>WAAD01019254.1:493319-535156 GCA_013389945.1 Fregata magnificens | reverse complement strand
TATAACACCGGTCACAGTAGTGGGCAGACACCCTTTGCTAAACATGAGATGTTTTTCTGCTTCTACTGGGAGGGAATACAGAGTTTGAGTGTAAATTTAGGTTGTTGATATAATTCCCTTTCCTTCCCCAGATGGTTTTCCTTCAGTAAACCCAGAAAATTTGACTCTCACCTTAAAACTCCAATATGATGCCTTATTAAAAAAACCCCAACAAACCCAAACCTTAAAGACTAATGTAATGGGATTATAAAATGTGAAGCGAGTTACCCACCCCTTGCGTGAATCATAGGGCAGCTGGAAAGGAGGGGGGAAAGGGGCAACTCAGACCTGCTCCAAAAAGTGACAATATTGCAGGATTGCGTTGCTGCTGTTTGCTTCCTTCCCTTGTATAAGGCTCTGTGCTGGTTACCTTGGAAACAGCTGTAGGAGCATATAGGGGCATTTTGCTGCTGTGCAGCCATGGGCAGAGGTGTCCTGTGGTGTGTGGGGAGAGGGAAATCCTTCGTGGTGCAGGTTGATTTGCAGGAGGAGGGCGACAAAGTAAAAATCCCTTGCGAGATATCCCTTTCTCGCCTGCCTTATCTTGCTGCAGGTGCAATTTGGCAGGAGTGGGACCCTGGGGAAAACTTAGCAGGGGGGTGGTTTTTCATGGTTTTGGCAGAGCTATTTAAATTTTTATAATGGGAAGGTAAAAATATCACAGCAGTCTGTCTTGAGGGGGTTTATAACAGCTGGGCTATAAACATCAGCTTTTTATTCTGTCCTCAGAACAGTGTACCGGGATGTTTTGCTCTGTAGCTGTGAAACTATGATTATGACTGGAAATGGGATTCTTCTTTACTTAATCACACATGTCAAGGAGAAACATCCCAATAAGATGGAAACTTGCTGGTTTTGTGTGATTAGCAGTAAATTAGAAGATCTTTCATGGAGTTCCATGTTGTTTGTGATATGCACATGTGATGTGTAGAATAACTAAAATAGAGTAACTGTTAAAACCAATGCAAATTGTCTTTTGCTCACCCATAAACATTTTGATCTTGCAAACTGTGTGGTGCGCATAACTTGAAATCAGTTGAACTATTCTGCTGCTTAATTTTAAGTGTTTGCTCTTGTGCTTGCCACATCAGAAATAATTCAGTCATTCAGGAAGGAGGTTTTTGTATTTATCAAGTTGTCTTTGGACCTTCTTTCAATGCCAGGTTGAGTTTGTTCTGTTTTAATATGTTGCCTTACAGAGTCCTTTTGTCCAAACCTACAGTGACATCATCTACTGTACTGGCACTTAATTCTCAGTAAAGAAATTCAGCTGGATAGCTGTCACTTAAATAGTGTGCAATTGAACTGCTCTGTGGTTGAAGGGCTGTTTATGTCTGTCTGCTGAATGCAGAGTATTAATATATTCCTGCATGTGATACTCTTTATGGTGCACACAAGCTTTGTCAGGGATGAGGACTTGTACATGCAGGGCACAGGAATTTATGGGCTGCTGTTTATTGGTAAAACTCATTATACAGGCCACTGCTTTTAAAGAAAATGTAAAAATAGAGGTTCTGACCCTCCAGTGAAGTGTGGTGGGGAATTAGGATTGCTTGAAGGCTGTGGTGGTAATGCTTAAGGGATAATGTTCATTCGTCAAACTGATGGGATAGCCAGAGCAAATCCTGCTAGACTTCTGTGGGGTCTTTCTTGTTCGTTAATATGTTGATGTGGATTTAGCACCCACTGAGTGAGGGAGTAACAGCTGCACCCAAGTGCTGTGCTTGCCTGCTCCCCTCTGCACGGGCTGTCACGCTGTCACGCTGTGCTGAGTTTGGGCTGCTGCTTTTGATCCTGTACTTCAGCAATTGTAAAATTTAGCTCTGATTGAGAAGTCCTGCACAACTTTGGGATGAAGCTACAAGGGTTTTACAGAATGACTCTAAAGCCTCGTTAGAATTTGATTGAAGACAGAGATTGATCATTGTTTTGCACTTTGAAGTGGTCTGCCAGGTTTTACAACCTGAAATTGATCCTGTGTTCACAGAATTTGGCTGTATGAAACTGTACAGACTTTGTGCGGTTCTGCTCTTTCACTTAAGCTGTTATACTCTATAGGGCTTCTTGCAAAGGAGTTGTTATTAGCAATATTGAGTGATGCTCGGTGCTGAGCAAATGCATCAGCTGCAGTGGTTTGGCACACTCTCCCTTTAGAGGTGCCAAGGTTGGGAAGTGTGGGGGGAGCCTTTCAGGAAGCTGAAGACCTTGATGGAAGCCATTAATTGTGGTAGCCAGGAGACTTTTGCAGTGAGAAGAATTGCCAGATCTGTCTGGATTCAGGCCATGCTTGTTGTTCTCCATACCTGTTGGTGTTGCTATGGGCTCATGCCAAGCATAGTGGAAAAGCATGTGGGCAATTCCCAGGAAGTGGACATGGTATTTGAAACTGCTCCAGTCTTCAGCTGTGATTGCAGCTGCTGACCCCAAGGTCCTCTGATGGTCTGGGTTGCACTGGGATGAAGATTGCTCAGGCTAAACCGAGGTGTGTGGCAAATCTAAGAGGTGGATGGTTTGTTCTGCCTTTTTTTGGTTTGCTGTTTGTCTCTTCTAAGTAGACACAAGTGCAGGGGAGCTGCTTTGTTATACCCACAGCCAGACCCTTGGTGGGTGGATAGGCAAAAGAGGGCTCTCCACCAGGGCATGTGCTCTATGCCAGGTTATCTCTTTCTGTGGTTAAAACTGTGTAGGCCTTCCTATGGATGTCCTGCTTTAGAATAAAAATTATTATTTTGTTAATTATTTGACTTCATTATAGTGAAATAAAATTACTTATTTTGAAACAGAAGTGAATTTACAGAGGTGTAAATATAGTAGAATGATTATCAGGGTATAGCTCTATTGAAATTATCCCTTTGTAGATGAACCCCAAGACAGTGAATTGGGCATTTTTGGAGCTCTGCATCACGTAAATGGAGCCATCGCTTTTAAAAACCAGTCCTAACCCTTGAAGTTTAGAGCAATGATCTATGCCTGAAAGGCTTGCGTAATGTCTAGAGCAAGTTGAAAACTTGCTGTGTTTTTCCTGGGATGATCTCTTTTCTCAGAGGAGCCACATATCTCCTGTTCCAGTGAACGCTGGTGATGACCCCACGTGTATGGGAACTGCTCCTGCATGTGCATCTTGGGCCAAATGCAGTTACACCATGTAAATGTCTGTGCGTTCCTGAAATAAGTATAGCTACTGTGGATTGACACTGGTGTAACTGGGATTGGAGCACGGGCAGCGTTTGATCTGGAAAATAAATCCCATGCTGATGGCTTCTGCTGGAAATGGTAGCTTCTCTTCTGCAGTGCTTGGCCTGGGTGAACCACACACTGGGATAAAACACCCCTCTTGGAAGGGTCTGCACTTTGTCCAGTTATACTTGATCTTCCCATGAACTTCTTTCTTTGAGAGGAAAAGTAATGAAGCTTTCCATTTAAAATGCAAGTAGGATCAATTTTTTTCAGCCCTCTTGTTTTGTCAAGAGAATGAATTACCTTCTCCCCCTCTTTGTCTCTGGAAGATGAAGGAATTCAAATAAGATAACTAAAACAAATAAATTCTACAATTATGGTGATTTCCCTGTTACTGACTTTCCCCCTCATTAATGTTAGATGAACTTGGCATCTAGTAATTACTGGCTTTCATTTTCGAGCCAGAACCGTTCTCTGGCTCCAGCAAAATTTGCTGATACCACTGACAGCGTTGGGAGTGCTGCTTTCCCCTGGGACATTAGTTCAATCAAATGTATTTTCCTCTGACAGCTTCAGGTGTTTTGCATCAAGACCACTCTGCATTAAGGAGAAGGTGGCTACTGTGTGCTGTTTGAGATCAAGGAAATGCTACTCATTAAGATGTGGTTAGATCCATGTCTTATCTGTGTATTTAAGTAGAGGTGTCAGTGACCCTGCCAGTTAAACTGCTGCGTTTGGATGAGTAGAAACTTCTTGCTGAGGCTGCAAAATAAATGCAATTCTACACTCTTGAAGTTGTTGAATGTTGGTCTATAAAGTGATATGCTTTTTTGCTTAACAACTTTACACTGTGAACAAGGCATTACGCAGCTTTTGTTTTAGCAGTTATATTAACCTTGGCTGCCACTTTGTTGCCAGAGTCAGAGGCTATTCTGAGTATTTATTTGAATTATAGGTGTTGTCACCTTTTCTTGTACATGTGATGCTGTTAGTCATCTTGGTGACACTTCATTCATCTGTGCAGAGAAATAAAGGCCCTGGCTCACATTTGAGTATTGCCTCATACAACCCAAGAGGGGAGCTGCTACTAGAGGCAAGGATTCCATCAAGCTTGAGAGATCTCATTTGGGTCCTGTGGGACGGAGCTCAGATTGACCTCTAGATGTTTTTTCCTGTCTTCCATTTAAAATAATAAAAACAAACAAAAAACCCCACCCAACCCCCCCCAAACAACAACAACAAAAAACCAACCCCCAAAAAAACCAACCAACCAAACAAAAAAACCCCCCACAAAAACCCCAAAACAACAAACTTTTCCTCTCTGTTCTCAGGGCAAAGTTTAGGTGATACTACAGTNGAGGGCTTGTCTGCATTTGCATCCCCTTGCAGCAGAGGCCCTGAAGCTTTAGCAACAAATGAGATGCAAAGAAACAAGGAGAAAAATGAGAGAATAAGGCAAACTGTCAGGCAGTGTGACAGTTTTACAGAAATCAGCGATGCTAAGTTGCTCTTTTGTCACTTAGTACTAGTGCGCTTTCCCGATGCAGATCCAGTCCTTCCTATATATTTTCCAGAAAATGATGATGTTTCCAGGAATGGGGGCTCCCTCATTAAAAACAGCTTGGCTAGATCCGTTGCTTTTGGCTACTGAGAATCTGGGGAAATTCCCTGGGGCTGTCACAGTGGGATGAATTTAGCAAAGAGCTGGGACGATGAGTTAGTAAATATTCGTAGCAGCTTGTCTCAGGGCTATGTGTTAATCCTGAACAGAGGGCACCATTGGCAATGAATATTTTGTTTCTAGATTAAATGTTCTTTTGCTTACTTTCATCTTGGAATAGGAGGCAGTCAATCTCCTTATTGTACATGCAGTCATGTCCATTAAAAAAAACCCCAAAACAAACCTGATGAACCTCCCTTTTGTGGTAGGAGGGCTGGTAGATCTGTGTGAGGCAGGGAGCAGTGCTGTGGTGCTGCCTCTCAGTCTTCCTCCCCCTTGGGAGCGTCATTGCTTTGCCCTTCTATGTCTGGTTTTCCCCTTCAAGCTGGGGATATAAGTGGTCTCTTTGGCTGGCAGCCTTCAGTGACTTAGAAAAACCTCTTGTGGCCATCACGCTGCAAGGTCTTGTTCTGCAGGATGCATCCCTCCAGGTCGCAGGAGAAGAGCAACTCTGATGTCTGGCTTGATGAAAGACACTGTTCCTCAGCAGTGGTATGTGGTTGACCTGCATACCTTATATGTAGGATCTTGACATAGTTGACAGCTCCTTGCCTCTTCTGTACTTTAGTATCCAGAGATGATGTGGTCTTGTGGATACTGTTAATGGTCTCATTTGCTTACTTATTCCTGTTGTTGACTGAGGTCCTTTAAACTGCATGAGTATTTGTTTTCCCTTAAATAAGGAACCTTTTCTAGACCAATAAGAGGGAATGGGGAGTAGAAGAACAAATCTTAAAGCTAATGCTCAGTCCTAGGAAAAGTGAGCGAATCACCAGTGGCAGAGCTGTTAGCAGCACCGGAGGAGATGACAGATGAGTTGCTTTAACTCTGCACTGCAGAAATCAATACAAGTTGCTGGAGAGTGAATGAGGATGCAAGAGAAATAACTTGGTGTTCCTGCCTTCTTTATTTTTTTTTTTAAATAACACTTACAAACAGCTTTTGAATAACTGGCTTAAATTGGTCTCTAACAAAGAATCCACAAATTGTGGAGGTTCCTTCTTGTTATTCACAGCTGCTTTCCAACCTACCATGTTTGGGCTTTGTCCCCACATGGGGCTGGAGGCTGGTGTGCTGCCTCTAGGTTGTTTCAAACGAAAGTAAAGTTCAGGCATGCTGTAAATCCCATGGCGTGTGCTTAGATGAGACGTTGATGCCGTGAGCATGCTCCAATTTACTGTTCATACTCTGCTACTCTAGCATGTTTCACGGGCTTTGTGTCCTTTACATCCCAGCCAAACACCTCATGCTGTAGCACCTGGTTGCATTAAATAGCTGCTGTGTTCCCCAACAGATCAGGTTGTAGTCCAGTGGTAACTACAGCAATTCCAGTGTGGCTGAAACTTATTAATTAGTTGGTTAATATTGGGGATTGAGCTGCAGGCCTTTTGGTCCTGTGCCTAGCTCTGTTCCAGACTGAGGGTAGGGCTTTGAACAAAATAAAATTATTGTTTAGTTTCTCAGAGTGGTGGGGAACTTTTCCTCTGTCAGTTGAAATTAATGGGACTGAGGATTTCTGTGCCACTCAGAAAACCATGCAAACCTCTGCATGCCCCAGTCTTCACGTCTGCAGAACATGGTAAGGGCCATACTTTCAAAGGTTTTGATGCTTAGGTCAAAACATGTATGAAAGTGAAGTTATTGAGTGTAACTTCATGGCTTTCTCTCCTTAACACTTTCACATTCAGAGCCATAGCAGCTCTGCCAAATATTTGGAAAAATGACCAAAATGTGGTAGAAAATGCCTTTCTGGCACAGGGTTGTAAATCTGTTGCAGCACACAGCTGAGGAGAACAAAAAGTTCAGTTTAAGTGGGTGAAAATTTCCCTCTACAGTAATGATCTCTGTTGTGAGTTTACCACCTATCTAATCTAGTTTCCATCCATTGCATCAAGTGATAATCCTCTAGCAAATTAGGTGCTGTTAGCAGCATTTCTGTCAGCCTGGGTCTGGCTGCACATCTAGGCAACCTGCCTTTGAGGAATTTCAGAATTCACCCTAGTTAGTCATGCTGCTTTCTCAGCCTCTGGAGACCGCATTTCAAATGTAACACAAAGCTGAACTGTCTGTCTTGCTTGTTTAATAGTATTTATTCTGCTTTTTCTCCCTCTGTCACCTGCCAAGGGTGTTTGGCCATGTATAGAGATGGCTCCTGGGTTGTTTTTTTGGAATAGCCATTGTAATTGGCTTTTTGGCATATCCTGTTCTACTTTAATATAACTCCTTCACTGTCACTGTGCTTACAGAGGGGCTTGTTAGTAAGTGGGCTGGGGATCAGAAAGCAAAATTTGCAAACCAGGCTGTGATGCTCAGTTTCTCTAGGGCTTGCTATAAGGTGAGGCTCACTGGCTGTAACATGTCCTCGCTTGGGGACAGGCTGTGCCACAGCCATATGCCTCCAGCTCGCAGAGCCAAGCTTGTTCTGTGATGAACCCTGCACTGCTCTGGCAGCTGGCGCTACCCCTGCACTTTGGGGCTGCCCCTTGCCAAGGGTCATGTACTGCCCGGGAGTAATTCAGTGACAGGCAACAATGCACCAAATGCCATCCAGTTTCTGTCTGTGAATAATTAAGAGGGAGTGTGGCTTTTGGCCAGGGAGCGCCATCCTCTGCCACCCATCTGCTTCCCCGGCTGTTGCTTGAAGCAGCTGCTCCTCTCTAGGGGCTTCCTGGCAGGGCATGGGGACACTGCTTCTTGACCACCTTTCATTGCCTTGCCACTGACTTCTCTAGTGAGCTTAAAGTCCTCAGGGTGCCATTTTTCTGTGCTGCTTTTCTCTCCTGCAGAATCATGCCATGATGTTTAATTGCAAGCTGCAATGTTGGTGCTTGGTTTCAGTGCAGTGGTGGAGAGCGTGGAGGTGGGAGCGAGGGACGGGAGCTGGAGGAGTGTGGAGCGAGGGGGCTTGTTTCCCTGTTATCTCCTTCCACAGCTGTGAGTTTCTTATAGAAATCCAGCTCTTAAGCAGCTGGCTATAGGCCGGAGGTGCTGTTCAGCAGCATACAGGGAGAGCAGTGTTGAATTACACTGCAGGGAGATCCCTTGTGCTCTGGTCTTGGCATGATGGACATGCTGTCAAAGCCCCTGCATAGAAGTGGGGGATTTTTTCAGCAGGGTGTAAGGGAAAAGCACTGACAAAGCAGCCCTTGCATTATAGGGGCGGGTGGTGATGGCCACCTCTGTAGTGTTTTAAAACAGCTGAGGAATTTCCTCTGTATATGAACACGTGCAGGTTTTTTAAGTCTAGGGTGAATTGACTCTAGAGGCTTTTCATAGCCTTTAAGTAGGTGCAATATCCTTATTAGCTGTGCCCCTGTACAGTGGGGTAGTCCAGCATTTGACCTGTTGAACCTCAACACCAAGTCAGTGAAAGCCAGGAAAACACTTTGTTTTGTTGTGACAGCCTCCAGCTTTGCAAACTCATCTCTGGATGTGGTGCCCTACTGCAAACCCTACTTCTTCCCCACCCACAGCTTTCCTCCTTTAGTTTCTCGCTGGAGCCCTGCAGATTTCCTTGATGAACAACTGCTCTGAGCCAATGTGACAGTTGGTGTACAAGTCCTGTTTCCCATCTACCTGTCACCTTCTCAGCCTGCTGCTAACCAGCTGGCTTGGTTAGCCACTGGCAAGCTATTAAACCCTTAAACAGTTTTGACACAGCGAGTTAGGCTCACAAGTCGGAGGTGAAATAGGCCCTATCATACAACAGAAATACTTCGATCTATGCTGTGAGAGGGTAGTGTGCTGATGGTGTTTCGGGGAGTGTTATGTGAGTAAAGGGGGCAGAGATCTGTGAAGAGATATCTTTTTTTGAGATATTTCTCTTTTTTTTTCATGCATAGGAACTTGAAGTAGAGTGGAAAAGAAAAATGTGGGGGTGGGTGGGGGGGGTAGGAAAACTCATTTATGCAGCCAAGTAAGCAAGAGGATAGGGCTGGTTTGGACTGTGCCATGGCTTGACAGGTTTATTAGACAGAGCTGCTCTCTAGTGTATGATATTCCCATTTCACTGCAAGAGAAGACAGACACAGATCTGCCCAACATCCACAAAAACTCCTTTGTGGAAAGGTGTCCTCCTCCCAGGAGGTGGTTGCTTCCCACCAAGAGAATAAGGCCATCTTCATGGCCAACTGTGGTGACCCAGGACTGGAAGGGCCCTCTGGGGTCTACTTCCCTTGTAAGTGAGACATTAAAACACCAGTCATCCAGGATAATACTGTTTCAGGAGCTCATTGATTTTTAGCAGAGGGAAGTGAGTTAAAATGATGAGTCACTGACCTATTCGAAAATGAACAACCTCCTCAGTGTCATTAGGAGCTGGTAATAGATCATCCTGGACAAGAGCTGGTGAAGGGATTAAGGGGTCCCCTTGTGCCTGCCGTTGCTCTATGTTGTATGCGACTGCTGTTGCACTCAAATTTTTTTTTTATGGGTGAAGAAGCAGCACACCTTATATATATAAAAAGCCAACAATTTCTTGTGAGTGTAATTGAAATTGTAAGAGTCTAATCCTTACTAGTCCAGCTATAATTGTTACAGAAAAAGAAAGAAGAATAATGCAGTTAATTGTTATACATTCATGTTAGTCACCAAGGGGGATACGATGTTTGTATTGATGGTTTCTTCTTCCCCAGTTAGGACCTGATTGGGGTCATTTTTGTTTGCTAAGGCACTTTCACACCTTTGCTCATCAGTCTGCAGCTCCAGGTTATGTTACAGCTTACGTATGCTGGATGCTGTTTGTTCTCTTCATTATTGCTACAAGCAGTTTAGTCCAGCTCCAGGTGTGCATTTCTTTAACTGATGATGGATAAGTTGCTTAGAGCTGTGAGGTTTCCAGTGTCAAGTCTGTGTGCCATTGCTTGCCATCCTGTATTGGTGTTCCCCTCTGCCACAGCCTATATCTCTGCTCCTCAAGTGCACTATTTCTCTGCACTGTGTCATCGTGTTGGTCATAAATATCTTGTTCTTCATAGAATAACTGCTTGTTACAAATGCCCATATAAAACTATGGTTGTACTATACAGAGATGTACAACAAAGCCATAGATACCTGGTCAATTAGAGAAATTGCTGCCACAGCTGAATCGGGTAAAACAATGCTGTGAGCAGGTCAAGAAAAGCTCAGACAGACCGAGCCTGGTGAGCCTCAGTGCTGAGGCCATGCAAGCTCAGTACAGAGCTTATAGCCAGTTACTGGCCGTGGCAATGCCATATTACAGGGCTGCATGGTTACACTGCCGTAGGCAGAGAAGATGCACTGACGAGCCATCTGCAATAAGGAAAGAGAGGCTGATGCTGGTTTGTGTTGGGAGGCAAAACTGGAGCTATGTGCCCTCTGTTTAGAGGTGGCTGTGGTCTCTCTATTGACCTGCTGGTCTTGAACGTTGTGCCCTTGCTGAGGAGACCTGGCAGTGATGGATAGTGGGGCTGGAGCTGGTGTAAAGCACCTCTCCCATTAGAGAGCTCCTTGTATGGGGATGTCTGAATTATCTTGCAGGCAAGTTCCCTGCAGCTTTTCTTCTCTGCCCTCCTCACTCCTCCCTGTCTGGGCTGAGGAGCTGCTTGCTCGTTCTGGGCTTTGGGTAGCCACAGGAGGTATGGAGAAATGAGTGACTGAAGGTCTGGCCTTCTTATTAATTTGTAAAATATTCTGGGATCCTTCTTTATGAGAGGTGATGAACAAATGTAATATTTTGATTTTTTAAGTTGATTAATACTGTAGTGATTTTTTTTTTTTGCTTCTTGTAATGTAGATTAACATTGAGCCCATGCTTATTTGCTCTCTTGCTATTAAAATTTCAGTCCCTGGCTCTTGATCACTTTTTTCCTATCTCTGGTACCTGCCCAGGGCTTTGGGATAATAAAGTGAAAGTCTGCTACTGAAGTGTATTTTATAGGTTTTATGCCAAGCCATGACTTTGGGAGTTCAGTTAGTACTGTGTGCAGATATGATCAATAAAGCTCCTAGTTATGTACTTTGCTATTAAGTCTTAGTTCATTGATTTAAGGAGTTACCAGGAACTAGGGAAATAACATGGTTAATTAAGTTAATTGGATTGTAAGGTCTATAGGGATTGTGCCTTTCTATCTGCTCTCTGAAGCACCTCAGACACCTCTGATCACTATAAAAGAATGACTTTTTCTTTCCACACACTGGCAGTTTAAACTATTTAGTTACTTTAAAACTATTTGCGTTTCAAGGCAACTAATTTCTACATGGGCCATGGAGTTACGGCATTGTAGCCCTTGGCTTTAGAGGTCCAGGCAGAGGTGGAGAAGGGGATTCTTAACAGGGCTCAGCTAAATGATCCCAAGGAACCTGGATCCTTGTATTTGTTTGTCAAGATGTCTTGCTAAGTGGTTACCTGTGCTCTTAGCAAAAAGCCTGTGGGGCAACTTCTAGTGTGTTGGTGTTTTATGTCTTGGCCTTGGAGTTAATTTTAATTACATTCCTCTTGCCATCCAGCAAGGCATGCAAAGAAATAATATATCAGGCTCTAGATAGATCTATTCTGTGACATCCATTTTTCAGGGAAATAAGTAAACAGATCTCCCCCTGTCTAAAATGGAAATTTATTCTGGGTATATAAAGTGAAATCTAGCACAAAGGTATTCTTCTGGAGTTTGTATTTCTTCTAATTTATAGCTCCTCTTCTTTTCCAAGTGAATTGGAGACTTAAACCTCCCGTTATGGGTCTGTAATTTATGTTTTCAAAATTTTACGATTGTTATCTTTTAGTGTTTTTTATGAAGCTCTGCTGTGGAGGTGCTCAGATAAGATTGTATATTAAGTATTAGCCAATTCACTAGGAGCAAAACTGGGATTATAAATTACCAGAAACATTCTCCCTCAGCGTGAGCTCATTCTCATGTTAATTTCTTTAACTTCTTTTGAAGAATTAGGGAAGACGAGCTATGGAAAAATGGACTGGATGAAGCTATTATGCAGCAGCTGGAAAACTGTACTTGGGCTTACCTGCGTAGTGATTTGTTGTTGCTGTGGACAAACAGATTGAGTGAGATTCCCCTGTTGAAGGTCTGGTAAGAGTCAACCCTTTCATTAGTGAGCTATTGAAGGAAAAGAGGATATGCTCATTGTGGTTTTAAGACGGCACCAAGTTGTAAGCTGTCACAAAAATATTGGTGAGGAAAGCATGGACTTGGTGAGCTCTTGACACCTTTGGGAATATTTTCTGATTCCCATGACTTTATGGGAAAAACGAGGACTAAGTGATACCGAGGATGCTTGAGGACTGCATTTGGTCCTTGTATGAATTAAGGCTTCTTGGTTTTTTTCCCCGAAGTGAATGCTAGGGAGAAAGGGAGGTGAAGGGAGAAACCACTTCTGTGCTGCTTGGCAATGCAGCAATCGAGTGAAGAAAATTCTTGAAATTGTATCTGTCTAGTAATTTACCTTGAAACTATCCTAAAGTTTTAATTGTAGACCTGAGCTATCTGTGCCTCCTGTGTCACTCTTTCTGGGTGTCCTGGGACTCTTTCCCATGTTTCCAGTTTCACAGGAACCAAGGAGTCATCCAAACCTGGAAGTTAAACAGGTTTGGGGTTGCGTGTGAGTTGCTTGTGTGTTGTGGTGTTAGTGTGTGGTGGTTTGTTTTTTTTGTGTTGGTGTGGTGGGTTGTGTGGTCCCCCTCCTGCCCCCCAAAAGCTCAACACATTTTAATTTAGGAACTTATCTGCTGCTCTAAATCCGGATGTGGGAGCAACTTGGCATTTTTCTTTTTGGCATGGCTATTGTGTTTTTCCTAGTGCTGCTTTTCAAAGTGAAACAAATTGTCATAGAAAATTTTACTATTTCCATAGTGTGATCTGTGATGGTATAAATGACCCATTCCCCCTCTTGCCCCACCAATTGTCTTGTCAGGAAAACGCTCAATCGTAAATCTTGCTAGCCAAACTTGTGTGTACTATTCTGCTGCATGTTGATATGATGTGGTGCTTTTAAAATTAATTTCTACATGAGGAACTTGGGTTTCAGTATTTTTTTTTTTAAATTACCAAATAGAAAGCAAAGATTGTTTTGTGCATGGTTAGTTGGTGGTGTGTTGTGGGGTTTTTTTTTGTTTTGTTTGGTTGGTGTTTTTTTTTCTTCTAAGAGAGGAAGTATTTCTTTACAGAAATGCCTTCCTTGAAAAACGCCAACTTATTGCTTCCCAGGAGGATGCAGTAACTGTTACATGTGGTTGATGCAAAAACAGGGGTATTGAGGAAATGCCTACCCCAACAGTAACTGAACTCCATGAGGACAGGTTTTCTGAAGCATCTAAGTATTGCATGGTTGGAAGTAGGAATTAGTGGTGTGTGTGTGGTGGGGTTTTTTTGTGTGTTGTAGGGGTGTGTGTGTGGTGGTGTCTTTTTTTTTTTTTTCCCCTCTCTGCATGTGGATATGTGTGTGTGTGAAAATCTTGCCTGCAGACACCTGCGTTTGCAGAAGCTGGCTGTCACCTGAATGAAAGACTGTCTCCTTGTTTGCTGTGCCTGATGTATGGGTAATCTTACTGTCATCAGTGGAAAATTTATTGGCTGCACTGTGATTAGATGGAGGGCAATGGAGTTGTGCAAGCAGTGCAGTCTACCTTGCTCTCTGTTGCGTTGCCATCCCTGTGGACAGGAGGAGCAGGAGAGGGTGCTGGGGTGGTCTGCCGTCAGTTCATCATGTTTTTTGGCAGCGAGCATCTATTGGTCTTCACCAGTTCCCTGCAAAGCTGTTATGAGAGATGCATGACTGGACATATAAAGCTTGCCCTCCTCAGTGTTTAAAGCTTCCTAGGTGTTTCTGCAAATGCCTCTCCAATTTCTCCCCAATTTACCCCTAAGTCCCATTATGCAGGATTATTCCAACTGCTTGCAAGAAGCTCCCCTAACTAGCTAGGACAGCCTGTCTGTTTTATCGACTCTTCCCAATGTTAGCAAAACCCTTTTTCTCTCTAATTTCCACTGCCTGAATGTTACAGCATCTCAAATTAGTTTTGAGAGCTTGTGGTTATGTGCGAGCTGAAGCAGGGCAGGGGAAGTGATGCTCCTGGAGGGCAGGGTGAGGGCTTGCCCAGGGCTCCTGTGTTTTGCCTCCTCCAGAAACCTGTCGACACCATGACTTTCCACTTCTGTAAACCCAGGAGAATACAAATCTCTATGGTACGGAACAAGGAGCTTTAAGCTTAGTCTTCTGGCGTAAGTATTTTAGACCTAAAGAATTGTGTTATTTATGCTGCAATCTTGCAAATTACATGCAGAGCTGAGCAGGTTTGTGCCTTCTTCCCAGGCTACTGAGTCATCTGGGAGGCTGCTGCTTTTTCTCTCTCTCAATAACTGATAGTGGGATATAAACTGTTTGGTCATATTAAAGCACTCCTGTGAGCAGCGTAGGTGTTCTGCCAGCTTTATTCCAATGGTGCAGTGCTGGTGCGGGCACTGCATTACCTGTGTGGGTACAGCCAGCTTTCAGATAGCAATCCTGAAATGCTCTTTTCTGGCAACAGTGATGGCTGTCATCGCAATCTTTATCCCAAGGGACACAGTAAGCATAAACCTATCTCTGTTTTAACCCCCTGTGCACACAGAAATGCCTTTGCTCCTAGATATCTCTCTGCATGCAACTGCTGCTCAAACTGCAGCTACATCCTGGGCTGTGAGATGTCTTGGATTTCCCCAGCCTGCAGGAGGAGGGGTCACTGGAAACCTCACAGTGGGATTCCTGTAGGAATGACAGTGCTTGCGTGGGTGTTGCAAATGTTTATTAGAGGGATAAACACCAGTGCTGGAGAAGGGGAAGAGGCCACAGGAAAGGAGATGAGCAGAAGAGCTGGTGCTGATCCTCCCGCTCAGGACCAGAAGCTGCACTAGGCAAAATGCCGTTGTCAGTGAGCTGTGATGGAAATATCATGACATCTGGAGGAGGAATCATAGAATCATTAAGGTTGGAAAAGACCTCTAAGATCATCAAGTCCAACTGTCAACCCAACACCACCATGCCTCCTAAACCAGGTCCCGAAGTGCAATGTCTACATGATTTTTTAACACCTCCAGGGATGGTGACTCCACCACCTCTCTGGGCAGCCTGTTCCAATGCTTGACCACTCCTTTGGTGAAGAAATTTTTCCTGATATCCAATCTAAACCTCCCCTGACGCAACCTGAGGCCATTTCCTCTCGTCCTATCACTAGTTTCTTGGGAGAAGAGACCAACACCCACCTCACTACAACCTCCTTTCAGGTAGTTGTAGGGAGTGATAAGGTCTCCCCTCAGCCTCCTCTTCTCCAGACTAAACAATCCCAGTTCCCTCAGCTGCTCCTCATGAGACTTGCTCTCCAGACCCTTCACCAGCTTTGTTGCCCTTCTCTGGACACACTTCAGCAACTCAATGTCCTTCTTGTACGGAGGGGCCCAAAACTGGACACAGTATTTGAGGTGCGGACTCACCAGTGCTGAGTACAGGGGCACGATCACTTCCCTAGTCCTGCTGGCCACACTATTTCTGATACAAGCCAGGATGCCATTGGCCTTCTTGGCCACCTGGGCACACTGCTGGTTCATGTTCAGTCGGCTGTTGACCAGCACCCCCAGGTCCTTTTCTGCCGGGCAGCTCTCCAGCCACTCTTCCCCAGGCCTGTAGCGTTGCATGGGGTTGTTGTGACCCAAGTGCAGGACCCGGCACTTGGCCTTGTTGAACCTCATACAATTGACCTCGGCCCATCAATCCAGCCTGTCCAGATCCCTCTGCAGAGCCTTCCTACCCTCCAGCAGGTCGACACTCCCACCCAATTTGGTGTCACCTGCAAACTTACTGAGGGTGCACTCAATCCTCTCATCCAAATCATTGGAAAAAGATTGGTGGTGAGAACTGAGAGCTCTTGCACATGCATTGCTCTTGAGCAAAGAGGAGCTCGGAAGTTGAACCCAGTGAAGGCATGTGGGGTCAGGCAGGTGCATTTGTTCTGTGAGCCCCCAACTCCCTTTACCTCCAACCTGAACGTCTACAGCAGGGAGCCTTTTGAAGAAGTCATTTTACTTTATATGTGTAGGCTGTCTCGGGCAAACCACCAGAAATCCATCTGAAAAACAGAGAAGAAAGAGAATAGTAAAGCACCTACAAACTACTTCCAAGTGCTGCCTCTGCAGTGGATACAGCTTCCAGCAGCACAAAACACTGCATTGCAAACAAGCAAAACAGAGGAGCTTGCACCTGAATAATGAAATAAGCTGCAAAACTCAAAATAAATCCTTGCAAGCAGCTCAGCAACAGCTTGTTTACTTCTCGGGATTGTTTTTGGGGAGGTGGTGGTGAAACAAGATTTCAGCGCTAAAAAAAACTTGAAATAGTCTTTCCCCACTGTGAGAGTTAGTTTGCAGCAAACTGCTTGCGTCTGGTAGTAAGATTTGGGTGTAGAGAGAGAGCCTGTATGAGGCTATTTTGAATTGGCTTGGGAGGCTGAGCAGTTGAATGTGTCTCTTTTCAATTGGAGTTTCAAATAGATCTCGGGACACTTGTCCCTTTTGTGCCCTGGCACCATCTTGGCCTAGCCTTCCAGTGGGTGTTTCAATCCTCCTTGTCCACAGAGTCTCCTTATTGAGCCCATTGCAGTAGCATTTGTCATCTCTCCGTGGTGAGTACCAGAGATGCCATTGCTGCACAGCAGCTTCCACCGCATGGATGAAGCCTTTGCCTGTCCAGGGCCACTGTGACTCGAGCAATTTGTCAGCTAGATTGTCTCACTGCTCTGCCTTGTACACTTACGCAGGGTACTTGGCAGTCCACAATGGACTTGAAAGCTTACCTGTCTTCTGCGTTTGACACTGGTGGTGCTGAAGTCTCTAATATGACTCACTCAACATTTTTCTCAAGGTTGTTATGGACCTCTTCTGGGGATTTTTCTCATTTTTATGGCTTCTTGTCTGCTAAGCCCTTATGTCATCTTTATCAGTGTCCCAAACCCCTGAAGGACACTGTGACCAGAAAGAAGAGGCCATCTAGCTTCCTCAAGAGCTTTAAGGCTGGGACTTGAAGAAATGAGGCAACAGAAGACACGAAGGCTGGGAGGAATGCAAGAAGGTGCGCAAGAGTTTAAATACAAGCTGCTGGCTTTATCTCATGATGGAAAGATGGTGGGATACCTTTTAGAAATCTTTGTTACATTTTGATAAAGTTTAACTTTTACAAAGCAATGATTCAGTTATTCTGTCTTCCAAAATGGACCACCCATTCCTCCCTCCTTGCCCAAATAAGAATTGTAGAATTCTTAAGCCAGTGTTGAGAAATACAGTTACAGCTCAGGTCAGCGACAAGGAGATGTGGATGTGTGAGGATTGCTCACCTCCTCCCCAGGGTGCTACCCAACTGTGGCATTACCTTGCTGCTCAGGACTGCCTTGGTCTTGCTCTCATGTACTGTTGTTGTTGTTGTCCTTGTCTGGCTGTTGAGCATCATCAGACAGCCAGTCTGAGCTTGTCTGCTGGATGCCAGTCCTTTCCGAGCACTCTAACACTTTCCATCTTGGGTGGGTTTTTTTGTGCAAGGTTTTGAGGCATCACACACCCCAGTATCCTTTCAGCTCATCAGATGTGTGTTAGCTACAGCACTGGCAGTTTTCATTCACTGTCAGCAACACTTACTTCTTGGGTTCCTTTTTTATTTTTCCCCAACACTTCATTTTAAGCAGATGGTTGGAGACTCTCCCTGTTGGCAAGCTCCAAATGAAGATGCTGTAGGATGGGATTTGTTTGCCCAACTTAGCCTGACTCTGCCTTCCCTCATTGTAGGAGGGAAATCGGTGGTTTGTCTCCTTTTGCCCCAGTTTGGATACCTAGCCTAGCCACGTGAAGCACATTTGCAGGGGCTGCTTCCCCCTTTGGCTGTAAAGGGGGGCGGGGGGGACTGCCTGGAGTGGAGACCCCCACACTGCAGAGTCCAGCTCTCTGGCCAGGCATGGTTGGTAGTAAGCAATGGATGTAATAAACAGGACCCAAACCCTCTGTTAAGACTAGGGGTGTTTTAATGAGGTAGGTGAAGACATCTGGAGAGGGTGGGTGTCCCTAGCCAGGAAGCCCCTTTGCTGACTTTGAGGCAGGAGGGGATGGAACTGGAGATTCAATAAAAGTGAAGTTTGAGTTGTTCTTCAGTGGAGGCTGTGGTTAGTGATACAGACATGCCAGTCAGTCCATTAAATCCTAACCTCACTTACCAAGTCCTCAGAGACCTCGCTTTCAAAGCAGAAGGACTGCAAAGGTGGCTAAGGGTAGGAAGAAATGAATGAGGGAAAGTTTTGGTGTCCCAAGTCGGAGTGGTGTCTTGGCTGGCTGGCAGGTTGCCTCTGTCATCTTTGTTGGTCTACTCAAAAGACCAACTACTTGGTGTAAATCCCTGCTCTGCTGCCTCCTAAAGATCTTTGTTTAGGGTAGTCCCTTCTGCCTATGTTTCCTCCAGCATACTGTAGGCATCAGTTTAATTAGAAAAAAAAATTGGTTAGTGTGTTCCCTAGTGGATCTTTCAGAGGTTTGGCAGCAACTGCAAATAATGTGTGTGCAGCTGTTTAGTGGGGGAGGTGAGATGGCTATTATTCCTCTTAAAAATTGATCAGTGCTATTCCTGGGTATTGATCTGAGCTTCCTGGACAGAAGATGAGCCAGCCTTGTCCAAGGGCAGGTGGGTGGCAGCTTCTTGAGGAGACTGGGAGAACAGCCCACTGTCTGGGAGAAGAAAGTTTACTCTTCTTGGGTCTGGTTTTGTATTTTAACCTTTTTTCCTTTAAGAACTTGCCTTACAGTCATGCTTACAAGTTTTGGGTATGGAAGTCCCCAGTGTTTAGCACCTAGTGGAAGCTGTAAATGGCACTCTGGCTGTACAGATCTAGCACACGTCAATGTTATGTATTTGCTTGGGGAAAACATACATTGCATCTACCAGGCATAATTCACTGTAGTGGATGCAGGCAGGATGCCACTGCACTGAGGAGCTTTGCTCTAGCTCATTCCAGTATCGTATTTAGTTAGTTTGTGACAATAAAAGAATTGATCTAAGTCTGTATTGGCACAGTGGGAAAAGCAGTTTGTCTGCTGGTGGCTCTAGTGCTTGTCATCCTTTCCTATTGCTCTTCGTTCACAGAAGTCCACGTGCTTTGCTGGGCTCCCCCCAGAGCTACATGTGTATCTCAGCTCTGTTAAATGAGAAGGGCAGGCAAGGTGTGGTGAGGTGAGGACCTTGCCTAAGGAAGAAATGTGCCCACAAACGATAACCGGGGAGTCCCTCTGCACTGCTGTATGGGATTAAATGCTGCCGTACAGCTCATCTTGCCAGCAGGAGGTCAGAAGTGATGCCCAGTAAACAACCACCTTTGTGTCATGTATTCTCCTTTCTCATCACCTCTGTCCCCTCCTGAAAGCTGAGCTTAGCTTTTCCTTTGTAATAAAAGCTGATTAGGGGAACAAGGTATCAGGGAGGGTTTTCAAGTCCAGATTGCTTCATATCTAGCCAGGTATCCACAGGCTGTTGTTTCCTATATTGTACATCCCCTTTGCTGAGCCTCCTCTGGCTGTGGAGCCTCTTCTCTTTGCTCGGACAGTGCTGGTTTTGCAGGAGCTGTTAGCTGGATGCTTGTCCTGGGCAGTGCCTGGCTGAGTTGGAGCTGTGCCAGGGCCTGACCATAAACCACTGTGTGCAATAACGGCATGATCTCTTTTTATCTTATGTTGGAAATCCATGTCCAAGCACTGGAAGCTAGCAGGGTGAGGTTTTTTGTTTTTCTGATTGTGTGTGTGGTGTGGTGGTGGTTTGTGGTGTGTGTTGGTGGTTTTTTTGTGTTGTGTGTGGTTTGTGGTGTGTTGTGTGGTGTTTGTGGTTGGTTGTTTTTGGGTTTTTTTTTTGTCTCCAGCTTGCAACCCATAGCTTTAATCCACCTTGAAATGAAGAGTTGAATACATTTCTGTTGTCTTTATGCCCTAGGGAAGTCAGTGCATGGAAAGAGAAGGTTAGAGAGAGTTCAGGAGTTCGTTGCATGGGATTAGCTGGGAGGCAGATGGGGCCCTTTTTTATTCTATTGGTAGTATACTGAGTCTGTAAGGGTAGTAGATTAGTTCCTGTTTCTATCTTTTCATGGAAATTTATTTGAAAAATGGACCCATCCATGAGGAGAAACAAGTGCTGTCATGCACCCGGCTGCTCCTGCGTGGTCAGTAGGAACTGAGCAGGTCAGGCGTGTCAGTAGCAGGAGGGCCATAAGGGTTGCTTCTGTGCTGGCTCTAACAAAGCTCAGGGTGTTTCTTCTCCAGAGAGATGCCACTGTCAGAGTCCCAGAGTGCTGCAGGGCTGGACGTGTTGCTTAATTTAGTACTGCTCCTGAATTCTATAAAGTGGGCTTTCAAATGGTCTGGGCTGTAGTGTTTCTAAGCATGCAACTTACTGGTAGAGGTGTCCAGCCCTGTGTATGTTCCTGTGAGTGGTAGGTGATGCTGTGGGGCAGTGCCCAGAGCCTGGGTTTCAGCATTGCAGAGTGCCAGCACCTCTACCCAGCCCCGGGGCTGGCTTGCCCTGCACTATGCTTGGTGTGATGTGTTGATGCCTGGCTCTTACTATGTGCTTGTCCTCCAGCGCTCTGCTCCTGAAGCCCTCCTGAAGGCATTAAAGGACAGCGAGGGGATGGGGGGAAGGGATGCCTTTGGACTTGCTGTTGAGATTTACTGTTGCACTGAGCCAACAGCAAAAACCTCATTGGACTTGGAGGAAGCAGGACTGGAAGAGAATTTGTGTCCCCAGAGCATTTACTTTACAGCCAAGATTAGCAGCTGAGGAGAGGAAAGTGCAAGCCAAATGTCCCAGGATCAATTTCCCAGTAACAGAGCTTGGTGGAGGGGCAGCAGCATCGCAGGGGCAGTCAGTGCTGGTGCCTGCCATCCTCAGGATGGCATGAGAGCAGTGCAGGGAGCAGTTTTGCATTGCTGCTTGGTGCCTCCTGCAAAAGACTGCAGCAAACTCTTCCTTGCCTTCCTCTTGTGGTTTTTCATGACTGTTAATCATTCATTTCCCTTTTCTCAGGATTTTTGGGTGTATGGTTTTTTTGTACAAATCTTAGTCCCTCACCATCTTCGCATCCTGTCTAAGATTATCTAATAACCTACAAATACCTCCCTAGAGCAGGGCTGCTGGCTTTTGGGTGATGACTGTATTAGCTGTGCTGCTGACAGCTCCTTACATTTTGTGCTAGAGGGTCACTTGAACAATGAAATAAGCCCCTTGGGAAAGAGGTGGGAAGGCCACTGGTTGATATTTAACAATTGACTGCACAAGGAGGGCATGGAGAAATCAAGCCCCTTGGGAAGGTGCCAGGCATGAGGCCCACGCAGAAAAGGATGTCGGAGCTGCCTGGGTCACGGGCTGGGTGCCCCCATCGCTCTGTCAGGCAGCTTTGCCATGATGGTGAGCATAACCCCTGGGTGATGCTGTGGGAGTGAAATAGCTATTAATTGCAGCAGTCTGGTCCTCTGGTTCTGATGTGCCAGGATTTCCCGAGAGATTTGCTTTACCAGATCAGGCTTCTGGGGTGTGAAGCACAACGTCCCACGGTGGGCGGTATCTGAAATGGCTCATCTTGTGTCATTGTGTAATCTGTTGGACATCTTATGTAGACAGTGGGTGATGGTTGCTCCATACTAGAAAATATATTGCAGAATTAGGGAGTATTCAGAGGATGGAAGAAGAATAATAATTAATGAAATGGCAAAACTTTCTTGGGAGTAAAGAAAATAAAGACTGAGTCTACCCCAAAAAGGAGGTGTACAAGAAAGGACGTCAATAAAATTTATACTGTAATGACCAGACTAGAGAAGGCCAAATGGGAGCGTTCAGTCTTTCTGTTTTGGCATAAGGAACAACAAAAGGGGTGCAAAATCTTAATAGAAGAGTGATGTTTGAGGTTGGTGAAGGAAAATACATCATTAGCCACACAGTGGGGCTGTGGAGTTTACTACCCTCTGAAATAACGTCAAGGGCAAGATTTTTTTAAAAGATTCACAGAGGGGTTGACTGTTGCAGTAGTCAGAATTCATTCTAGTTTGACATGTAATTTGTGAGGTTTAGAAAAGAGGGGGCAAAACTCCAAAGAAACGCTTTGCAAGGTTTTAGTGTAGAAGATGTCTCAGTGTAGAAGCACTGAACCATCTTTTGCCTTCTGCATTTTTCCTGGCTGTACTCATCAAACCCAGATTCAGAAGCAGCTCTGGTAGCAAATACAACAGAGAGGAGAAGAGGATGTGCAGAAAATATACTGCAGTAGATAAAGGGGGTAGCTGTTCTCAGCTGAAGTGAGAGCTCCCAGACACTAGCTGCCACTGAGTCACTACCTGTTTCCTGGGGTCTTAGGTCAGTATTAAGAACACACTGCCCTATAATGAACAGGTTGCCCAGAGAAGTTGTGGGTGCCCCATCCCTGGAAGTGTTCGAGGCCAGGTTGAATGAGGCTTTGAGCAACCTGATCTAGTGGAAGGTGTCCCTGCCCATAGCAGAGGGGGTTTGGAACTAGATGATCTTTAAGGTCCCTTCCAACCCAAAATATTCTATGATTCTGTCTCTTGAGGATTAGGACAAGACCTCCCACATGGCAGAGTATCTCAAACTGGAGTCTTTCCCCTATGGGCCTCTGAAACCCTGGATTTACCTGGTTTTTGTGGTGGTGGTGGTGTGCTAAGGAGACGGTGTCTTCTCTGATCTTCCCAAGTGATAGTCTTGCATCCTGAAGTGTGAGAAGTGAAAGATGTGCCCTGAACACGAACCACAAACACAGGATACCTGCTCAGAGTACCTAAGCTGATGTGCTGTGTGGCTGTTGAGCTGTACAGAGAAATGCAGTCCTATGGAGCCAACCAGCATTAATTTCCTAATTGCAGTGGGTCCAACACAAGGATATGTATCTCTGCACCATCTATTGGCATGGTTTCTGTTAATGACTGACCTGGAAGCAGAGCTGATGTGCCCTTCTGCAGCTTTGTGGGTTGGCTACTGGGTACCTAAAAACCTGGAGGGATGCTTCTAAGTGCTGTTATCTAGGATGCCTGGTGGCCTCCTCTCCCATTTCTGAGGTTGGGTACTTGGTCCGTTGTTTCAGTTCTTGATGCCCATGAGCTGAGGTGTGACACCACGCAGAGCTGCTACTGGCCTCATGTGCATCATCCCCTACTATTTTGGGGATGAAGTTGTTTGCAGTTAGAGGGATGCTGAGGAATGATACTGCTGTATATGGCAACAGAGCATTTCTGTGCACAGCATCTTGTTTGTTTGTTTGTTTTTTCTCCTTTTAATGATATCTGTAATGAGGAAGGAAGGATAGATCTTTTTGCTCCAAATATGGAAGAAGGCCTGGATGGCTCCTTCCGTCAGCAACATGAAAGACATGAAGACTTTCATCCTTCAGAGCCTGGTAAATCTCCCATGAAAATCAATGAAATGGCTTCAGGTGATGGACATGCAACAGCAGGTCAAACCTGATATGGCAGAGAGGTTCACAACAGTGTGCAATCCATTAGCTGATCCATGGCTGGGTCCATGTTTTGTAGATCCATTGTATCGCCCACTGGCAGAAAACAACCACTGTGCTCTTTGCTTTCCCTACTCAGCTAGTTCTCTTTCAGCATGGTGGTAAACTAATCCCTTTCTAGGAAGGGAAAGGAGCCTAGACATCAGGATAGTGAGGAGGGTGCTGCAAACCAAGCAATGCTGCTGGAACTAACTTCCTAGGAGTGGCAGGCTTGTCATTACTGAGCATGTGGATTGACAAACCAGCCAGCTACTGAGCTATGCTGTGTGTGGTTAAAAAGTGCAGCACTGCTGCTGTCTTTCTGCACACCTGATCTTACCTAGTGTTGGGCAGAGTCAGAAATAACACTTTCATGGTAAACTCATTTCAGAATTTCCAGGTACTTGTTTTACTTCAATTATAAATTTAAAAACTCATAGGAAAGTAAATATGGAAGCATTTGGAAGCATGACTTTTAGTGTGTGTGTAGATATATATTAGAATTTAGGTATTCATCATGTTTAAACTGAACTGAATCTAACCAGCATGCTGAGTCTAATTTCTAACATTGCTTGCTTCCCAGCATTTCTGCCGTGCCCTGTTATGAAGAAATTTTACAAAGCAGTGGGATGCATCTCACAGGTAGGATGTGGAGAGCTGGAGAGATTTGCCCAGGTTGCAAAGCTGTAATAGGACCTGGCTTCTGATGGTTTAGTAGACCATACTGCCTACTTTGCAGGGATGACAGAGACCCCCTTTGCAGCCAGAAGCTTTGGAGCCTCTGGGGTTTTAGTGCAAGGAGGTTTGCTGCTTTTATGATGTGGGGACAGGTTTTGGCTGGAGCAGCTGAAGGTAGTGTAGAAACTTATTCTTTCCTAGACTGCTGTTGTCAGGCTCTGGGTTTTCTCTCCTTTCTTCCCTTCTACAGAGCTTGGACTTGGAAATGCCTCCTCACTGAAATAAAAGGTGATCTTGAAGCTTTATGGCAGCCACATCATTGCTTAGAGTACTACTATAATGGTCATTGTAGCACTAGGGAAACTGTGGCAGCTTTACTCTTGCCAGTCGCTGAACTGTAATCCTAGTTTATAGCACTATAAAAAGTGGCATTAAACTGGTCATAAATCACTTGGTTTGCTGGGAAAGCTCTTGGGACCATTCCTGTCCCATGAAAGAGGTGCTTGGTTTGTGAGGGCAAGTTTAAATGCAGCTATAAAAAAAAAAAAGCTGGTTGTGTAGTGCAAGCAAGAGGTTGGTGTTGGCTGGAAGGGGTCAGTACTAGCAAATCTGGAGCCAAAATAAGCAGTTTGGTCAAAGTGGATAAGTTTATAAATCCTTACTGGACTTTGCTGTTTCTGAGCATCTCTGGGTTGGAGGCTGGGATGGCTTCTACCAGGAGCAGTGTAACCGACCCGGTGCTACCTGCACAGAGCAGAGTGCTCCTGTGGCCACTTGATTTTCTATGTAGAAAACCGGAATTGTATTTTTACCCTCCTATCACTCTACTCTTGGTACAGAATAAGATGTTTCGGGTGCATGCTGAAGACGTGTGCTGAGTTCACTGTGTCTACTGGAGCCGCTGCTGCATGAAGGAGCAGTGCAGTGCGACTCGCCTACAACAATTCCCTGCAAAATGCCTGTCTTGTTATCTGCTGCCTCTGCGTGTTCTCTTTGTACTGAATATTTCAGTGCTAAAAGCTTCTAGTTAGACTAACGCGTGCATTCAGAGCTAGGAGTTAATTCGAAGTAGATTAAATAATGCTCACAAATCCACAGCCTTTTTTTTATTGTCCTAACAAATGTTAGTGCTCTCCCTATTCAGGCTGCAGCTGTACAGTGGATGGCTTGTGACCTCCAGCTTGCGTGCCTCAGCCAGGAAATGGCAATTGCTTGCTCAGTGCTGTTGTGCAAACAGTTCTGAAGATTATGAATAAAATAAATTATATGTGGATTAAAACACCAACTCTAGGACATGGAGAAAAAGGAGGGGGCTTTTCTCACAGCTCAAGTCTATTAGACAGGACTGCTGAAATGCTAGACACTTTGCTTTCATCCCAAAAGTTCATCTTTCTCTGTGCCTGAATTACCCTGCTTCATTTAAAATGGGTCTTCAAATCGGTTTTGTTAAATTACTGCAAAATCCTGTGTGGATGCTCTTCAGTTGATTTAATCTTGGTTTATGTTGATTTAGTTACTTGCCAACTTTTGCTAAATCCATTTGAGACAGAGTTAAATCAACTTATGAGTGTCCTTGCAATTTAATTAAATCGACTGATGTAGCTAATGTAACTGATTGTAATTAAACGCAAGCAGCTTTTATATAAAAGACAAGCCCTGAGGGTGTTCAGGAAATCCCATCTCATGTTCCCATTAGCCCCTAAAAGGAGTTTGCTCGGAATTTACCACCTCTGCCTCTGATCCTTGTCCCAGAGCAGAGCTCTGCCATGTTGGGCCGTGCTTTGCATTTACAATAAACCCCATTCCTGGTGGCTCAGCCCCATAGCTCTGCCCCACCGCGGGCCATCCTTTCCACCACTGCGCTTGTGTGGCCACGTGCCAACAGCCCCAGTGGGGAATGATGGCACTGCGTTACTTGCTGCCCTAGATGAATAATAACCTGCTCAAATGAAAAATAAGCATGCCTGCAGAAAAAAGGTTCCCCCCGCCCCCGGGCATCCAGAGTCATCCTGTGAAAAGCCTAAGCAGTGATCTGCAGGGATGGAGGGGGGGTGTGTATGCAGCAGCTGGAACAAGGTACCTTATGAAGGATGCTCGTATTCAGCATGAGCTTATACAGGTTCACTAATGGAGGATTTTGCTGTCATATTACTTGTTTCCAGGTGTTTCAAACCTCTTGTTTCTTATGAGGTCAGTCATTCTGAATATTGGCTTTTGCTTAGAAGTGCATTGCTTTTTCTTGTTCTCAGCCTCAAACTGGAGGCAGCGGTCTGTAATGATGTAATCTTTTGTACAACAGCCAGATCCCACACCCCAAAGGCTGCTTTTTGATCTCCAGCAGGGAGCCTTGCTATTCAAGGGAGCAAAGATCCTGTGTTAACATGAATTTCTGGGGCTGAGTGACAGGAGAAGAGAGGACCAGATGGGAGAGCAGCCAGAGCAGGCTGTAGCATCCTGCCCTTTTTTCGGGTGTTATATGGACTCTCTGCAGTGACAGCAGCAAAGGGAAAGCCAAGGAGTATTCCTCTTTTCCCACCCCCTGCTGCTAATGTCCCAGAGACCCTGGGTAGTAGGGGATGGGCAGGGGAGGCACCATCCGTGTCCGTGCAAGCTTTTAATTTTCTTTCTCCTGCTCTCTGTTTCCAGCTCGGTTCACACATGATGAAAACATTAATGGTCTCTGATGATAGTTCTGTGCTCTGTTTGCATCCCTCCTAATGAGACCCGCTCAAATCTGTGGGAGCGTTTCCTCCGTGAGCAGAGGTGCCATGTGTGGATGTGCCACTAAGTGACAGCCCCAGGAACAGAGAGGAACCCACAGATTTGTTGGGGCTGTTCACACCCTGGTGCTCAAGGCTGCTCCATCTCGGGGTCTTCAAAGATCAACGTTGGGCCTTGAGGCTCTGGACTGGGCTCTTGTGCTGCCTCTGCTACCAGATGTTCAGATGGAGGTTCTTTTCCAGGGGTATTAGTCCTCCATGGGATCTGCCTTGCCAAGGGCTTCTAGGCTCTCTTTTTCCTCTCATCTGCCTCTTCTTGCAGCCTGGGGTAACCCTGAATTTTTCTTGTGCCCTATTATCTCTTTTCGCAGCTGTGCCGTGCCTGCAAGAGCAGTGGGAGAGTTGCACTTGCGGCTTAGCAAGCTAAGCAAAGTTGTTAGCTCCAGAGAGAGTGCCTAAGAGGAAATGAAAGGGGAAAGTGGCCAAGGAGAAAGTGTGTGCAAGGGGTGCTAAGGTGCATCTGTGGCTAAGGAATATGAGCTCCTCTAATCAGGAGGTGAGGTGGGAGCCAGCAGAGCTTGAAAAGCATCAATGGGAGGGGATTTGTGGACAGAAAGGGAAGCGACTGGCTTTAAAAAAAAAAAGGTTTCTTCACATGATTATTCATAGAGGGGAGCGGGGAACATGCCAGAAACAGTTCTTCTAGGGTGGAGTTACTGATGGAAATTAGGGTCATCTTAGAACAGCTGATTGTGAAATCCAACTGTCTGAAGGCTGGTAAGTCCTAGATCTCAGAGCAGTGTGTCAGAAGAGACAGGGCAGCCTTCGGCAGACATATTTCAAGAAAGTGTTGGAAATGGGCCAGGCTGGATGGCTGAAGTGAAGCTGACATCTTGCAGAATAGCTGAGGAAAGTTGAGCAAGGAAGAGGTGAATCTCTGAACCAGCTGGCGCAAGGCTGCTGAAAGCCTTTGTGAGGGAGGGAGAAAGGGGGCTCTGGAAGGCACTGAACACAAAAATGAACATGATATAATTTTTCTCAATCAGTGGAAGTTGAGGGGGGTTGGAATTAAAGAACGGACAGCACAGACATTTGTCTGACTGTTAGGCAGAGCAGATCAAGCCATTTGCACCTAAAAATAGCGTTTCCAAAAAGAAAAATCTATCTCAAAGAATGAGTTCAAAACACTGTGTTTTGTTCATTTGTTCAAAGTCCTTTTTGGTGTGCTCTGCTCACCCATAAAAATTCATTTAGATTTTTAATGAGCAGAAAAAAATTTGGAAAGTGATTTTGATTATTTTTGATGTTGTTGAAAGAGAAGTACTTGCAGAGAAGTTAATGAAGGAGAGAAAAAAAAAAGAGGTTTACAATATTTCTCAGCCCTCTCTAGTACCAAGGAGTGTTTTTGTACAGCAGGATCACAACTGGCTTGCTAACCAACATCAAGGCAGAGAAAGGAAGCTGTTGGCAGAGCTGCAGCGGGGCAGAGATGGTGGGGCACGAGATGAGTGTGCGCCATGTGCAGTATGTATTTGTGATGTGTACGTAGCACCTATGTGACAAGTCAAGAGTGCAGTTAAGTGATGAAAGCAGCATGTAAATGCTATAAACATGGAAAAAGCAGTGGGGCTGCTGGTGCAGGGATGTGCCACGAGTTATTCTGAGTGTTTAGGGCAAAACCCCCTATAGTAGGTTCAGCCCAGAGAAAAACGGGGGCGGGAGGGGAGAGGAAGAGGATTAAAAGCCTCCTGCAGTGACTGCAGAGCGTGCTGAGTGATAGCGTGAAACATTTGGGTGTTATCTTAAACTCTTTTAATTGCAACTTCTTTTTCCTTGTCTTGAAGATCTTTCTCCCCGAATGTGTGGTGTTTGGGGCTTATTTTGTTGGTGGGGTGTTGGTTTTTTTTTTTTTTTTTTTTTTTTGCCACCCCCCACCCCTCCACCCCCCGAAGAAAACCAATAGCATCAGTTTGCCACAAAAAAACCCAAGCCAGTTTCCTTGGAGTGTTGGGCCAAGATGTTCCAGTTGGTGGGGGGGAAAGAAATTTTATGCTGAAAACTATAATCTTGCATGAAAAGGAGATGGTGTGTGGTTTTTTTAGTTAAATAAAAACCCACAACACCCTCTTGTCACTGTGAGTGTATCTTTAATTATCTGGAAAACATGGCCCCATCCTGTAGGAGGAAAAGATCAGGGAAATCAGTGATTGCATTTTAAGGAGTGCACTCAATAGATACTTTCTATTTTAGCTGTGGAGATGTGGAGCAGGAAGGAGAAAAGGATGGATAGGAGGGACTGTAGGGGGGAAAAAAAAAAAGGAAATAAAGGGAAAAATAAGGCATAAAGTAACCGCTGCTGGTGTGCTAGTAGATGCTATTTCATTTATTTATTTTTCTTATTCTATTGTATTTCCCAGCAGGAGTTCTCTGATGCTAGAATGGTTTTGAGAAGAGGGATAGGATGTGAGCTCTGAATACTGATATTAATGTAGCTAGCAACTCTGGATTTCATAAAGAAATGATTAAATGAAAGGAGCGGATAAAATCACTAACGTTGACCTGGCTGTGTGTGAACCCCTCATCTGCTGCCTGGTAACAAATATTCAGTGCGAACCTGAGCTTATTGGTAAAAATTGTCCCTTGGGATATTTTTTCAGAGGCTCAATGCAGTATTTGAGAACAATTTCAGCAGCAGATGTGGTTGGTGATGCTGTGGGGTGTCCACTTTTTTTTTTTCTTGAATGAATCAGTTTGGCTTGAGGAGGACAGAGGTGCTTGGTAGTCTCGAGATGGGATCCTCAGAGCGATGAGGCCCATTCTCCTGTCATCATATGCGCGTTGTTAATGGCAGGAAGGAAGGGGAATGCCGAGTGTTAATAAATATTTTATTCAAGGATCTGCAAAACAACATGAAGGAGTCCCAAAAAGGGCAGGAGATGGAACACAATCATGTACATGCACAAAGCAAGCGCACCCCATGCAAGAATGGAGCACGTGGTCATGCAAGAGCAAATGGGTGGGTTTTGAAATGTAGTTTTATTCCATTAAACTTCAGTATTTTCCAGGATACCTTCCTCAGCCATGCAGAGCCTCTGTGGCAAGTGTTTTCATGTTTTGCTGCTTGGTAGACTGTGAAATGTACTTAGTCACAGTGCTTAGTCCCTGATCACAGAATCACTCTGATCTCCCACTAATAATTTTTTTTTTTTGCTCAACATCTTAATTCCCTGTGAAATGGGAGCAAATACATATTCCCAGCACACACCTCACATTCCTGGGCAGTAATTTCCTTACTCTCTCTATGCTCCCAAGATTCATAAGACTGGTTTTAAAACTAAAGCAAAAGGCAAGGCAGACTTGTGCAAAGTGTCTTTATGGGGAAGGTCCTACTCCTCCCTGGAGTGCAGGATGCTGTTGGATTTGGTGGGGACTGAGCACTGTAGAAACTGAGGCACAGTCACTGTGTGACCGCTGGTGGGTGGTGGTTTTGTGTGTTCTCCGCTGCCAGGGCTGAGTTGGTGGGATTTCTTCCCAGAACATGCTTAGAATAAGGCTCTAAGTACAAGAAGGTTTGTTACACTGTCTTTGCCCTGGGTCCTTCTCCAGCTGTGGAAGTCCCATCTGCTCCACGCACAGAGCCTGCTCTTTGAAGTTATCTTTTTGCCTTCAGCTTAGACCATGTTTTTTATAATATTCAGCTAGGTTTTCTTCTAAATTTCCAAACAAGGAGACCTTCCCTCACCCAGGGAACCCATATTTCCCTGATGTTACACTAGGGTGTTTTGTAGAGCAGGTCTGATTAATGCAGCCCACTGATACAGCCTTATTAAGGACAAGGTTTGTTTTACAAAGATGTCCAGAATTCTCCTCCCAGACTGTGCAGTTCAAGAAGGGAGTTGGCTTGACGTGGCCATTGCAGCATGTCTGCAGCATCTCCCTGGAGAGATCTAGTCCTCTTGTAGCAGTACTGCTATAGCAATATGATTTGGCCAAATCCAGAGCCTTATGAGTTGTGCTCACCCTGGTACCCAAACCTGCATTGGGGAAATGATGGCATAGCATGAAAGCCCTACTAGGAAAAAGGTGTTCCCATGGTCTTGCAGTCATTTGATGACATTACATTTGCAAAACCAAGAGGACTCAGAGGTTTGAACATCTTACAGACTCTGTCGGCACTGGAGCTGGGCTGCAGCCTGGCACTGGGGATATGTGTCTGTCATTATGAGCTGGGGAGGGGTCCCTCAGCAGGGTGCATGGTGTACTTGTCAGGATGCTGTGAGGATCTTGCTGCCTGTATTAACCAGGGTCTCCTGCCTCCTTGGCCCCAGGGTGGCAGGTGGGTGGCTGCGGCAGCCTTTCGCACCTCCCTGTTGAAATGAGAATCGCCAGCGGCTGCAGGCGCAGCTGTTTAACCTTCAGGCCTGAAGCTCAGCCATGAAGGATGGCTTCCTCTGACGGGCTGCTGCCAGCGGGGGGGTTTAATTTTGCATCCCGCAGGGGTCGTGGAACTGGTGAGATTGTATTGGTGGGGATGTAATTGCTTTGGGGAGAGGTGACCAGGTGGGAGAGGAGACACAGAAAAGCAGCAGGCAGAGGTGCAGAGTTGGCTTTAAAGTAGAGGTGAGGGCTGCCAGGGTTATATCCCTCCCCAGTGTATCAGACCATCTTGGTGGTGGGCAGCCTTGCTCAGCCTTGTGCCTGGGGACCCGGATCTTCCAGTCGGTAGGTGCTTTATGTTGTCTGGCTTCTTATTTTGCAAAACTAATAGGTGTTTTCTATGTCAATCCCTAGCTGCTGGTGTAAAGTAAAAGCAAAGTACCACATTTTTGTGTTTATAGTGTTACCTCTTAGAGAAGAAGATAAAAAGGGATTCAGTAGCCCTGTAGGTTTTATATTTACATGCTGGTAATGGGAGGGGAGTGAACCCAGGGCACAGCTGTCCCTTGAGCCTTTTCCCCTGTGATGGCAGGTGGCTGCCCTGCTAACCCATGGAGAAAACAAAACCACTGAGTCACTTCATGGGCTGTTGCCTTTGGCTTGTGGTTTGTGGGGTGGTTTTTAGGCACCTGATACTACTTGGTTTCAGCAACTGTTTTAGGAATGTGTGTCTGTCTGCTACTTCACCCCCTCCAAACACTGCTGTTGCTCAGGGTTTTATATCAGTCCACCAAGAGGTTGAAACAAAGTGAAGCTAAGCAGGAATAAGCATGGGAATTAGCTGTGAGGTAACCTAATAGCTGTCTGGTAAAACAGGAGCTCTCTTGTGCCCCAAATTAGAAATGAAATTAAAACAACTTTTCAGATGTGCTTGCTTTCCACTTTCCTCTGCTCCTCTGGAAGTTGAAGTGAGAGAGGACATGACAAAATATTGAGCTCGAGCCTGCTTTCCTGCTAAGTCTGGCCCTGCTGTACTCCTAACTGCTTGTGACTGAGCAGTGTTTGAAGGATCACAGGCAAGGGAGTTTTGATGTGCCCTCCAAAGAGATTCATGTGTGAATGAAGCCTCCCTGGCTGTATGACTCTCAGCTGGTCTTCTGGGAAACTCTGATTTGGCTATGTGGTATCTCCTGCTGCATAAACTGTAGCTCAGCCTGTAGCTTTCAAATATGAATAACTTAATGATACTGCCTGGATTTTCTACAACCTCTGTGCAAATTTGTACTTGGAGTTGTTGTACACTGGTGTGTTATACCTTGCTGTGGCCAAGAACACCTAAGCCTCTAACTAGCACACCTGTGTTTCCTTGTACAACTAATTGCATTTGTCCTACCACAACAGATGAGAAGGGAGCTGAGGTCAGGATATAACTGAGCTAACAGCTAGGGGAGGATCTGAGTAAACCTGTTTGATGTAAGGAGACCTGAGGAATGAGTGATGTAGAGAGCTCATAAATGCACGTGCAGGGGTGAATGTTCCCTCCTGTGTCTCTACATTCTCAAGGAGCATTGAACTGTTGCTCTGGGCCCATGCAGTCATTCAGGTTATCTGTGCTGCTGATTCTGCTCTCCCTGTCTCTTGGCACCAGCTGTACAGCAGTGGGTTGTCTGCAGTGGGGCTGTGCATTTGTCTGCCTGTGTGTTAGCCCCTGCGCTGCTAAAAGAAAGGGGGGCTGCCAGCTCCGGTAGTACACCTGTAATGTGTGGGTGTATAGGATCTCGTGTGTGCATGGTATCCTAAAGCTCTGCAGAGAAATAAGAGGTAGCTGTGAAATCCTCCACAGCTGCAGAGATCTTCCTTGAAACATTCGTGGTCAGCCAGGGAACAGTTCTGTGAGCAAGCCAATGACATCCTCTTTCCTATGGTTTGTCTTAAAGTTTGGTCCTCCTGTACCTCCTAAGTGGCTTGTTCATCTGCAGCCTTGCCTGCGCAAAGGCGCGGGATCTCTTGTCTCTGCTGTTCTGCATTTCGTTGGAGCTGCTCATCTCTCTGCTTCTCTGTCCAGTGTGTCTGGATCTGGCCGTGGCGGAGAGGTTATTGGGGGGGTGTAGGAGGCACTGATACAGATGTACACCCTTCCTTTGCAAAAATGGGAGGTAAGTAGGAGCTAATGGCATTTGGTTCATGGCCCATTTCATATCTGCCAGTGTGTGCGGAGACATCTGCTCATTTGATTTAATAGTGGCCACTCAGCTGGACATACTTTCCTGCCATTTATACTGGAGCTGTGTGTGTCTGGTCATGCCCATGCCCTTTGTTTCTTTAGGAAAACAGGCCAAAAATTGCTTTTTGTTACTTGGTGGCCAACAGCACTGAGAGGTTGCTTTGGAGCAGACCCACAGTACCTTTGCAAGCGCTGTGTTTTCCTGATTCCTTTCCGTCGTGCCCACACAATATGGATATGCTCTGCAGAGTATGCTCTAGCAGCCTTGTTATAACAAGTTAAAAATACTTCCAACTCTCCATCTCACTTGAAAACATTTGAATGGCATCAACCAGCAGGGCCAGCAGTCCTGGGACCCCATCTTTTCTCTACTGATTCATGAGCTGTATTGGGTTTTTTGTCTTTGGGCAGCACCTTCCAATGACTTTTTTTTTTTTTTTGCAGACTCAGAATGTTACTAAAGAGACTAGTATTGAGACCCAAATCACCATCAATTTTTTCATCATATCTGAGAACTCGTTTTCAGCTAAATGCCGAGTCCCTAACATGCCTTAAAAAACTTAGTACTCTGTCATATAAAGTATTACAGTTTGTCAAAGCTGTCTTTGCTTTAGGCACAACAGGTGTTTCCTATCTACTGTGAGGATGACTTGGGTGGTGAGGAGTTTTGTGCCTTCACAAATATGCAGTGCACCTTTTTTCCTTCTAACTCAGGGCAATATTTGTTGTGGGTCTGTACTGCAGGAGCATTTAAAAGGCAAACAAAGGAACCCCTTAAAAGTAAACCTAAATATTCAGTGAAATAAGCTTTGTGAACTTTCCTAATGGATTTTTAGCAGGATTCTTGGATCCAAGAATGGACTGGGAATCTCGGAATCCTTCCCCCCCCTCCCCATACTAAGACAGATCTTTTTGGCATGACTGGATTTTGCTGTGTGAGCAGTATTTAAAGTCCTTGCCTGCAGAAGACATTTAGCCAGCATGGCTCTGACATGGGCTGGGGTCTTGGGTCTGCATTGCATGTGGCCAGCAGAGATGGTGACGAACCCTCCAAATACAAAACTTGTCTGCTTATGGTTGGAATACTTCTTCAAACCACCCTCTCTTTTTTTTTGAGGCGAAGAGCTTTGGCCCTTGTTGACTAACAAGTTGTTTCGAAGCCCCCCTGGGGATGTCTCATGCAAAGACGATCCCTCTTGAGATGTACAGTGAAATGGAGGACATTCCCAGGGAACACCATCCTCTGGAGAAGGCTCATAAGGGCCAGCCTCGCTAGTTCATTGGACATTGCTTTTATCCCAAGGTGGGCCTTGCAACACACTCTGTCACACAGGCAGTGTTCTGAATTTAATTTTATTACTATTTTATTGCCCCCAGACATGAGCAAACAGAACTTCTTCAGGTCATTAGGAAGAGCAGAGGTGGTTTGGCTGCAAAAAGTTCTCAATGTGGTGTGGAGAAGTTACTGCACAGAACCACGTGTTTTTAATTAATCTTTTGAACCAATTTGGTTCTAGCAAACCAATTCCATTAACAGGCTAAGCAGAATAATGACAGGCACAGCTGCTATAATTCCTTGTTACACTTCTAGTTAAAACAAAATCCTCTTTGCATCGGGAAACACTAATCTAATGTTATGACTGTGTTCATTATGAAATCTTTGGTAGTTGAGCACATCCAAATGCTTCACGTGTGTTTTCATAATTTTCCCCCTCCCTGCTATATGACCAAAATATGTAAATTATGAGATGACTTCTCCCCAGAGAAACAGAGCTAATTGGTGCATTAATGTTCCTGAGATAAATCAAGTTGAAGTCCCTTGCTATGCTTAGCTACAGGGTGGACTTGTATGCTAGCTTTAATGTTCTTTGGGATGATTTAAATTTGATTTCAGTCTTGTAGCTCGCTCACCAGCCGGATGTGGGTTCAAATGTCCAGTTGCTGTCTTCATGTCAGAGAACTGGAGTGTACTGGATTAAGCTTGAATTAGCAAATGGTCTCAGCTGATAAGAAAAAGATACTTGCCAGACTGGCTCAGACCATCTATCCCAGTTATCTCATCCCTGGTAGTACTAAAGGATGCCCAGAGAAGAGGGACAGGGTCAGTGTGTGCATTGGGCACCCGTTCCCTGCATGCAGCCTTCTGCCTGCTCCTGCGTCCCAGTCCCACGTAGGTGCCCTACTCCTTGAGAATTGGCTGTGAGTTGGGTGATGTCCTTTTGAAACCCATCTGTGCTTTTGGCCTCCCTCCCATCCTTCAGCTGTGAGTTTCACAGTGCAGCTGTAAACTGTGCAAGAACAACAGCCCCACTTTATTTGGTTTAAATGCCATGTCCTTGTGAGCCCTAAATCACCAGGGTACCTGTGTCTCCAGCTGAAAGGTCAGGCTGCTCAGGGAGGAGGGAAATACTGCAATGCTGGGGCATGAATAATCAGGTTGTGGAGTAGGCACAATGTGAAACCCAAGGAGGCAAGAGGGGAATGTAGGTTCAGATCTGACTCGTGATCCAAGACCCAGCTTTTGAATGAATGCTTGCTGCTTGTTATACTTGCCATGTGCCTGTGCATACATGCCATGCATGCTGCTGCCCTTTGGAGATTTACAGCTTACCCTCAAGATCTGACACTGCTAATTTCTAAAGTGCTAGTTTTCCAAACTAGATTTATCACTAAGAAACAGCTGAGGTTTCATGGATTAGAGTCAAACCATCCACACTGAGAGATAGTGCAGAAAGGGGTGTCCTGGCATGGGCTGCATTTCCTCCCTTCTGGAGCAAGTGTGAAGCAGGAGCCAGGAGGGAGCCCAGGTCCTCTCCTGTGCCTGAGGCTGGGCACTGCCTCTTATCCATACTGCAGTGTTATTGCTCAACTCCTTGCCTTTATCCCACTGCGTCACTGTGAGGAAGTTGCAAAGCTTTCTGGTCTTGTTAGCAGCTGCAGCATCTCTTGGTGCACTGACTTCAGGTCTAGCTGGTGAAACATCCTGGCCACTAGCTGTGTGGGTTTGCTGGCTGGAGCCATGCAATGGGGGTTTCATGCTCAAAAGCTGTAATTTAACTTCAGGTGGGATGCTCTTTTAAACTGCTCCAGTTCCCCTGTGTATTCTTACAACACATAGCCTGTTAGAGCCCTGATGTGCATTTAGAGTCTCTTGCCCTACAAACATATAGTAAGAAGGGTATCGTTGAATTCTTTGGAGAGGTGCTGGTTTGCTGTGCTGGGGCTACCACTGCTCATATGCTCTTAGGGATATGATACAGCTCTGCATGTGTGGCTCCTATTCCCTGCTGCTGTGTATGTGGGGTAGCTTTTGCAGTCAGCGACCAGGCTGGTGTTCATGTTAGACTTGCACTGTGCACGGATGTGGAGAAATGGGCTCTTGGTTTTTGTGCAAATGATGTTTTCGATGAAACAGCACCAGGGAAGGAAAGAGGGAAATCTAACTCACTGAGATAATTTCGAAACTGTCTACCTCACTGTGAGATTTTGCCGAGTGATTTGAGAAGTGATGTTCAGCACAGCTTATCAGCTTAGCTTAGTTAGAAGGAACAAGAAATTAGAGGAGTGATGGAGGCCAACCTTCAGAGACCAGCTTTGCCAGAGAAGGCAGCTGCCAAGCAGAGCTTTACATGACTTGTGCGCGGTGGAGCGAGACCATGGAAATCCTTATGGCTCCAACTTTAAGTAGCTTGCTGCAGATAAATACACAACCCTCTGCTGAACATGTCCATCCTCTCACGTAGGTGTGTGCCTGTGTCTGCAGGCACATATGCACGCTTTCTTGGTAAGCATATCAATATCTCTGCTTTCCTGCCTGAGGTAGCTCCAAACCTGCTCCAGAAAGATAAATGGAGAGGGTGGATAAACCACTGCTGTGTTTGCTCCCCATTTGGGCTTCATCTCTGCTGTATTAATTAGGGAGATGCAGGTGTCTGAGCTGAAAGCTGCCAGGCATTTGTGATGGTGGTGTCAGGAGGTGAGCGCAAGCAGCCGCAGCACCCCTGCAAAGGGAATACTGTACCCAGCTTGATCAGCCCTCGAGTTACAGGGCTGCGTTGTTTCCATGGGACATGCCTGTCGCCCTTTCCCATTGCTCTCACTCTGTCAGTGTGGCTTGTGAAATATGTGGGTGTTCAGCGGATATCACAGATGATAATGAATCTGCTCTTTTTATGGTTAAAAATCCAGGGCCACTCTCCTCTAGAAAAAATCCAGGGTAGCCAATGGAGTTATGCCAGCAATATATTTGGCGTGGCAGGCCAATTGTAAAATCTGTTTGCTTCTCTGAATAAACCCTTGACACCTCATTTCACTGAAACCTCTGGAGGGTGATGTGCAGCTTCTTCCAATAAATACTAGCTGATCAACAAGGATGTTAAAAACAGCGAGGCCATCCGTCATTAATTATAAAGCTGTTTCAGCTAGGCCGGTAAAACATGATGGTTTATCCACCGTTTGCTACCAAAACTCCCTGTATTTGCATGATTTGAAAACAGTTTGTATCTTTTAGGCACTTACATCGAATGTGATGGCATTTGAACTTCAGCTCCCGGAGTATCCAGCACAAGCACTGCTCCCAAAATTAAAAAAGGAAAAAAGAAAACACCAATAAAAAATACCCCCAAAACCCTGCAGTAGAAAAGTAGTAATCACTGTTAACATTTTGAGGCTTAATGCTTCTGCCATGGTACTTAATCGATAATTGAAATAGCAAGAGAAGTGTAATGCTTGAAATTCATGCAGTTAATTTTATTGCTAGCACTTGTAATTTGAAAGTAATTCTGAAATCAATATCAATGTGACTTTGTGTGGAACGGGAAAGCCTGGACTAGGTTGAACCACAAACAGTTCAGTATTTAAGTGGGAACCACTGTTCTGTGAGAGATCAGGATTAATTTGACCCAGGTTGCTTTTTCTCAGCTATAAATAAGATCTTGCCCACACTGTTTGGGTGCACTTAGTGTTTCTAAATTGCATGAGGTTGTATTTCTCAAAGGCTTTGGGTACTTCTCTCAAGTCCTCTCTGTGTCCCGCAGGCTGCTCTGAGTGCCAGTGGGGCTGTGGGAGAGGGGAGAGACCAGGAGAAGGTTACAAAGCTTCTCCCTGCCTAAATCCTGCTCTTTCACACTGAAACATGCTCCTGCACAGCTTTCTGGACTCTAGCTCCCCACTGCTGCAGGCTCCAAAGGAGGTTTTAATCAAGGCAGGAGTGTGCTGGGATGATTTGTACCTCTGTGTCTTCCTGATGAGCTCATTGCAACGGGCTCCTCCTGGGCTTCATGGGGGCTGCAGTGAAGGTAAAGTACAAGGACTTATGCTGGCAAAGCATTGCAATGCTCTGGCTTTGCCTCAGGTCATTAAACCTTCTGTAATTACTCTGCAGACAAGTGAAGAGGCTGGCTGTGATGGCTGAATCCTTCAGAGATGTCTGTCTGTGCTGCAGGTGTCACCATGCCCCAGAAAACTTTGCCTGTGGTTGGCTTCCCCAAAGAGACGTAAGAGACCTGGAAAGATAGCCAAGGTGCAGAGGGTGAAGGGGCTGTTGCATGTGTCTTGCAAATACATATATCAGTGGGAAAGTGGCCTGACTCTGGCCTTTGAACTTTGGAGTGAACAAAGGAGAACTTCTCCTTTGGCAGAGTCTGCCAATTTCATAACATCCCATCCTCTTCCTAAACTGCTGTAGCTTGGCAAAAAAAAAAAAAAAAGCGTTGGATCCAAAGATGACTCTTAGTGTTGCTACTGTAAATCTTGGTTTCTGTCTTGTTGGCTGGAGGATGCTCATTCCTTCCTGAAGCAGGCCAGATGCACTGTGGCTTTTGAGGTAGCTGTCCTTAGATGTGATGGTGTGAGAGTTGGCAGCTTGAATACTCTCTGTGGTTTGCTTGTGCTTCTCCTGTTCCAGTACAGCTGCATATATGGGCACAGCAATAAATGTCACTTATTTTGCAGACTGCCTTTGTGGTGCCGAAGTTCAAAGGTTCTTTTTGACACAAAAATCTAAAATGACGTGTGCCCTGATCAAGAGCTTGAACCTGATTTGTGCACCTGCAGTGTAAGCAGAGAGCAGCATGGGCCCTTTGTTTCCCCTGAGCAGGGATCGGGACCAAATGCTGCCATCCAGGCTGTCTAGCTGCTTATTCAAACCAGCATCCTCTTGATCTCTGTGGGAGTGCTGACAAATTTAAGAGCAATGATTTCTCTATATGTAAAACAACCAAGTAGGTTAACTTCAGAAATAACAATGCTCTGATTGTTTTCCAAAATAGCTTTGGTGTGTAACTTCCAATGGCTGGCAGAACTTGTAGGGGGATTATTTAAATAAGAAAACTCTTTTTTACCTTTAGTCTTATCCTTTAATTTATCAAGCTAATTAACTGATCTTACCCAGGGATGCTTTGTTCCTGTGCAGTGCCTCCCCCATCCAAGTCAAGAGAAGACATCTGCACGCACAGGGTGTGTTATTTCCATCCTGTAAATCGTATGCAAGTATGCTGGTGCTTTCTCATGCGTTTGGCTTTGTTTTAATCTTTCTCTCTTCACCCCGAGCTCAGCTGAAGTACATCACAGGTTCTGCAGCTAATTAGCACAATTACAGCTGTCTGCATCAGGTTGGGAGATTGAGTTAGAAGCAGTCAGGATCCCAATGTACTGGAGTCTTATTACTGAGTCTCCAGTGCAGCCACATCTAATGAAATTCAAACAGATCAGGTTAAATTAGATTAGCTAATGGAATTCTCATCTTCTCAGTTTAATGTAATTCTGAACAGTGAATCTTTAGTTTACCTAGAAAACAAATGTTTCTTTGAGTTGGACTTGACCTAACCCTGCAGGCCTGAGATGCTTGGACCTTGGAGAAGTTAATGTCCAGGATCTGAACTGTGTGCTCAGCTTGTTGGTGGCTTTTAGGGACCTTGTGCTAGGGGATCTGGGAGTAACTTGGTGCTGGGAGAGAAGAGGAGGCTCTGCAGTGCTCGCTCTTGGTGGCCATGGTGTGGCCCCAAGGGATCTGCATGGTGGGTCCCTCCTACTCTAGGTGACTGCAGCTGGGACAGAAGTGCAGAAGTAGAGTGGCCAGAAGAAATAGCCTCTGTTGCAGCATCCTTTGAAATGTTTGTCTCGTGCTATTAGCAACTTGTGCTTGTTCTGGCTGGGATAGTGTTAATATTCTTCACAGTAGCTAGTATGGGGCTATGTTTTGGATTTGTGCTGAAAACAGTGTTGATAATGTGGAGATGTTTTAAGTGTTGCTAAGTAGTGCTTACAGTAGTCCAGGACTTCTTCAGCTTCCCATGCTCTGCCAGGTGCACAAGAAGCTGGGAGGGGACACAGCTGGGACAGCTGACCCCAACTGACCAAAGGGATACTCCACACCATATGATATCGTGCTCAGCATATAAAGCTGGGGGAAGAAGGAAGGGGGGGGACATTCGGAGTGATGGTGTTTGTCTTCCCAAGTAACTGTTATGCATGATGGAGCCCTGCTTTCCTGGAGATGGCTGAACACCTGCCTGCCGATGGGAAGCAGTGAATCCATTCCTTGTTTAGCTTTACTTGCATGCACAGCTTGTGCTTTACCTGTTAAACTGTCTTTATCTCAACCCATGAGTTTTCTCACTTTTACTCTTCCGATTCTGTCACCCATCCCACCGGGGAGGGGGGGGGGTGAGCGAGCGGCTGTGTGGGGCTTAGTTGCTGCCTGGGGTTAAACCATGACACAACTCAATCCTTTGTCCTGGTATAGCAGAAAGATGAAGGATGGAGCAGGCACCCGACAGGTAACTCCAGCAATTGCCCTGCTGGGTTGATGCTAAAGTAGACAAATTTCTGAAAATATAATAGGACCCATTTCTTTGGCAAGATTGGGGGCGGGGGGGGGGGGGGGTCTTGTAAAATATTGTGTGTTTCTTTTTTCTTTTTTTTTTTTTTTTTTTTTTTCAGGGGGGAGAGGCAATCAATAACTTTTTTAACATTTAATTAAGAATAATTTTTTTTCAGAGAAAAAAAAGGATAACTTTATTGTTATAGTTAAAACATTTTTAAATAAAATGATAGTAATAAACCCAAGCTGACCTGCTTCCTGATAGTGTCTCTCTGGCAGACATTGTCAGATACTTGAGAATAAGGTGTAAATCTAAGTGCATCTGGACAGAGAGTGGTCACAAAAATGTTTTTGTACCAGGTATTTCAGGTTGTTAACTAAAATGAATTAAATAAGTCTCTGGAGGTACTTGTCTCTCCCATATGACTATAGAAGGAGCTTACATAGCTAGTTTAGGCAATATGCCTAACTCTAAGACAGCTGACATTACAAGAAATGAATAGTATTCTACTTGTGCGTCATCTACAATGAACTATAACTTTTTTCTTTTCTATTTTTTTTTC
>WAAD01019254.1:469980-492863 GCA_013389945.1 Fregata magnificens | reverse complement strand
GTGTCTTTTTTTTTTTTTTTTTTTTTTTTTTAATATAGAGGCAGTGACTTGCATGCTCCCTTAGCAATCCCTGGCACAGGTAGCAAAAATAGCAGTGCCAAAGTGAGTTAGAGCAGACTTCAAAGCTTGACGGGGGCCTGCAAAGTTGTGCAGGACTCAGCAAAGCTGCTGAAGTGTCTCTTTGCTGTGACCCCTTTTGTAATCAGGAAGGAAATAGCAAGATGTCACGAAATGTCCCTGCCTGCCTGTCATTGGATTGGTGATAGCCTTTGCTGGCGGGAGATGCAGAGACCTGAGATTCACTGGAGATGGCAGGGTACTGATGCGTGCCAGGGGCTGGCTGCATTGAGGGAGGGTCCCTGGTGCGTGGCCGGTGGTAATCCTGGAGCAACATGTGTGCTGATGGGGGGCTCACTGTATCTTCTACCTGGTGGAAATGGCAAAAGCTGCCTCTCTGTTTACTTGCAGAGCAAATGGTGTGACTAGGTGTGACTGATTTGTGTCCTCATATCCTCTAGCCAGTGGAGGGCCAGGGAGGTATGCAGCTGGCAGGGGGGTTGGATGGAGGGGAAAAAAGAAAAACCCCGCACCCTGACATTTGCTGTATTTTTCTGTCCTTAAGCAAGCTGCTTCACTCTTTGAACTCTGTCAGCGTGGCACCTTTTGCAAGTGCTAAATTCACTTAATTTGCAGTGGAGTTGCGAGTGTGGTTACTTGGTGTCGCTGGCTGACAGCGTGAGGGCTTTTGAAAGGCTATTAGGGCTACGTGCTGCATTCAGCTTGGATCCCCTTCATTTGCCTTCTTGAACGCCAGGTACTTTTCCTGACTGTGTGGTGCCTGCAGCCAGCACACCATGCAGGTGTCTGTACTGCACCATCGTGATCTGAGTCCACCCGGGATCAGATGAAGCATTTGATTCTCTTCCCCATCTTTCAGCAAAATGAACAAGTTTTGGTTAGACAAAAAGTAACTTTAGGACATATAGGGACACTCTGAGGGCTTTGAGCTTCTCCGGGTGGTTTTCTTGTCACTGCATTGCTTTTGGTAGCATCTGCTGGTAAAAATGAAGGTCTCGGAGCAAAGGCAAGTGTCCTCGTGCCAATTTTATTTTGTAAGGCTCTCCTTGCTGCAACAGCTATGCTCCCTCCTCTGGTGGGTTTGTGGTTTGGCAGATGTATTGCCCCTGTGCGTGTCTGCCCACTCACCCAGGCTGAAGTGCCATGTTGCAGGTATGATGTATTATTGCTGGTTTTAGGGTGCTGCTGGGACTGGAAGCATTTTTTTTCACAGCACTACTCCTTGCTCCTTCCTTAATACACATTTCTCCTGAGCTGCAAATCCCATTGCCAGCATGATAATTGTTTTCATTGCTTCACTGGGAGTAGTGAGGTTAACATCTTGAGCAGCAGCTAAAATAGACAAGAGCAAATAGTACAATAGCTTAATCCCCTAGAAATTACTCTTTTCAGTATGGAGTTATGTTTCCTTTTTATCTCCCCTCCTTTTCTTTTAAAGGGCAGAATTACGTTTTATTTACAGCTGAGCCCAGGACCTGTAGTCTGCTGCTTCGGCATGCAGAGTCACTGAATATTGCTCTGGATATCCTTTTCCCGAAGGAAATTTCCTGGCTAGAGGTTTGCAAGACCTCGGCGATGCAGGCAGGGGCAGAAAGCTACATGGTTTCACCTTCCCTGAACATGGCCCATTGCAAACGGCAAATGAGGTCCCTCAATGGAGCAGCAGCTCTCTGGTCCCGCCTGCAGCAGAGCTGGGGGGTGAGTTCAAGTTGTCATTGTAGAGATGAGCAGCTTCCCATGTACATAAATATCCAATCCTTCTCTGTTGACTCTATCGCTTTCCTTATAAACAGACGTGCAGTTACTTTCTAAGTGAGCCATCTGGGTTTGACAGATGTCTCCAGCTTTTTCTGGGCCCATTGTTAAAAGGGAAAAAGGGAGGGAATATTCTGAATTGAAGGAAATAGCTTCTGATGGCAGTCTGCAATTTCATGTGCTGGGAGATGAACTGCCCCTCTTTTCCTCAATTGCCATCAGCTCCGTTGATTGTAACTGCGTTTGCAGCCTGGAAAGCATTGCTTCTTGTGGGAAGTGCTGGAATTGTCACTTTTTGGGGAAGGAAGTTCAGGTGTACTTTTATCCTTGATACAGAGCTAGTGGGCTTTTTGTACTGGTAAGAGAAATGTAACTGGTTTCTGAAGCCATATGAGTGAGGTCTCTACAGCCCTTTTCTGGGACTTAATTACCGCACTTTGCATGCCTTTTATCCATTTTCATCCCAAAGCTTTGCAGACACAGGTATGAGGTAAGGTCCGCCCTCCTCTTAGTCTTGGAGAGCCATGTGTATTTGCACACTCTTAGTGTCTCTTTGAATCATGTTATTTACTTCTTTCTAATGTAGAAAGATCCTCATGTCTGATCATTGCTGACAAATTGTGAAGGTAGCAAAGGTGACGTTATGGCTAAATAACAACATCAAATGTCAACATTATGCTATCTACATTTTTTCATTTTTTTTCCTTTTGGATTTTTTTTGTTGTTCTTGATGAAAGCATGTGAAATACATCAGCTTCCTGAAAGTGATGATATTAAAAATAGAAGGGGGGGAGGGTAAAGCACTTTCTATGCTAAAAGTCAGGCATCGGAAGTGAATTTCAAAGAATATATTCAGATGAGAGGTGGTGATGAGATGCTTTGCTTCTCCTTTCTAATGTGTGTGTGTGGGAGCGAAGTCTCAAGCTCTCACTTTGTTGACACACACACACACACACGCGTGTACGTTTTGGTCTGCTTGAAATTTTCTGCCATCCTCATGGTGCCGCTGTTGGTGGCTGCGAGGCACCTAGCACAGAAGGCTGAATGTTCAGAATTGCAGGGCTGCAGGCGTGCTGTCACGTACTGAATGTGAACATGCAAATTACCATAATGCTTCAATGAGAGCAAAGTCCGAAGGGCACATTTAGGACAACTTTGCTAAAAATGCAGATTTTATGTTTGCTTTTAGAGCTTATGCGATTAGCTGAAGAGGGGAGGAGAGAAGCAGGGGGAGCACTGTAATTATTCAATACTGCATTTGTGGCAGCGTACCAAGTGGGAAACTGTCAAAGATAGAAGTTTGGTAAAGAAATCTGTCAATACTGGAAGCCTCATTTCCTCCTCTGCGTTATCTTCCCTGAGGGAGGCAATAAAGGGTGATATTACATAACCCTCGTGTTAATTTGCTGTAACAACTTCCCACAGACCAGCAATTATGAAATTACGACCTACAGACCATTGGTGGTCCAGAAAGTCATGGAAAATAATCCATGCGACAATACTGCTGTTGTTAAATTTTCATTTGAGATGGACGTTGAGATGCCTGCTCCTTGAGAAATGTGTGGTTGGACATGAGAAACGTTGAGTTACCAGTCGTTTGATGGTGCAGAAATTTTGGAAGCACCCCATTGCCCTTGGTGGTGGTGGGGGAATGTCTGCTGAGATCTCCTGTAGCCATCTGGCAACAGCACAGCCCATGTTTGGAGTGCTCTCTGAAGTCCTTGGGTTTGGATTGCTCTTTGAGAGCAACAAAAATGACATAGCTCATGGGGTCCAGCTGTGGGTACTCTGGATGCTTGGATGCATGGTGGAGGATGTGCTTGATGAGTCTTTGACATATAGATTTATCTAAGGCTTGCTGCCCTGTTCTCAGACCTAAGCCACCAAACCACTCATTTCTGTTCTGTGTTTGCGCTACAGAAGTGTGTTTCCGCTTTGTCAGCTTTATATGTGTTTTTAACACAAAGGTGCCTGCCCTGCATTGTAAACATTTCTGAAAAGATTTTGTCCCTACTGTGTATTGCATAGTTCAATGTTTTCTTGCAAATTGTTCTGGAATAGAGCTTAGGTTCATGCTTTTATGTGACTCTAGGGAAAAATGGTAATTTCTACAGAAGGGTCTGACTGTACAATAATTGTAAGGGATGCATGGACAAGAAGGAAAACAAACAAACAAAGTGGCCAGCATTTTGTATCACCAGAAGTTTTTTTTCATGTTAAAAAAACTGTGCAAACATCATTTGCATTTAAGTAAGGTGGGATTCAGGGCATGCACAGAGCTTCAAGTGCCTTTGCCCATCCACCTGCCACTTCTGTGGTGTGTGGCACCAGTGGGCCTTTCTGTAGGAACAGCAGAAATACAGCTCGCTGTGTGCGGCCACCCTGGCGAGCTGCTACAGCTCTTAGGCATAGTAAAGCTCTGGCTTCCCCTGCCCGCCCTCCCTCCCCCTGAGTCTGTCCTGGGGCTGTGCCATCAGCAATGGGCTCTTCCTGTGGTTTCCTTGCTCCTCTCCTACAGCTCCTTCTCTCTCCAGCCCCACTGCTGTGCTCTTTTTATATAGCTGCTGTGGTACATGTTCTCTGATGGTTGATGGCATGGGAATAATCCCAAACTCCTTTATCCTACCAAATGTTGGAGGAAGCATCTCATCAGCCTGGGACACTTGCAGAACTGGCAGTGCATCTCCAAGAACTGAGCCCAAAGGGGGTTTCAGGGGCGTACTGAGCTGCATGTGGTCTTGGATCAGGGTGAAAGAGGCAAAACCACTGGGAAATATAGAATGTTGTGGAGTCAAAAGGCACAGGTACTCTTCAGTACCCAAACTGGAGGGCATAGAGTCTGTAATGCCAAATAGTGTGAGTGGTATCTTCTCCTTGATGCATTATTTTGGTAGTCAAGATCAGCTTGCTGGCGGTGCCTGAAAGCAGGACCTTCACTGGCTGTGCCAAAGAAGTGAACATTAACACGACGTTTGGGATTTCTAGCAAGTTCCACGGAAATTACATGCATAAATTAGTAGTAAATGGTGGCATTTAGCTCCCTTGGGATACTTGGAAAACCCTAGCCCGCAAACAGGAGTTGATTATGCCTTTGAAGAGAAGTGTGATAAAGGAGTTTGAAAAGCTTTGTGAGAAATGGAAGGTAGTATGAGGCCTCTGCAGAAAGGGATCTGTGTATTTAGGAGCTGAAATGTGGTCTGAATCAGCAACTGGATGAATTGGATGTGTTTCAGGGGTCAGTGCCCAAATAAATATTTGCAAGAAGACATTCACCAGCCTTTATTAAACCTAGACTGATGCTAGCCTGTACTCTCTGAGGTGGCAAAGGAAAGAGACATGAGATAAAAGGTTTGCATTAGTATTGATAGTTATGTTTGGGCAAAGATCTTTTTTGTCTTACTTAAAGGAAAGACTGGTCCAGGGGGTGTTTGTAAGATGAAAAAAGAGGCACTTTGGGACATAATTCATGGAAAAGGAAAAATTAAAACACCTGAAGCTAGAAAAGCTTTGCCCTCAGTAGTGTCCCATGAAACTCAGAATTTGCTTTCAAGTCAGGACAGCTGCAAACGCAGATGGGAAGGCATAGGGCAAAATGCTGCTTTGAAGGAGTTAACAAGTGTGTGGAGCAGAGGGCTCTGTTGGTGAAGTCTGCTTGGATTTTTCAAAGACACTTATCAAGGTTCCTCACAGAAGATGTTTAAGGAAATGAAGTGACTGTGGAAAAAGAGGGGGAGGGTCTTCACTTAAAAAGTTGGTTAAAAGAAGGTGAACAGAGAACGGAAGTAAATAATGCATTTTCCTGGGGGAGGGAAGTCACCAGCAGAATACTGCGAGGTCTCATGCTGAGACCTTGGATCCTTCAAATATACGTCAGGGATTTGAAAAAGGAACAAAAAAGAAATGAGTTTTGGCAGCATAGCAAACTATTTGGGGTAGTAAAGACAGGCAAAGTGTGAAGACGTGCAGAAGGATGTTCTGAAACAGAGTGACGGGATGCTAAAATGACAGATGAATTTCAGGGTAGGAAAATGCGAAGTGATACATATAAAAGTAATTCCCCCTGTACACAAGGCGATGAGCTGTGGGATGCCAACAGGCTCTGGGGGCTTGAGGTCCTGGGTTATAATGTAGAGCTCTGTGGTAGTATTGGCTCAGTGCTCAGCAGTGATCAAAACCAAATTGAACATTAGGAGTTACTAGCAAAGGCAGTGGGAACAAAACATGATGCAGCTGTGTAAGCCTGTGGCTGCACCGCCTGCTGCTCTCTATCTCCTGGCTCTGGAATAAACCAGGAGAACTGGAAGGAGGCTCGGAGCAGAGTTAAAATCAGAGATACAGGGTAGTGTTTGTACCAGGAGTTTTCAAGAAGAGCAGGATTCCTTAGACAGAGAAAGAGATGGCTAAGGTGAAATATTGCAGCGGTCTGTAAAAACCATGCGAGACAGTGAAGGTAAATAGGGAGTGACTTCTGGTGGTCCATCTCCATCCTGGTACTAAGGGGCATCGAATGAAGGGTGAGACTGCAAGTTGTGCTTCCAAGGGGGAGTGTAGACCAGGATGTGTAGTTGTAGCAATGTATGTGAAATAAAGTGCTAATCATGGGTGCTGTGGCCTTTTTGTAAATGTCTGGGAAGCCTTTAATGAAAGGTTAATTGGGCGGTGGATCAGCAGAGTGGTGTCCAGGGAGAACAGGGTGTTGCTGAGAGAAAAGGGCGAGTGCATGAGTGGAGACAAATTGATTTTATTTCTGTGTACCACAGTCGGATGGTAATTCATGCTGTTCCCTAGCCGATATCTACTGAAATTGCAATGCCACTGTTCAGCCCGTGGCTGTCCTGCCATTGTGGCATAGGTGCAAACTGGGCCTTTGGCAACACGCGCTATTCCTTTGGCTTGGTTTGAGGCTGATGGGACTTCAGCCCAATGGAGCACGAGCATGCCCTGGGAGACCTGGGTGTCTCACAGACCTGCCTTATTGTAGGAGCACGTGTGATGCTGAGCTCTGTCTGCATTAACCTTGTTGAGACCTGTTCAGAGCAGGGCTGGGAAGCAGTGGACTCCACTGGCTTTGCTTCTCATCACCACTTGTGTCATAGCATGCTGGCACTAAAGAAGCAAAGCTGATGAGATCCTGTTCTTGGAAGTGTATCTGGGTTTTATCTCTCTTAATAAAAAGATAAAGGTTAAAGGAAGCTCTGGAAGGGGGAACAATCTTCAAATAAATTTCATTTCCTAACTGGACAGATATCTTGAAGATCTTAGTGGTCGAATCGAGCTGGAATCTTTCCCCTTGCTCAGGGCAAGTGTTACTTTGTCAGAATGAAATGTTTCTGGGATCTGAGTGCCTGCCAGCAATAGGGCTGCAGACCATATCAGGCTTTTCTTGAAGTCTCTTTTATTTCTAATATAATTGGCTGTGTTTCATGAATTGTCCCTGAGGTTGCTACTGTAGTTTTGTGTTACTAGGCTACACCCTGTGCACACCGCTATTTTGTCTGCTGCTCAGTCTCTGACCTCCTAACTTCACGTGATTACTATGGAAATCTTCCTTTCACCTGGCTGTGTAATTATTAATGTGACCTTATGCTGTCCTGTCTCTTGGTGCCACCTAACATCTGTGTGGGTAGGGCGAGGGCCCTGTTACTGGAGGGTTGGCTTTGGCATGAGGGGCACGCATTGTGCGGCCATGGCCAACATGATGCTCTTCATTTGGCGCTCCAGGAGCAGGTCTGTTGTCTCTACCATGGATTGGGGTCTTGATAGTGAGGATCAAGTAGAGTTGGGTTGGGTGAAAACTGGCCAGGTAGATGCTAGGTGTTATTTAGAAAATCCCATCTGGTGTTCTGTTGGCATTTAGGCATGGTAGAGACATCTGCATTGATTCTTGTATATGCTAAGGACATATGGCTGCCCTGAAAATAAATTAGTATTTCAATGAGCAGAGTCTATTGTCTGCTCACCTAAACATTAGACCGAATGGATATTCAGTGCACCTGGTTTTGTACAAGGCTGAGGCTGCGATCGCTCTCCCATTAGGTTTAAGCTCTTTGGATTTACCCCTTTTCTTATTGCTGTTAACTTTCTTTCCCCCCAGAATTACTTTGGTGATATGGAAGAGTGGAAGGGGAGGGCAAGAGGACTTGAACAGTGCTTTTGTGGTACTTTTTTCAGAACATCAGCCCTTTCTTTAGATATTAAATTGCTTTTAAATGCATGACCCTAATTCAAACTTGGATCTACCACTTTTGATTGTTTGCCTCCACTTTTCTGGTCTTGAAATTTTGGATAATCTCAAATATCAATGTCCATTAAAAATACACATATTACTCTCCCTATTCTTTTTTCTCATTTATTAGCTCCCGTGAGGTCCTGCTGTTAGCTGCAAGCCTAAAAATGCCCTTTTAGGCTTGGCCAGACAGAAGAGCTTTTGCAAGGAGAAGCTGGGGTAGCAGGTGGGAGCATTGTGGTTGCAATACTCCCAAGGAAAGTTGGCTTCTGCTTTCTGAGAAAACCGCAGTAAAAGTTTCTTTGTCAGACCAAATTTGTAAACCAGAAAAATTTTCCTTTTAATTGTTCAAAGGCTTGTCTGCTGTTGGCTTTTTCTGAATTGTTCTAATAAAAAAAAAGTAATAGGGAAAAAAAAGCTGATAGTTACTAGTTGATCAAATTCTCTCTAAATCTGAGAATTAATAAATCCAGGATAAAAGAGTTCAGGCACATAAGATTTGCAATATCATGTAATAATCCACTGGCCTGGTGATGTGGATGGGATACTGTAGAAGAAGGTATTTAACAGTATGCTCTTGCATGCTTGATAGGGCATCTGCACAAGCAAAGTCATGTTCTCTCTTCTGTGCTGCTTGTGGACCAGCAGTATTTCTTAAATTGAAACCTACACACCTTAGAAAAGGTCACAAATGTCCTGGATTTTATTAAGTTTTCTGCTTTGAAGGAAAAGCTATGGAAAATTGCATGACATCTGAAATTGTGCCCTTTTTTTCAGGATGCTCCAACAATTCCCTGATGAGCAACCAAGCTCAAGTCCCTCCTGGTGCTGCAGGCAGGTGGAAGTGAGCGTGATGAACCCTGATGAATGTTAATGAGGAGGTTGGAGCCACCTTGTTCCTGTGGAGGTCCCTGTGCTCTATGTCTTCTCATGGCTCCTAGGTCGCAGACTGGAGGGGCTCCCATGGCTCTCTCGCAGCCCTGAGCATGCGGGTGGGACTGAGTGCTGTCACACAGGCTGCAGTGGGTCCCTCTGTATTCTTAAAAGCATGTTTTTCTCGCTGTCGGCACCAGCACAGTTTCATGAGCTGGCACTATTAGCATGTGTGTTTTCCCCTCACACTGTGCAAGAATAATTACCCTCTCTCAGCAGTGTGAGTGTTTCTGTTCCCTCTGATTTATGGAGGCAAAGAACTCGTTTGGAAGGATGAGTCAGAAGTAATTGAGCTCCAGGGGGGCTGTATTTCATGGCTTTTCCTCTCTTTATTTTTGCCCTGTACTGTACCTCATGGTTACCAGTGCTTTGGCCTTCCAGGGAACATGCATTAAAGCTTAGAAGTGAGCTCGGGCTGTATACTGTCTTGATTCACATTTAAAAACCAACCTGATTCTGTAACTCAGGAATGTGGCACAGAGATAATCTTTTAAGCTTTGTAATATTATCATGAATATAATATGATTCGTTGTCGGCTATTCCCAAACACTTGGCACCTCGCAGAAAATGCAGGATGGGTGTGAGAGCTGCTCTGCAGGAGCATTCACATGTAGTGGCTGCAGAGGGGTGATTTGGCAGCTGTTGAGTTGCAGGGAGTGGTGCTGGGCTTAGGTGCAGAGCATGAAATAAAGAGGATTGCTAGGTATAGCTGAAGCTCCCAGAGAGACAGAGTCATTTAGAGGCTAGGGAAGGCTTTAAGGAAGGGCTGGTGCTTCTGCAGAGAGGAAGCCAAAGGCATGTGCATCTGAGGAGGGGGAGATTTGCAGCAGTTTGTGTGCGAGTACAATGCTGTTTCACACTGGTGTTGCTCAAGTGAGTCATGAAGACAGACCCCAAGTGAGCAGGGAATCGATGGCATGGGTTAGGGCAAAGGTGGGATACAGAGCCATCATTTGCTGAACTGACATAAGCTATAGATGGGCAGTAGATATATTTTATACCTTGCTGGCTAAGGTCTGTGGGGTTGACCTCTCCATGATGTTTTGAGAAGACGTTTGAGTCCCACAGTGGCTGGGTCAGCATCAGGGCAGCATGAAAGACCTGTGGTGGGGTGAGCTGCTGGCTGACTGGCTGGCAGCAAGGAAAGGAGTTTTTATTACCCTCTTGAAATGATTCCTGTCCTGGCGTGGTGGTGAGCCAGGCACCGGTGCTCACAGGGGCCTCAATCTCACAGGCAGGGTTTGAGCTGAGGAGCTGAATAATTTCCTCTACTTTTCTAGAAGGGCATGGCAGAAAGTCAGTGGCAACCAGCTAATCTGGGAGCCTTGGGCAGTGCAATTTAAGTTGGGATATCTGCCTTTTTGCTAGTTTGGTTTCTCCTTCTTGTGCAAGTATCCCTTGTTTTAGTTCAAAACTTTTCCTGCTGAAGCTCTCCGATAGGATACAGCAAGACAGCTCACGTGGTGCCCCGTTCCCCTGCTGTTTTGCACCACTCCTTTGCCGTTAGCTGAAATGGTCGCCTGATTCAGCCGCTGGCTTCTCCCAACTTGGGGCTGACTGATAAACCTCTCTAAGAGCCGCAGTGACTGACGACTCTGCTCTTGCATTTCCATTTCTATTTACAGTTTAATTTATCCCTCCCTCTGTCAAGTGCTTCTTGAGAACACTTCAGTGGCTTTTTTCTTCAAGTGTAGCAAAACTAAACAAAAGAGTCTGTTTCTTTGCTGGGCTGAATAACTCACTGTTATGACTGCTAATGGTGAAACTGGTTTATAATCTGTCTGAACAGTGATGCACATCATTAAAAACCAAGCAGACAAACTCCGAGTCCTCTACAAATCTGATTGCTGTGAACAGCAGGTGATCTCTGGGGAACTCAGAGTGGGAGCTCTAACTCCGAGGGTGCTTTGAAGCAAGAAGCTGAATGCATTGTAAGAAGTAATTGTGAAAACTAAGGTGATGGATCAACAGTTCATTGATTTACGTGTGCCTTTGATGGATAGAATTGTCTGTTGCAAATGTCTTTTGCTAGCTTTTAGCCAGTAATCTCTTGGTTGTTCCCCCCCCGCTTATTTCTGCTAAGGAGACCACACTGTCTCAGAATTAATCCCATTAGTTAATTATAGTTTTATTTTCTCTGTGGCTTCTTTAGTCTGTGGACCCAAACTATGAATGGTGGCATGGATGGCACAGTGGTTTGTTTTGTTTTGTTTGTTTGGTTTTTCCTCTCCTGTGCTGTGGCCAGCTCAGATTTGGGGTGTGGATGCTCGTGGGGATTAAACTGAAAACACCAGTGTTTTGGACTCAAGCTATATTTTCCTCAGGTGCATCCACTTATGCTGTTTGCCTGCAAGAAGAGTTTTAGGAAACAAATGAAAACATGATGCAAACATGCTTAGAGCAAAAACCTACAAAACATGCAAACCAGCACTTGTGGAAAGTTTTCTGGTGAAGCTGCCAGCCTTCCTTGGATACACTTTGCAAACTGAATTTCCCTGGAAAGGTACCCAAGATTTGCCAGGTACACACAGGTTTCTGGCTTTGATCTGCCATTCAGGCGATGTAATGCATCCAGGTGCTTGTTGCTTAAGCCATTCTTGTGGGTGAAGGTGGTGCCTGGTGCTTTTTTCCCCCCGAGCAATCAAATGATTGATCTATCTGTCTGTCTACCTGATGCCCTCCATCACTGTCTGGTCTGACCTTTAAAACTGTGCAATGTCCTGCCGTGTACAGCTTTCATGGATGGAAGGAGTTGTTTCTCTTTTGCAGATAAAGGCCAGGGGTGGTTTATCTCCAACCATGTTAAATGTTGGGGAGAGATTTAAACCCAAATTCTCTGACCGCTGGGCTTATCCTTCATCTCTGAGCGGAATTCCTCTGTGGACAGTTTTGTAAATGCATGGCTTGCTCATTCTGAAGCACTACCTCCCCCACAGATGGAAATATATTCCCATTTCTCTCTGTTGCTTTAGGAGCAGCTGGTGTGCTCGAGACACCAGGATCATCCAACGATTACTGTGTTAATCAGTGCTTATTTTGTGCTTTTCTACTTGGAACACAAATATCCCAAAATGGTCCGAAGATGCATGGTTGAGTAGCCATGTGAAACAACTCCAGCCTTCCAACAAATCCAAAATACAGGTGGCTGCTAAAAATGATGTTGCCTGGAAAAGTCTTGAGGCTGCTTGATTTACCAAGGGCAGTTACTGCTATCGGACATCGCTGTGGCTTGTATCAAGGGACTTTGAAGGTTACTAGTAGATTGCAAGTAAGAGATTAGTTTCTTATTGCAGGGCAGTAAAGTTGATCCCAAGCTACTACTAAATCACGTTGGTTACCAAGAGGAGTAGAGGAGCTGCAGCAGGAGGTGTGGAAGAGGTGTTTGCAGAGTCTCAGTCTGGAAGGCAGTGTTGTAATTCAGATGGTGGAGCATAAGATACCAGATTGCTTTAAATGTGTTGCAGCCCTTTGGTGTCAAGAGTTTGATGTGTCCCTGGGGGCTTAGTGATGGAGCAGCCCAATCTCTGTGCTGGACTTTGGAAACACAAGGTACGCAGAAGCCTCTCCTCTGCAAATCCCTAGAGACAGGCTGGGTCCTTCAAGAAAATGGATTGCTCGCACCTTTCAGGGAAGGCCTTGTGCTGGTTTTGACAGCACTGCTAGATAGAAGTGTTCTTGCTGCTGCTGGCACTGCCTTGTTAATATTGCATTGCTCCCCTGTGACAGGGGTTTGAGGATGATTTAAGTGTCTTTGTATTGTTTGGAGGAGATGCGAGAATTACAAGGGAAGCAGCGTCAGACATATGGGACTGGTGCAGGACAGGCTGGGCACCTGCTGCCCTGGGAAGGCAGGGTGGTATGGTAGGGGGCTAGCGGAGGTGGCAATGGGTAATGAGGGACAGGCAGCATGCCCGGGGACAATCAACTGAAAGGGCTGCAGGCAGGGCAGGCAGCTTCCTTGCCTCTGAGGTGGGTCACTGGGAGGTGCTGCTGGACCATAGAGACACCCCAGTGCAAGACATTTTTTTTTGTTGTTGTTGTTGACAACTGAGTGGAATTTGGCTTGTCCAAATTCAGATGTCAGCACTGGGAGTGAAGAGCTGGGGTCCTTCCACAGCCCCTGGGGGGACAAGCAGCTGTAGAGCTTAGACCTCCTTGTCCCGAGGTAGGGGTGAAAGATAAGGTAAAGGGGCCTCCCTCTAGCCCGTGGAGGGGAAAGTCCATGGAAACACCCCACCTCCTGTCAGTGAGGACCACTGAGCCCTGTTGCTTTCTTAGCGGTGGAGATGTACACTTGTTCTTTCCCAAGAGCTGCTGTTAGTCTGGACCTCTACAAAGCACAGTGCAAAAATCCCTTGTGCCCGTTGCATTGCAGTGGCTGTGAGGAAACTGAAGTTTTGTTAAGGAGGTGTAGGATGAGTCAGAGGTGAGCTTGATTCCTCATCCTGTTGCCAGTCTACTGCATTATGCCTGTGCCTCTGGCTTTCCTGTAAAATGGGGCTAATGCTGCTTGCCGCTGAAGCAGGAGAGGCGGTGAGACGCTGTCAAGGCTTTAGACACTACCAGTGCCTGTCCCTAAGTGAGGCAGATCCTAAAGAAAACAAACCCCGCTCTTTGCAATCCCGTGTGAGAGTCATTTTCTCTCTGGAAAAGCTGCTTCTGAAATGAGAACGGCCCTGTCGCTAATGAGTGCATCAAAGAACATCAGGGGGCACACGAAATAGCACAGTGTTTCTCTTAATTCCCTGCGCTGCTATGGTAGGGCAAGAGGTCTTTTTAATTTGATTTAAGGTCCTTTTGCTGATAAAGATACAGAATATGGATGCAAATACTCTTTCAGCTGATGACATTTGGAGATGAGTGTGTTTCTTCTAGATTTTACCTGGAGGGTATATTGTTGTGTGTTTTGATTTGTTATGCTAAGTAATTGCAAAATATATCTGTGCTGGGCAAAGGTTTGATGCGGTGCCACCACATGCATGATTACACTTCTTTCTTCTTCCTTCCCTGCCATTCTGCATCTCCCTTTCTCTCCTCAGTATTGTCCATGCAAAATGAATTTGAACAGGCAAGTGGGCAGCTGCTAAACGCAGGAGGCTCTGAGTGCTCTCCATCCTGGGAAGGACCTGAAAGCAACAGCTGGAGTTTTGTTTCTCCCAGAATTTTAGGTGGAAAAACAAGGTTGGAAGTTACAGTTGTTATAGCTGTGGCATGAAATTATACATCCTTTGGATTAAGAATTTTCCTCTTTGTGATTTATGTCTTTATCCTGATATTTTATATCAGGAATGCTGGAATTATTATTTTTTTTCCTGTGGCTTGAAAACAGAATTTCCATGGTGGGGAGGGAAGAGGTTTAGGACTGTTCGTTCCAGTGCAAACTGAAACTGGGAGCCTTCACAGCATGTTAGGACTTGAACTGCTAAGACAGGAGATGCGTGCTCCCCTCTGGGAAGAGGGCGTTTATGAGGGGCATGGGAGCTGGGTTGGAGTGTCCCTTCTGCTGGTTCCCTCCTGCCAGCTCTAGGCCAGGCGCAGAGAGGACCTGACCCTGCTTATGCCCCATCTCTAGCAAACGTCTGACCCATCGAGTCGTAGAGGCACTCAATTATTTTGATGAGCGATTGCCTTTTGACCTGGGAAAATGTTCTGCAAACATATCAAACCCCATCAGCTTGACATGAATTGGCAGCTCCACTGGAGATTGCTGGGCGGTGTTTTGCAGCCGCGCTTTGCTTTTTGAGGACGCTGATGGTGATTTTAATGAGTCTAGCCCTGAATGAGAGGAGCATTTCTTGCAGTTGGCAGGGGCCCCCAGGGCTGACCTCACTGGCCACCCTGCCCCAAACCCTGGCTCAGCCTGTCCCCCCACCAGCCTTGGAGTGGCCAGATCCCCCTGAGGCTGCTCATGTCCTCCAAGGAGCCACTCACCGGTCCTTCCCACTTGCTTTCCTGCTGACCATTCCTGTTCAGCGTGGCTTGCAGAGGGGTGCCTGTGTCTGTCCCCTGACACAATCCTCAAGCAGGATTGCTTTGGGTTTAGTTATTCAGCAGAGCTGGTGTTTGCTGAGAAGGGTTACCCGTGGCCTGCTTCCAGCCCGGTATCTGTGCCCTTTTTATTATTCAAACTGAAATAAATAAATACATGAAAAATGTGTTTCTTTAATTGCTATTAGAATACATTTGCTTTTCCCTTAGGAATGGAAATAAGTAACCAAAATGTCATCTATATTTTTTCCATGCTTTTCACTATCTGAGACCTAGAATAGTCCTGCAGACCACCCCCCCTTCAAGCTCAGTCCAGCTTTTTACAATTGCATCTAATGAGGCTCCCTTCCCCTCCCTTTTTTTTGTTTCACCTCCCCTGAGGACAGTGGCTAACCTTGTCTTTAAACTCCAAACCAGCAGCTATTCTGGGGTAGATCATGAGGTAGATATTACAGACCAGCACTATACACTGAATATTAAGTGTCATTTCACAGATATGGTGGTGGGAAATCCATGTTTCCTCTGTTTTGTCCTCATCGCCTTCACTAATTATTCATCAGCTCTATCACAGCAGTGTCCAGAGGCCTCTGATCGGGTTTCCACTGTGCTGAGCATGATTCAGAGAATCCCTTTGGGATGTTAAATCAGGAGTATGAGGAAGAAGAGGGTGGCTGTGGCTCCAGATGAGGATGAAAGGTCAGGCAGATGAAGTGCATGGTACCAGAGCAAGGAGCTGCTAAACACCGCATGGTCCTGGTGGCATCAGCTTCTTTTGGTATGTTTGTGATAAAGAACTGTTGCTAAAAGGATCACTAAAGAGAGAGTCCCAGAGTTTAATGTGATGTTGGCATCCCTATTACCTAGACTTGCACTTGCAGGGCTTTATTTGCAGACCAGTGTGTTCATGGCAGCACGCACCACCTCCATGGCTGTGCGGGTACCTGCAAACCTGTACTGTAGACTGCAGGCGCTGGGTGAGGATGGCTGTCCTGCTGTTATCTAGAGGCTTGGAAGGATTGGTGCAGAGGAAAAGGGAAGATACTGAGATATGCACTCAAGCAAAGCATCTACAGCACTTTATTTTATTTTTGCATTGTCAAGTGGCTTTTTGTTGTATTGCCATAACTCCCTCTGGTGGCTAATTTGACAGTTTAACCATCTGTTTAGATTGATTTTTATATCTAGATGCAGTATAGTTATGTCTTGCAGACTGCCTTGGATGGAAAAGGTGAGGAGTTTGTGCCCTGTTAGGGCGATGTATTTGCTGCCTGTTCTTGCGGTGGTTTGCCTCTCTCTGTGGCTGAGTAAACCCATTCTCCTGATTAATTGTCCTCTGCCTCACAGCTACTGAGTGCATCTGTAGCAATTGAAATTCCCATCAGAAGGGTTTGCTGAGTCTCCACTGTTGCTGCCAGGCTGCAGCTGGTAGAGCTGCAGCCAGAGATGCCAGCTGAGTCTGTGTCTGGGAGTGAGTTGTTCCCTCCTCTGCAAGCACCACTGCAAAAGGAAATCCCAGGTATGATGGGAGCACAGTGCTGTGGAGATTCCCAGGAGTTATCTGATATAGCTAGCAGTTATTAACATCATGCTGAAGCTGAGACAGGCAGCTGTGCTGTGCAGAAATCTCTCTCCCAGCTGGAAAACTCAGAGGTGGCTCTGAGTGTTGGTCTTTGCACCGCTGGGTCGCAGCTGTGCGTCCTGTGCTGGCACTGTCACCTGCCTTCGTGGGCGTTGCTGATCCCTGCTCAGATGGACACCTCTGCCTGCTGGCTCTCTGCCCCGCTTCCCCATGGGAGAAACAGTTTGTCTCTCTTCCATAACTGCTTGTGTCCCCAGCCACGGGACATTTTAACACACTGGCCCTTCTGTGCCTCTTTGACATAAAAATACACACAAGTTGCCTTTGCCTATGTCATACAGAAACCACAGAAGAATTGCTTAATGAATATCAGCTCAGCTACAGAATAAGTACTGCATTTCTGCAAAGGCATCAGTTGTTTTTATATTTTTATATATATGTGCATGCCTTTGCAGGAATTCTGGTGCAAAAATAATAAATAACAGGTTCCTGTTTCCCCAGCATAACAGAAAGAAGAGACAGATAATATCTCCTTGTTCTCTGGGTATTATTCCTTGCTGCTTGGTATTGAGTTTAATTAAATTCTGGACATTTAACCCTTAAAGTTGACGGATTATGTTTAAAATGACGTGCTAGCTAAAGTATTGCGGGGATAGTGCTGAAATGCTCAGGAGCCGTCGGGGCAGAGCAGTCTTCTCCCTCTCTGGCTCCTACGGGCTCACCTTGATTTAGTGCAGAAGTGCTAAAGTGCCAGGTCCCTAATCGATGGCTGGGAAGCTGGGAGACATGGGTGGTTTGGATCAGATTTAAAGTCTGACCAATATCCTAATGTATTTTGCCTGTTTAAAAATAGAATTTGGGGTTTGCTCCTCTTTCCTTCTGTTTTTCTTTGTGCTGATATAACTGCTGAACTTGGCGAACTTGAGTGTATGCCAAGCCAATATAAGAAGCTGGGGAAAAAAAAAAAAATCAGCCTTTTTGGCACTGGCAGAGTTACCCCAGGTTTGTTTTGGTGTGAGAAGAGGATGGAGTTGGCTGTTTTCTTGTGTAACTGGTAGGTGTACCGGGCTGAAGTCCGCATTTCCTTACGTGCATTCAACACACCAGTGCCAGAAGCCTAACCTGGGATGTGTCTGTTCTCTGTGCTAGAGGTGGGGATCCCCACCACCCCCAGACCGGGAAGCAGTGTGGTCATGTCCAGGGATGCTGAGAGCATCCTCTCTGCAGACAGTTGGGGCTTGTTACCTTTTTCTTGTCTAACTTTGGGCTGTTGAGGAGGCCTTTGTAAGGCACCTTGGGGAGATAGAGGTGGTGGCCGGTGTGGGAAGGAGAGGTAGCATGAGAAGGGGGGCCAAGGAGCAGAGATGAGGAGCAAAGTCTGTGCTGGGAAAAGGCAGGTAGTAACTGTCTTGTCTGGTCAGGGCTGAGCTGAAATCCTCCTTGAAAGATCAGCTTTCCCTGGAGGGTTACATAAGGGGTAAGTTACAGGCAAGAGGTTAGGCAATGCAATTCCCTTTTCACATTTGTAAGAACATTAAATCTGTTGACCAAAGCTGGATCCATAAAATTACAAGAAACACCTGAATGGATCAGTGTGATCCATTACTTCTTGCAGGTCTGAGGTGGCATAAGGGTACCGCAGGGGTGAGCAGTGGTGAATGCTGCTGGGAGGGTTAATCCTCCCTGGAGCTGCTGCAGGCAGACCCAGGTTGTCAGTTCTCAGAGACCTGGGAAACTGGCGCTAAGCTGGGCTAGAGGAGATAAAGTGCTGCAGTAGCAGCAAAGCTGTGCTGCCTGTCAGCACCCCTCCTCAGGGGGTTACAACCGCAGACGCACTGCCTCGAACTCGGGGGCTTGGGCAGCGGAGCCAAGTGCTGGAGGTGCTGCAGACCCAGCCGGAGTGCTCATGTCCCTTTGTGCCCAAGTGCTTGTCAGTGTGGGTGTGAAAAGGAGGAAAATTTATTGTAACCGGAGTGTGCTTCTGCTGCTGGTAGGAAATCGGTGGGCTCCTCACCTAGCCATTGCCAGACATGCATCCCACATTCCCAGCTGTGCCTGCCTCTTGCCTGTGCTTTATCTGCCAGGAAACTTGCAACTCTGGGGAAACTAGTGATAGAGGAGCTGCAGCTTCTTTGGAGAGAGCAGGAGGTTTTGGGGGTAAATACCCCAGCACAGTGCTTGGAGACTTTTCTAGAGGGTTTTGACACATCTTAAAAGCTGGTGGTTAAGAACGGGACCTGGGGGAGCTGCCTGCATAGCACTTGCTGTCATTTGTTGTGGCTGGAAAAAAAATAAATCAAACCTGCAGAACTGGGGAATGTATTACAGTAATTAACTGCGGGGTGAAGAAAGTGAGGGACATCCTGGACAGGGAGGAAATTAAATGGAAAGTGGTATTGAGCTTATGTGGGATGGAATTGCAAGGAGCTGTGTTTATAGGGTGGAAATTAATTATTGGATTTTGTCTAAAGCTGAGTTTATGTAAGAGGCATGTCTCAGTCTTCCAAACTTTGCCACCTCAACTCTTTGCTTCTCTGCTCGTTAAAGAGGCACAGGTAATGATCTGCCCAGTGATGGCTCAAAGCCAGCTCAGTGGGGCTGGCTTGCTAAGGCTGATGATGTTTTCATTCAGGGATGTTTTTGTTTCAGATTAAAATTTTAGTTGACTGAGGGCAAATCAAATCTGTCTGCCAGTCGCTCAAAATGCAAACTTCTGCAAGCCCTCCACATGCTGCTCGGTAGTATGCTGCCTTGAACAGGGATGTGGTGCATCCCGGCAGAAGCAGGCTGAGGAGGACACTGAGCTGACTGTGAGATCTCCCGCTTCCTCCAGGGATGTGGGATTGCCTGTGCCCTTCTCTGGCAGCCAAGAAAAGCAGTTGCTTTGGCCAATGCTGCCCACGCTTTGGCTTCTCTGATGCTGCTGGACTTGGGCATGTTCAGGATGGGGCATCCCGGTGGCAAGCACAGGGTGGTAGTTGGCAGCAGTTGACTCTTTGCACCGGTGACTGTTCATCTGCAAGAGAGAATCAGAAGTAAAGGATATGGACTGTTACGGTAGGGATATTATTACTTGCTGTATATTTTTGTGGGTATCCCACAGGAGCCCAGATCATAGACCAGAACCAGTAGGCACTTGTCAGACACAGAACAGTGTTTAATTCATTGATTGTTCTGCCAGAACTTTGACAGTTGTTGTGCTTTTTTTCCTTTCTTCATTTTCCCACATGCAGAGAGCAGCTCCAATATTTTTCTCTATATGTTGACCTTTGCTTGAAGTGAAAGCAACAGAAAATTGTAGAAAGCCCCAGTGAGAAAGCCAGGAGTCAGTCTCCTTTAATGTACCGCATGGCTTGTATCTCATGGAAAGGCCATCTGTCTGGTTAAAATGTTCTAATCAAAATTCTTTTTCTAGGAGAAATGGTTTTTTAAAGGAAGCAAAACATTACTGAGAATTCTTGCTATTTCAGTTTTTCATATTTTACTGAAAGACATATTTGTTGCTCATTCCTTTTTTCAGCAAATCCGTGGAAAATGTCAAACATTCAAGACTGTTTTTTGTCGTAGAATATATCCTTCCTAGTTTTCTAATTGTTCCTTATCAGTGCACAGAGAAACTCTCTCTGTATATGACCTAGCAGAAATAATTAAAAAAGATGGTTTTTTCATAGGCAATTCTGATGAAAAGCAAAACAAAACAAGAAGGAGGTGGTGCTCTGCCTCAGTGCAGTATACAACAGTGCAGGTCCTGCCTGCGAGGTTGCTCTATCCTCAGAAGAAGGTAGGAGAGGAGAAAACTAGAGCTGCCCTGCAGCTCTGCAAGAATGTATTTAAGTGGAAATAATAATGATTGTTTTCATAAAAATAGCATTTATTTGAAAATTTAATCTTTCAAAAAAAGAAAATAATTACTTTAAAAAACCCATAAGAAATATTTATTACAAAATTACCTTGGGGATAATGCAGTTAGCGGTGGAGATTCCTTTACTGCTGCTGTTCTTATGCAAGCTTATTGTGTTTTCTTTTTAATGATGAGAATGTTCAAAATATATTAGCAACAAAGACCATATTCACCTAAAATTGCGTCTTCTATTGGATGTGCATAGGTTTACTGCGGGCGTGGAGGATGGCTGGGGTAGCTCTACAATGCAGTGTGCTGCTGAGTTGGCGATCTCCTTTTACCAGTGTTTTGATCTTGGTTTTCTTTCTCTATAATATTTATGGAAATATATTTTTATATCTATAGTCGAAGAGAGCATTGGGATGTTCTGCCAGTGTGTTTCAATACGGAGTTTTGCAGATTTCCCCCTGCTCTTCCCCTTTACTGGAGCAACCCTGCTGCAATCTTCCTTCTCTGCGGCTGGAGGAGTGTAACAGAGCTACATTACACTTGTTTGGGGGATGTTATGCTCAGAGTCCCTCAGATTTATTTCCACATATAATTCAATGGGGAGCTGAAACGTGACCTGCTGTAACGCACTTGCTCGGTGTCTCTGGCCGCTTGTGTTGGTTATCCCCTCTGGTACAACCTCTCATGGCCTTTTCATGGGGAGAAGTTAAGCAACCAGAATAGGATGTTGGTACCTATAAAAAGGGTTGTCTTCTGTAAGATTCCCAAGTGGTCAGATGATAGAGGCAGGTCACTTATTTAACCTTGCACTGGATACAGCAAAGATTCAACAGACCTCAGATAAACTGTTGGAAACAGCGGCCAGATCGTGAACTAAAATCCAGCCCTGTCATTTATGTATAAATGTGCTCCAAATACAGCCTGCTTTTAAGATGTAGATGATGGGCATTAAGAGGAGCTCCCACGGAAGTGCAGTTCCAGTTTCCAGCTCAGCTTACCGCTTTCTGATCAAAGTGCTCCTGTGCTCGAACCGTAGCAGGCGAGGGAGGCAAAGCCTCACAAGCATTGCTTCAGGCTCAGCATAATTAATGGTGAAGTACAACCCTCTTTTAACATATTTGGAGGGAGCGGAGGAGGGGCTTGTGACAGAATTTGACAATACCTTAATGAAACGTGTGACCTTCACTTAATGCGCAGCATGTTCTTGCTGAGCCAGTGAGCCTTGCCCTGGTCTGCACTGGACTGTTGCTGCCCCACCGTGCAGCAGGGTGAGACCTGCAGAGGTGAGAGATACCCCAGACAGGCAGCCAGTGTCTGGCATCGCCTACGGTGCCATCCCCAGACTGCTGGGCTCTGGTGTTTGAGAGAGCTGACAGGGTTCCCCTGCGCTGCTTTGTTTCAGTCAGTTTTGTTTTGGTCGTTTAAAGTGAATGATGGATGAGCTTCCCATGTGGATTTTGAAGGGTCTGAAAAATGTGACAGGATTGCTTCCATTTCTCACTTTATGTTTCTGACGTAGGAAAGGAAGATGAAGAACGTGAGGTGCCTTCCTTTAAATTGGCAAGACTTCTGCCTGATGTGGTTAATAATTAGTATTTCTGATAGAAATGGAATAAAGACCAGGAAGCATGGACTCAGGAGGAGTGCTGGATGGAGCGTATGTGGGAGGGGGATGTGCAACTGGTACAGTTGCATCCCATGATGGGAAGGTAGAAAGATTCACATGGAATGGCAAGGTGGGGTGACCACTCGGAGCAGAGACCCTGGTGCAGCTGAGACAGGTTATGAGCTTCCCTAAAGGTGGAATGTGCGTGCAGATGCTCTTCTTTTTTTCCCTTTGTTAAATCGGGAGAAAGACCCACTAATTATTTTAAACCTTTTCTTTCATTTTGCTGTGTGTTTTGCTTGAGAAGTATTAAGTGGCACATCTGACCTTCTTTGACTTTATCTGAGCACTTATTAGCTATTTCAGTCCAATCTGATGTCACCCCTTGCAACACTTGATTGAAGGCCTGGGGAGGTACAGAGTCTTTAAGCAAAATTATTTTTTTTATCTGACTGTGTGCACTGTCACTGACATAGAGACTAACAAAGTAAAGTAAAAAGGGAGAAGAGCAGAAACTCAGTGTAGAAATCTTTTAGTTCTTTCAGAAACTTGTTTCCACCAGCATATCAGAGACTGCAGTCAGAACGTGTGTGTGTTCTGCTTCTCTTTTATTAACTGGGATGTATTTCCTTACAGTACGATATCATGAGACTGGCAAGTCCTAATAATTCCCAGTAAGTCCATAGATTTTTGAAATGGTGAAGCTTTATATGAGCTGTGATACAGGAACGTGGTACATGGCCACACTTCTTAGTTTGCCTGTTGATTATTTGCACTGAATGCTCAAGTCAGTGTCTCTTGTGTGTGTAGTCAAATATTTGATTGAAATTTGGGGGGGGGGGGGGGGGGGAGAGCAGCGGCCGCTCAA
>WAAD01019254.1:390301-462059 GCA_013389945.1 Fregata magnificens | reverse complement strand
TTTGTTTTTTTTTTTTTTTTTTTTGGGGGGTGGAGGGTGGGCAGGCAATGCAGTTCACAGGGAGCCTCAGCTTTATTTGGGGGAGGTTGACAGTGAATTTAGCATGAGCTAAATATATATGTGGGCTTGCAGTGAACTGTAGCAAGCATGCTGGAGAGGGTAGACACCCCATGTGCCCATCTGAGTGTGGTGTGCCAGTCTCTCCGAGCCCTTCAGCACCAGCATCCATGACTGCATGTGACTGTGGGATGAGGGGGAAAGGCAAGGGTGCCGGAGGGAGATTGCAGTTCTTTAGAAATGTGGAAAGGAGGATTACACCCACAGCGTTTGATACGGGAGAGCAAGGATTACTGTCTGTGTGTGACATCGCGTGGGAGAGATTAAAGTCACCCCAGGCAGGCAAGAATTGGGTGTGAAGCTGGAAAAGAAAGAGGGATTAGGCTGAGAGGGGTGTGATACAGGTGGAAGGAGGAGTGTTCCTCTGGGTGAAACACAGATGCTGCAAGATGACAGAACTTTGAGGGTGTGGGTAGCAGGTGAGGTTGCAGCAGAGGTACAAGGACTGAAGGATCTGCAGGATGGAGCTGGTGTCACTTCCAGATCTTGAACTCCTCCCAGAGATTCCTGTTCTTCCAGCTTTCTGAAGCAGGTGGTATGAGGCTTACCAGAACAAGGCTTTGATGTTCAGCTCTTAAGATTGGGGTGACGCAGGATGCTTTAGAGTTAGGGTGAATTGTAGAACATCAGGGCTGTCTTATTCTCCAGGAACTGGTTGTTGCCCTTATCTGAGACATTAGAGGCTTTCTGCTTTTGGGATGGGTTCCTGGGTTGCCCAGGTGTCACTTCTTATCAGCTCCATGGAGAGCATGCTGCCGCTCTGAAGGAATCTCTAGCCCATTCTCTTTGTAGTTGAGATGCTCAGAAATTTCAAACAAATTAAGTCTCCATTGTGTCCAGTGCTACATTAAAATGTAATAAGGGATAGTTCTTGCCCCAAGGAGACTTTTTCTGCTGTGCCTGGAAGAGAAAAACAAGCAGTTGTATAAACCAGCCCCAAAATAGAGGGATTGTTGGGCTTGTCAGTGCATCATCTTATGGATACGAACATCAGCATGCTTGGTACAAGGGAAGACTCTGGAGGTGAGCCTGGTGGGATTTAGACCTGGCTGGAGTGCTTTATAGCTGACGTTTATTAAGTGCAAAAGTACAGAGAAGACTATATCCACTGAGTGTCTAAGGCTGATGCTCCAGTTATGTTGCACATAGGGTGTCTACATTCTTTACTTACGTTTAAGATCCAACCATAAAATTGTATTTGGAGTGGCTGTTTACACATTTCCTGCTCCAGGAGCAGACTTTCAAAGCCCACAAGAAATATTCACTTACAATTATGTCTGATTTAAAGGGAAAAGATCTGTAGCTTGGTAGCCTTAATAATTTGCTCAAACAGCTGTACATTAATGAAAGTGTTGCTCAAGGCGTGTTTCCAGAAATAGTATGTAGCTCAGCCCTCCGAAGTCACATTGGGTTAGGAAATGTGTTTGTGTGTTTTAGTGCTGGGAGTGCACACAGGGGGTGATGTGCTAGAGCGCTGTGGACTCATGGTCTAGCTGGTCAGGTGATGCCTGGAAGAGCTTGAAAACTGTTTCTTTATGGAGTTGCAGAGGGTCTTAAGAAGCACCTTGTATTTGGTTTTACATATTGTAGAGGGAATGTCAGCCTCACCCCAGCTAGTGACCACCAAGCGCTCTACAGCCAGAGCACTTGAGAGCCTGATGAGATTTTTCTGTCCCAGGGAGCCAGAAAGCAGATATAAATCTGCTATTTGAAACACTGAGATTTGAAAGAATCTATTGAGCTTTTAACTCTCTAGTGTTCGACAGTATTGAGTTCCACAGATTGAGTCTGTACTGTGTTCACTGGAAAAATGCTCTTCTTGCTGTATGTTTTTTTCAGTCCATTGTCTCTTAATTTGATTGAGGACAGAATGACTACAGACGGGAGGCTATTTGATAAGAAAACTGCAGTCATCAAGCACAACCAGTTCTCATTCCCCTCATCATCCCTCTCATGCAGAGCCACAGGGACCTCACTCCATAATGAGCAGCACGCTTTCCGTAGGGAGAGGTGCAGCTTCAGTGTGCTGTATCCCAGCCTGTAATAGAGTAACTGCAGGGATTGCTCAGATGTGGCGGTGGCCAATGTACTGCAGTTGTTGCTCATGTCGCAGTAGTCCCTGATGGGTAGGAGTCATGTTGTAGGTATTGGATGCATGTACGGGTCCCTGATCAGATGGTCTTGTTGTGTTAGGGAAGTGCTGTGGGACCACAGCTCTCCTGTGCAACGTGCCGTAGTGTTATCCCTGCTTCACTGAAGGAGAGCTGGAGCGAGTATTCTTGCTCTTGCTGAGATCTCTGGTCCACAGCCCTGAAGGTGGGACTGTTCCTCCCCTGTGATCCATGGAGATCTCTAGGGGCTCTGGCCATACCTGGTTCAGCTGTAGATATGCTTTAGGGTGGGAATATGAACCTGGATTTTGTGTTGCTAGTGTGCATAACTGCAGGTGGATGATCTCTAGTGCCTTTTGGAGAAATTCTGTTGGGACTGACCAGCTTCTCCTAGTCCAGTCAAGGGTTTAGTGTGAAAGCAGAGTTAGTGTTTCCAATGATGGGTTGTTTAAGGTCATGTAATGCCCTGTTGACCAGACACCTATACTGGAGATAGCCAAAGTCAAGTACCTCTTTTGGCATGCCACTGCCATTATCTCTTGGGATTGTTCTGGCTCTGAAGAGAAGCATACAGTGACTGGTACAAATGCTGGGCTCTACCAGGAGGGTAGGGACCGCACTGGTCCTTGCTCTGATCACGACTTATGGACTCCAAGGTGTCCTGTAAGGTACAGGATTGTCCCAAGTGGTACGAGAGCAGGGCTAAATAGGATTTGCTCCCCTGTAAATATCTGATGATTCACTGAGTTGTGCCCAGCAGTGGAGCTGGCAAACCCTTCCCATAGTCGTTGCTGCTCATCATTGCTGTGGTGGAGAGCTGAAGATATCTCCCCCCAAGGTTGATAAGATGCCCCACTGCTCCCACTTCAATAAAGAAACATCCACTGTTCTGCGTAAGAAGCAAGAAACTAGCTAATCTGTTCAAACACTGCTGCCCTGCAATAACACATGCTTTTCTTCTTAGACACTCACTTGATTGGGATTTTTCCATTGATGTCTGGCCTGATTTATCTGTTTCAAACATGACCGCAAATAAAAGCGGCACTCATTGAGCTGATCCAATTTGACCTGACAGGGACAAAATGACTAGAGCTGGATGGAAATTCTCTTCCAACAGAAAATGACAGTGGAAGATGGGGGAGATATGGCTTGGTTGGTATTTACCATAGAAGTGGTCCACTTTTTTTTAAATTTCTTTAATGAGCCTGAATACAAATTTGATTTTTTTTCTTTCTTTCCAATGAAAACAACTTTTTGCTCATGGGTGGTAGATGTCGTCTTTATTTTTTGGGGGGGTGGGAAATTGCTTTATTTAGGGGGGAAAAAAAAAAAAAAAATTGCTGCTGCTGGAAGATTTTTTGACCAGCCTTAAAAAGGCCTAACTTTGTGATCTGTGTCTGTGCTGAGTGCGTTGGCTATTGGCTGCGTATGCCTTGGAGCAGCAGGCTTCATTCATCCAATGTGGAGGTTTGAAAATATCAGCTGACTCTGCTGCCATAAACCACTGGACCCCAATGCAAGTGGATCTGCATAGGGCAGGGGCAGTGGAACTTGTGTGTTGCATTATTGTTTCTGTAAAGCAAAGTGAAGGTGGCACTTGATCCCAGAGCTGTTGAGTTGCCTTCAGATGGGATGATGCGAGAAAACCCTCAGTGATGGGGGAAAAGGGTGGCGGGGTCAGAGAAGCAATATGCATTCAGACTGCAGGGAGGAATTGGCTCCTGAGAAGTGGGAAGATTGTTTTGTTTCTCTGCCTGCCCCTCCATGTCACTGGGATTTATTGCTATGAAGATTGCAATTGTTCTCATTAACAACCCTCTCTTCTGCACTGCCATTGGTCACTTAACCCCTTTGCTGGTGTGTGCATGGGGAGATGCGGCAGCTGTTCACATCATCTCAGCTATACTCAGTCTTCAGAAACACCAAAAGAAAAATTTCCCAAATTGCACTGAATCCATCACATTTCTTGTAAAATGCCCTCGTTCCCGAAGGACGCTGAAGAGCATGGTGTGGGGCTGCTGGCATCGGACAGAGTGCATCTGTGCGGCGTTTGGCTCAGCAGTGGGAGCACAAAAGGCTGATGGCTTTGGGTCTGATGGAAATTGCTGTCCTGTACTCTGCATTGGAGTAATGAAGTGATGAAACTTTTATGCGGCTGACCATTGTTCTGAGGGCAAAAAAAAAAAGCCAATGGAATTAACAAAACTTTTTTTCTTTAAAAAAAAAAAAAAAATTTGAAAAGACCCAACCAAATGCTAGCTTCAGTCTTTCTTTGAGAAATTGCCAACAAAATGAATTCTGGAACTTTTTCAAGAAAAGAGGGTGTTTTCTTTAAAACAAGTAGCTTTTCTGTGCTGCTTTCCCGAGAGAGGACTTGTCTCCTGGGGAAGTGGGGAGGCTTTTGCTACCTGCAGTTGCTGCTGCCTTTGAGGGCATTGCCTTTTGTGGCGGTTATGTTCTGGTGCCAATGCTCATCTTGCAGGCCTCCCTGATCTGTCATCAGGCCTCAGGGTTACCATTTGCAGAGGTTGTGGTCTGTTTGTCTTTTTTTTTTTTTCTTTTTTTTAGAGGTCTTTGCAGTTAAGGCATGTTGAGAAGTGAAGTTGTTCCTTTTGGCTGAAGTCCCTTGTGCTCAGTTTCTCAGTGTAAAATGAAGCTGATGGAAATCTCCTGCATCCCAGCAGGCTCAGTGCAGTTGGCAGGAACAAACATTGTAAATCAGCAAGTCTTTGGGATTGCATTCATTGCATGGCAGGATCACACCTCATACACTAATGTAATTTAGGGCCTGATTCTTGGAGGTGCTGAGCTACCTCATGTTCTATGGAAGTTCAGGTGCTTGGAGTCTTTGTGCCACTGTTGCTGTACTCCAGGCAGCCCTGCTATAACCGTGGCTCTGAATGACACTGAGAAAGCAGGGAGAGGTTAAGAACCATTCACAACTCAGATAGCCTCTTCTTTTCAAAGTTCATAATTTCCTGCTTGCGTCTGCAGAGAGCTCATCAGCTCTAAGGTAGCTTGGCTGGGTTGCGTGGCCATTGGGTGCCCTTGCTCCCAAATCCATCACCATTGCGTGCAGAAGGTCTTTGAGCACCCAGTGTTTCTTCAGTGATCACCAATCATAGAAACTAACGCTTCTCTTGAAGGTGCTCCCATCCCCTTCTTCCCCTGTGCTGGCAGCACATTTTGCAAACCCTGTCCTGTGCGTCTGGCAAGGTGGATGGAGTCGCTTCTGTGATCTCTGAGGTGAAACCTCTTTACTAGGAAGGCATTGAAAGGAGCCTTTGGCAGCATAGGGCCTTAGTGCTTCTCTTTGTGGGGTCAGCTGGCATCATGCTTCAGTGGAGCTGCCTGCTCTGGCACTTCTGCTGATTTTGACCCTGGGGGGTCTGATGGTATCATTTATCTTCTGAATTTTTCTTGCTGTATTCTCAGGCCAGGTATCCCCCTTCTTGCCAAGGGCCAGAGCTAGGAGATCTCTGGGCTATTGGACCTGCTTCTGGGTCTCACAGATGCTCTCTGGAGCTTGTAAGGTGGGTTTTTTTTTTTTAAATCAGCTGTGTGATATCCTGAAATGTGCTTCCCTCCATTCCTAGCACCTGCTGACTCCTGATGTTGTAATATAACCACTGTATGACCTGGAAGGGTAGGGGGATGATTTTGGGAGTGCTTCTAGGCATATCTGCCTATATAAAATAGCAGGGGACATTGAACTGTACCTTCTTGTACTTAGGGCAGTGGTAACTTGCCTGTGCCAGGGACTGGAAATAGTGACACAGTTACTGCTAATAAAACATCCTGTCAAAGAAGTCTTATGGAGCAACAGGGCTGGCAGCCACTAAAGCAGTTCGTGTGAATTTGGAAGCACTGGGGCTTGCTAAGCAAGCACTGGCTGTCGCACCACCAGCAAAGGCAAGTGAGGAGTTGTTACCGCGCTAAGGTGCAGCACCAGGCGCTGATTTAACAACTTGAGTAATGCCTGTAGGGTGAGCAGGAGTTGGAATGAGGGGAAAAAATCCCTATTTCCTTCCTTTATTTAAGCTGTTTTGCATATAACTGAGCTAGGATGCTTGTGGCTGGATGTGGCGTTTGCCCCTCTACAGTTGTTCAGAACAAGTTAAAGCTGAGTGTGGCAACGGGTCTTTTCCAAGAGGAGACCTGCAGGATAGCATCTCTGCTTGTTCCCAGCCTAAGGAGAAATGTCTCTTGGTTTCAAGGGCACTGACAACCTTGGGGACAAATCTACATTTTCAAGACCAGACAGCACTAAAAGATTAATTTTCTTTGCAGAAGTAATGCCAAAAGGACTTACTGCCTTTCCCATGCACAGGTCACCAGGGAGAGGAGAGGGGTGGGGATGGCAAAGAGCTTGCAGGGTTTCACAGTATTGCATGTTTGGTTTTGCTTAATGAGAGATTTAATTGCAGGCTTCCTGCTTGCCACTAGATGACAGCCTTGCTCTGTGCTCCAGGGACTTGGTTATCCTTATTAGGGGGCAGGGAAATGATACTCTTAAAGGACATATCCTACCTGTCTTGCTTCTGAATGCCTTCTTGCCAGGCAGGGAGCTGGGCACAGAGAAGCTGATGGTGCAGATGCACCCACTGAATGGAGAACATGGTACTTGAATTTTGGTCACACTTCAAATGTGGGCAAATCAAAAGGTAAAAGCAAGAAACTGCATTTCGTTCAAGAATGAAAGGATGGATTTGTTTTTAGGAGCAGGACCATGCTCTTTGGATTGTTTTTGCCAGCCTGACCCAGTGTGTGGTTTTCAGGCTGGCAAGCTCTGAGCTCCACCTCTGGGCTCCAGGCTGGCTTCCATCAATGTTCATGGTGAGCTTCCCTGCGCAGGGACCCGGCAGAGCCCCCTCCTTCCACTGAGCAGAGGGAATGAGACGTGAGGACTCTCATTTTCAAGCGTGTCACCAAGGAAAAGTCACATAATCTCCTGTTGCACTCCTTGATTGTTTTTCTTCTGCATTTTTCCTGTCTTTGGTTTAAGCCATAAAGCTTGCTGACCCTTTTGCTTTTCTCTGTCTTGTACACATGCAGATGCAGGAATCCAGTTGCATGGTGTTATTTTTGGGCAGAGCGTCTCCTCCCCTTCCTTCTGCAGGCTCTTAGGATCTGGATGCTGCACAACTGCTGGGGAGGGGGAAAAGCAAATTACGGAGATAACATGACTTTGCCATCCTTTTGTTAGTGTGGCTGTAGTATATAAAGTGCTAAAGAGATCAGCAGGGCAGGTTTAATGGCATGAACGCTTTCACACTGCCACTGTAATAGTATCAAATCTGAATATATGTGGTTTATGTCTGGGCTGGCTTTGGGACTCTGGAGCTGTGTCTGAAAGGAATGCAAAGTGGAGGAGGGAAATCTGAGAGTAATTGGGGAGATTTTAATGTTGGCGATATGCAACTCATCTCAGCCCTTCTCAAGGGGGACTTTTGGAGAGAGACCCTCACAGAGGTTTTGAGTCTTTGGTCAACCATTAAATCACATTCGTACCATACCGTGCTCTGCCTCAATGCATTTGGTTTTGTTGCAGTCCAGAGAGCCTTGAGCCCACCTTGCTTTGTGGTAGGTGGCACTCCCACCTGAACGTGGCTTTCCTCCTTTGCAGGACTGAAGATGTCCTGTTGGGCTGCTGCTTCTGGCCCTGCTCAAGTAGAGCAGGATTGTGCTTTGGGCTATATTGTGTCTAATGCGTTGTCTGTCCAGGGGCCTTGTCTTCAGCCAGGGAAGCTAAGAGGAATGTAGGTACCAGCTGGGAGGGGTGTCTCAGTGACCAGAAGCGTGTTGCTGTCAGGCTGATGTTGAAGAAGCTGAGGCATGAGATCATTATTGATCAAGATCTTCTGAAAGCTTAAACCACTGAACTTATCTTGTATTGAATTCTCTTTCTCTCCCTCTCCTTTCATTTACTCTTTCTCTATTATGCAATTTGAATATTAATTTATTGCTTGTAAAAGGTGCCAGATTATGGATATCATAATAGCAGCTGTGATTAGAAATTTCCTTCAGGAGTGGACAGTGTGCTCTGATCTCTGGGCAGGTCATAGTGTATGTCTGTACCTGCTATGTGTATGTGGGAGACAATTAAATATGTCCCAATTTGAATCCATTCCTTAATAGCTGGAACTTTGCTGTTCATTTTTCATTCACAGGGTGTGAATATTCATGTATCTCAGTTCTTGTTAAACTACCCTGCAAACATGTCAGATACCTTTTTCTAATTTTTGTGCCTTATACTAAAGTTTGTGTATTTGCATTTTGCAAATATTCAGCACAACTTTTTGACCTGAGTAGTATGAAACTGGTGACGCCAAAGCCAGGGGATGATCTCCTCCTCTAATGGAAATGTTTCTGCGTAAGTTTCATGGTTTGTGCCATTTGGAAACTGAGGCAGCAAGCATGCAAGCAGTGTGTTTGCAGAGCCAAGAACAGATCCCAGGCTTCTTGCCTTCTCATGCTGGTGACCATTTCTTGCATGGATGCAGGATGGTTTTGTGGTTAAGGCAGTGAGCTGGACCTCAGGAAGGCATGGGATGGTGCTATGCAGAGGTCGGGTTTGCTGCTTCCTTTTGGGTAACATCCTTCCTGATCTCTGGGAACACCTGTCTGTGAGCTGGAGCCAGTGCAGAGTGCAGTATTGAATTCCTATCTGTCTCTTAGGCGCTGTCTCTTTATCCAACACTGTGCTGGTTGGAAAGTCTCCGCTTCTGCCAAGTGGTCCTGGATGGCTTGTGCCCGACGCAATCACTGGCATTACTGAATTAGTGCCTCCAGGCTGATCCTGAGCACTGGGATGTGAGCAAGCACTGATAAGGAGCAGATTTATGGGTGCTCAGTTTTGCTCTTGAAAACCTGGTAACAGCTCGGTGCTGTTTCAGTGCACGTTGGCTCAGCCTGGAAGGAAGGCAGGGGTGGATGCACCAGAGCACAGGGAGGGCAGGCAGGCAGCTATTGAGCCAGGTCGTTGGGGCAGGAGCCTGGAGGTAATGCCAATAAGCACCAACTCACTGCTGTGCCTCACTGTGGACTCGGATGCAGCCTGTTGCCTGCAGCACTGAGCCTGCCCCAGGCAAGATGTGCAAGGAAAAGATGCAGAATAACGTATAATTCCTTTGTACAGTACGTTACACATGCACGCAACAGCAGTGATCTTGTGGTTTGTATGGCTGCCAGATAACCCCTCTGACATGGCCTTTTCCTGGATGTGAGCATCGCTGTCATCTCTGTTTTGATTAGGGTGCTAATACGTATTCATATTTTATCGCTTTCCATCTATCAGCTGAAGAAGGGATGTGCTTTACAAGTGCTTAGTTAGCTGGTTTTAATGGGCATAATGTATAAATAATAATAATGAGAGGGGAGGGGGGTAATACATGGAGTGGAACTCATTAGTTACTATTTATTAGTCGTTAAGGAGTGAACAAAGTGCTAATTGAAGTGTATGAGCTTGACTAGCCATGAGTGTTTTCATATGGCTGCAAGAAAGTCACTGCTTTTCAAAACACTGTTAGAGCATTTTGAATTCTATTAAATATTTTTTCCATCCTTGATCTTTGAAGGTTTTCAGGCTATGATGTTGCATGATGATATCTGCTAGTAATTTTCAGCAGAACTAGCCTCTAGACATTTGTTGGAGACTCATCCTTATGTTTGAAGTACTGCTTTGTTTCGTATTTTTTTCACTAGCTAGANACCCCCAAAAAAACCAACCAAACAAACCCCTTCTTGTGTTCAGCTGAGTGTCATGTCCTTTCTGGGCCAGATTCTGGCTTTCTTCCCACCTTTCTGTTTGCAAACATACTTCATATTTACTGACAGAGCTGAGGTTGGGTTTTGTCCCCAGGTGTTCGTGTGTGCTGCTGCCTTCGTGTCTGTGCACATGCTTGTGTGCAAATGTCTCTTCGTGATGAACCATCGTTGTAGATGGCATGTTTTGCTGTTTGTTTATAGTTTGCTACCCATCCTCATTCTGTTTTCTCTTTTTCCTCCTTTTCACTATTTGCATGCTGAATTGGGATTTCTCCTTGCTTGTGAGAGTGACTTTTCAGGCACTAGATATGTGGCAGTACATCTCAGTGTAGCGGACCCACAGGCTTGCCTGCCAGGGCTGCACTTCCCGCGCTAAGGGACACATTGTGAGATGCCTCCAGCCTCACGCCCTCCTGCTCTGATGCTTCTTGACAGTTGCGATCGTGTCCAGGAGGAGCTTTGAGCAGGAGCACGTCTTGGCCCTTTGCTCTCGTTTCTGGCTCTGTTGTGAAGAATGAAGCTTTCCAGCACATTAAACATCCTTTTGGGAAACACAAACAGAAAGTGCTGTCTCCCAGCTGCGTGTCCAGTTGCAGCGGCTGAGCCTAGGGCGAGCCTTTGCCTTACACCGAGGGCTGCTGTGGGGCAGTCGCTCCTGGGTGCCCTCAAGGAAAGCATGGGTGCTGTGGGAAATGGTTTTGTTAATCGCAGCTGTGGCTTTTCAGCTCTCTGTGCTGGTGATACAGCATCTCCACAGGCCATTTCCCTGCTCCCACTGAGCCAAAGTGACTATTTGTCCTGGTTTTGGACAGTGGTCCTGGCTTTTAAAGACCTGGTGTTGTAACTTGGTATGGAGACACCCAGAGCTGTCGCTGGGAATCCAAAGGTGATGTTGGCTGTTGAGCAAGAGAGATTGACACTGGGGACTCAGTCTCATTTTCCCAATGGAGACAAATAAGGAATTGGATGAAAACCCCTGATTGCACAAAAGAGAAAGCCCCAAATCTGTGAGCTCTTCTCTTCTCCATCCTGCTTTAGTCCCTTCCAGATACTTAGGGGAGGAGGATGAGTCCATCCATCAGTGAAGGGCAGGGGTGCTGTATAGACTGTAACCTTACTTGGACAGTGACTGGACCATCTTTTTTAGTCCATTTTGGATCATTTGTAGCATGTATCATCCTCTGTAGGGCTAGGGCCTCTAGATATGCTATCAGGTTTATGTGATTGCATTGCACGTGTGCTCTTGCCCTTTAGCAGAGAAGCAGGAGAAGGCAGCTAGCATGGGCAGTGCAGGTTTTACCATGTCCAGTGGTGCTCCAAGCCCAGCTGGCTGCAGGTAATGAGCACGGTCATTCCCGCACCGCTCCTGTGGTGTGGGTGCAGCAGCTCCTGTCTTTCCTTCCAGACGAGCAGTGTCACCAGGATTTCTGAGCATGGACAGCCCCTCCTGGAGGAACATCTCCATCTGTATTGAAGTTTGCAGCGTGACTTTGGTTGTTCCTTTTGTTTGTTTGTTTGTTTTAATATTAGCTTGTTAATTATCCTAAAAAAGGAATCTGTGTTTGTTCTTCTAAAAATAACAAATCCTTAAATGCTTCTGTGCCTGAATAATCTCAATTTGGTGACCCACAAACCATAGGCAGAAGCATAAAAGAAATAATTTTCTCTTAGGAACCAGATGGCTCAGTTCAATCTCTGTGACATTCTCCAAATGAAATTGTGTTGTAGAGGTTCAGCGAGAAACTCATTTCAGGAGTTTGGGAGAACTCTGGAAGGGTGGAGGGACCGAAACCACAAATTATGTATCTCAACAGGGGACAGGAGAGAAGATGTGGGAGGGAGAAAGGAGAAAATAATGATAACACAGAATTTATTCTAAGCTTTTCCTTCCTTTTTTCCTCTGCAAAGAAATTGCAAAATTCACACATTCATTCAGTACCCACATTTAATAGCAAGCTTTTGTCAGTCTGTAATTCTTGGCCTGAAGTTGTTAATTGAACAACTCCTTAAAGCTGTTTGCAATTCATGTTGTGGCAACTTGCTGTGTATGTCAGCTGGCGATGCTGTGCTTTCCCCATATGTGACCATGGCAGCATGAATTTGGAACAGCATATTTGAACATGTTTGCAGATGGAGAGCTGTTGGGGTTGGAAATTTGTAGCCTGCAAATATTTGAGTGGCTGAGTGTAAAACTTGCTTTTGCCTGGGTGTTTTGCACCTGTAAAGCTCAAGCATTAGAGCTGGTACTGTGAGAAAGACTTATGTTTGAAGAAAGGATGGGGAGGAGGAAGAGAATGGTTCAGATCAGTCATTGGGATCATCCATTGCTGAGAGCATTGCTGTACTTGAAGGCAAGAGGGGAAGACCAAGGATTTTGTGAAGGAAATGAGGGTGTGTAGGAAGGGGAGAATGGACTTTAGCCTGATCAGCAGTCACTGGGGGCTGATCTAGCAGAAAGAAAAGGCTGAGCCCGTGAGGTAGGTAGAGGATCTGGACATGATGGAGAGTTGTGCGGTTCCTGCAGCCCTCTGGCTGGCTGGGTTATCACTCACTACCCAAGCTGGGAGGTGGCTTTGGTGGGTGAGAAAGGTGTGTGACATCGGCAGAACCATGGGAAATTGTGGCAACTCTAAATTGTGGTAACGCTTGCTTTTAGTCATGCACGTCACATTTTAGCAGAGAACAAAATTGCTGTCTGGAGTAGATGAGTGCTGTGGGAACAGCTTGGTTTTAGCCGCTCCAGTAGTGCAGGGCTGCAAAGCAGAAGATGGAAGGAAAAGGCTGGAAAGGCCTCAAGGAGTGATATATTTTAAAATGTACAAAGCCACCGAGTTGGATCTCTAGCACTTATATCCACTCATCGGTGATGATTTCAAGCTAACTGGGATGTCTGTGCTACTGCGTCATGAAAGCAGGGGCTGCCTCTGGTCTCTTGAGCATCCTTGAACAGGTCTGTTAGCCATCCTGTGCCTCAGTTTACCTGTGATGGATATGAATATTGATTCTCCTTTTAGGATGCGTTTTGGCATCATCTCCCATAATATTACAAGGCACTCGTGAAGGTGATAAATATTGCCCTGCTGCTGTGGGGTTTCTGGAGGGAAGAGGGTGGGTATATGGAGTCACTGTAAGAGCATGTTTGGTCAGAGAATAAAACACAAGCAGTAGAACAGAAAGATGAAGAAAGAGGGAAAAGAAAGTGTATTCTTGTTTGTTCTCTAAACAAATCATGCTATTGCTCCACCCCCCCTCCCCGGGGCAAAATAAGGTACAATTAATGTAACAAAGTCTGACACATTAACAGAGAGGTGCAAAGGTTTGTGAAGCTGTGAAAGTAATTGCTTTGACTCTTGCACTGGAGCTTTAGGATAGCTGAAAAGCTGGATGATATTTTTTCTGCCTCTCATTGTCTCCTTGTTCCTGTGCATCACCTAACACAAAACATCATCCCTGCAGGCTTTGGAAACTGTGGCAAATTGTCATCTTGCCATTACTGACTTTCCCTTTAACAGCCAGTTTGTATTTCCATAGCCTGCAGCTGCCATCACTGACTTCCCAAAGAAAGGAAGGAGTGTTTTGTCCATTTGCTCCTCAATTTCTAGATTATTTTATCCCCTTTTCTCCTGGGGGTGTGTGTGTGTGTGTGCTACATTTGCTTCCATGCTAGGAGAAAGAGCGTGCGAAGAGCTTTGTCACTGTCATTACTTTGCTGCAGGCTGGAATCGGTGCTCTGCTTTATGAATTTCCCCCTTTCCCTCCTCCACAAAGGGCTGCCCTTCCAGCCCACTTAGTTGAGCAGCCTCTGGAGTAACCCCCAGTCCTTGACAGCACAGGGTTGAACTCCTCTGGTCTGTCTTTCCAAGACCATCTTCCTAAAAGTAACGAAAGCAAATTATTATTGTCCCTTTTTTGCAGTGGAGGGTGTTGAGGCAAGGAGGGGTTCAGTGGCATAGTGGAGATCAAGGCAAAGAAAGTATTTTAGGCTGAGGAAGGAAAATTCTGATATTGGCTGTCCTTTGGCATCTGGCCTTTCTTCCCTTCTGTAATGAAAGATCATAAAACTTGACCTTTTTCAATTAAAGTTTACTATCTTTTGATTTTTTTTTTGATGGTAAAATGATCACAGTCCTGGAATCCCCCTGCTCTCAGCTGGGAAAGAGGCACTGATGAAGGTGGTCTATAGCTCTATAGCTAGGCCTGTTACATCTTGCCTGAAGCATGCCTAAGAACACTTGGGCTGAGGGTATAGTATTCAGACTTAGATAGTTTTGTTAGGTGTTGTGATCAGTGACATCAAAATATTGCACACCCCTTTTGCAAGCTCTCTGTCCAAACCAGGAGTTTCCTAGGTTTAGCTGTCCCTCTGCAACATCCAGAACACTGAGTTGGGAAGCCCTATGAGGTAAACCTTAATGTCAAGAGAAAGGTCCCTTTGGGTGGTAAAGAAAGCTTGAAACCAGGGTGCTAGAGCTGACCTGGAGGTTTAAGCCCAGCCCTCATCCCTTGAGTCTTGAGGTGGTTCAGATCCAAAGTTATTTTTTATTTTGTGTGGCCACTAGTCATATGTGCCAGCGGCTTCCGTAACACAGAGATGTGCCCTTGAGAAACTGAGATAATGTGTCCTGTGGGCCCATGACGTGCCATATCACAACCTGCTATGACTTATGAAGAGTCATCATTGTTTGCTCCTAGACGGTTAGATTTTAACAGTGGAGTAACCTGCTCCAGTGGTGAGGGACCTTGCATCTCCTTGTCCCTTCTCTGAGTGTCCCATCCTCCTTAGCGAGGAGCAAAAGATGGCTTTGCTCTAATAGCCACTATGTTCTTTGAAGGTCAGCGAAGTATGCGAGCTCTAATCTGTTGTTATTTTTTAGCTCTGCCAGGAGGATTTGGTCATGTCAGTGCAATATTACTGATTTGTGTGTGTGTGTGTGTGTGACATTCAACCTATAGCTGTGGAACATCTCTCGTTGCTGACCTCTCCGAACAGCCCTGCAGTGCTATGTGGCGGAGCTGTCTTTGTATGGATGATTGGTTTTGAGTCTTGGCAGCCAGGGAAGAAAAGTGGAGTGGAAAACTGATCCTGATGAGCAGTAAAGTATTAACTAGGGAGATTGTACGCTGCAAATTTGCATTTCCTTTCCTAGATAGTCCCAGGAAATGCAGAGAAAGAGGAAGCACAATCAGCAACAAGAAAACCAATAGTCTTAAGCTAGTTTTGAACTTCAGAGAAACATCCAGCTAGTGTTCAAGGCAAAATTACAGGCCTTGTGACCCAAGCTCATCAGTGCCATGGGGCTGGTGTCTTGCAGCTGTGGAAGAGCAGGTTGGCTTCTCTTTGCTGTATATATCATTAATGCCAAAGCCAGTGTGGTTCTGATTTTTGTTTTTAAACATAGTGTTCAGCAATGATGCATGAAGCAGAAAGGAAGTTGTTTGATTTCTCCTTCCCCCCTCCACCCTGATAACCAGCCTTAGCTTTTTTTGCATGCTGTCAGCTCAGGAAAAATCATGTTGAGACTTCAGATGGAGCAAATAGGATGAGAGAATCATTAGGAGGGAAAGAAATAAGGAATGCTAAAGCTGTTGAAGTTTGTTTTCAGTCGTACAGTGATGATGTCTTATTGGATGTGGTCAGTACTGGATGGCAGACGCTGTAGGAGCTGGAGGTGGCAACTGTAGTGATGCCGGTGTGGGTAACAGTCTCTTCGAGGTGGGGCTGAGCTGTTGGCCGCAGGAGCGAGGAGGCTTTCCTCCTTGGCCTGAAAAGCTGAGGGGGCCAACTGCGGGCTAAAGACCACTTGCTGGCACTGTTATGTCTCCCAGTCCATTCTAAACTGGTTAAGGGGGTAGTCAGATCTCAAACCAGTCTTGAAGAGCTCTGTTATTATCCAAGAGAAAAGTAGCCCCTGAGTAGCAAGGACCCAAGCTCTCAAGGGTCTGAGGCTCAAACCCATGGCCTCTGATTGGGGAGACAGCTGGCGAAGCTCATTCAGAGCTGAAGCTTCTAGAAACAGGAGGCCTAGAAGAAGTCCTGGGGGATCAGTTAAATGCTTGGTGTAGGAGACACCATGCCTAGCAATGTTTTGCAGTCTTCCCCATAGCTTTCTTCGTGCTGTAAGCAGGAGTACACAGAAACCAGCTGGTCCTCATCCAAACTGGTGGCTCTCAGGAGCACAGTGTGGTCAGCAGCATGCTAGAAGCCACTAATCCAAATAAGTCAAATTTTCATTTGTTATTAGATCATCAGTCACTGAAATAAACGTGGCTTCTGTCTCAGCCCCACTTTACACTGTGTGGCCATTAAAAACTTAGATGTTCAGAGTTTCTTTACTTAGTTTTTCATGGAGGTCATACCTGTAGCTGAACTGAACCTTCATCATTCAGTGCTCCATTGAAAGCCCACAGAAATTGGTGGAGAAACTCCCACTGACTTTGAATTGTGGTTCATGCTCCAGTCTGTTGTCTTTATTGCGTCTTCATTTGGGATCTTTCTGCCCCAGATGCTGTACTTAGTGCTGTGTTCTCTGGGCAGCCTCACTTGCAGTGTGCAGGGCACTTGGGCTGTTCATGTTGTACCAGAGAGATTACAAATTTTGATGAGTTTGGTCAATTTTCTGACTTGGGATACTTTTTTTTTTAATTCAGAAGGCTGTAGGCAGCAGAGATATCACTTCACTCTTCTACCAGTTCATTAACTTGGTTTAATTCACTATCACTTTACTTGGTGAAGCACATTTTGGCAGCTGAAAGGCCCAACCTATTGGAACAGCACTTCCTACTCCTTGCCTGCATCCATTGCCCTTTCAACATTGTCACCGGGAATGGGGAATAGGGTGGTAATGCTACGTGAAATGTCAAGCACACAAATGCTCTATTAGTTTGTACAAGCAAAGGGCAGATTGCACAGAGCACCTTTGCTTAAAGGCTATGCTGAAAGCAAAATCCACAATAAAATAACGGCGAGGCTGTGACAGAAACCTACACCGGGCAAGAAGTTCAAAGCCGCTGCTGCAGCAGCAGGTACCTTCTTTGCAGAGCATGTTTCATTCAGTGGCTGGACATTCAGGCTCTTGAGATAATGCCTTTATCTCTTCCTGGGGCATCTTACCCATCATGCAGTGTCCAGGAGAGGTGACATGAAGACATGGGTTGCCAACACAGTGTGGTCCATTGGGGAAATAGTCCCATTTCCCCAGGGGCCTCTGGGGAGGATGGCAGCTGGTAATGGACCATGTTTTAGTGGGAATGGAAACCATTATCCTCTCGTTTTGTAGGGATGCCTGACCCAAGGAGAGCCCTGCATTTTCTGATCCTCCTCTAAAAGTCAGTGATGGTCATTCTCTTGAGCTTTTGTAAGCTCTTTTGAGGTTTCATGTTCAACCCCATTTTTGCTCGTGTAACACTAGTCTGGTTTTGTGTTTAACCAAATCTGGTCACCACAAAGGAAAAGCACAAAACTTGGTAAACTTTACAATGTGCTTAACGATGATTTAAAGTAAACTGAAAAGGCTCAATATTTTATTGAGGAGTAGTGGGCCTTGCTAATTCAAGGCGGTAGTAATGAGATACAGAGTCTTTCCTTTACAGGTTGCTAGGCTGAATTTAGTCACACTGTATGAAAAGCATGTCCCAAGTAACAGTTCGTCTCTCATTCCCACCTGAAGCCAAAGTAAATCTTCTGTTGACGTCCCAGTTGTTCTGACAATAATCAGGATGCTCCTGACAGCCGGGGAGGCTATCAAGAAGAATAAGTAGCAGGGGAAGAGCCTGTGACGACTTCTGCAATGGAGACTGTATTTACATAGGAACTGCTCAGGAATAATTGATAGGTGAAGCACTCGAGCTGATGGTGTGATGCACCAGAGGAATGGGCGTAGCAATGTGTAGGGGGCCCCTGGTGACCTTTGGAGTTCAAAACAGTGGTGGGGGAATATGGTTTCTCTGCCTGCAGACTTCTCTGGAAGTGATAGATGAAAACCTGTGTGTAGGTTTAGATCCACATTTCCTAGACCATGCTTAGGATGCATTTATTCATGGTGGTGGAACCCTGGAGGAGCTTATGCATTTAACATTAGCCAGAATCAAATCTCCATGGACTCCACTGAAAGTCTGACCCATTTTTAACATCAGTCAGGTGGTGTTGATGCCTTCCACAAAGGTTCTTACAATTTTGCTTGAAACTAGCAATAGTTTCAGGAAAAAGCCACTGTAAGATGAACTCTCATTTAATTTCTTCCCTGTTTTAATATTCCAGCTATTTGGAGCCTGAGTGTGAGGACTGAGCACTTCTAAGTGTTAGGACTGGGTGCTTGTGGTTTCTGACCTGGCTGTTTTCTTGGGCATGAACGTGAAAAGGGACTCCTTAAGGAGGGTGCACTTTCTTTGTGTTGGGTAAAGACACAGCAGGAAAACTGTCTCTGCTGGTGTATTCTGGCATCTGCACCTCAATTCCTGAAGTGAAACACTTAAGGGGGAGAAAAGCAAAATTGAAAAATGAATAACCATTTCTGAACCTTTTGGATGGACATGCCCTGTCTTCAGCCTGAAAGTGGGCAAATGTCTTATTCTCCAGCACAGATTGGAGGACACTGGTTCTTGAAGTTATCATATTTGCTACAGTGAAGATAAAACAAAATTATTGGATTGGTTAGCTGGCTTTTTATTTTAGCTTATTAATTTGTGAAATAAACCCATGACCACTTTGCCCTTTCAGTAATTAGACACTCTAGTCACTTTGTAGCTCCTTCTTGCAGTACAGGTGCGATTCCATCTTCTCCAGAAAAACAAGCATGTGTTGTTTGAGCTAAAATAGCCAGAGAGGGTATTTGACAAACAAAGGAGCAATCCTGCATCGTTCCACTGGAGGGAAGTGTTTGACATACAGTGTTGAAAGTATCACTGTAACTCTTTTCCTTAAATCTAGATTTATTTTTTTTCTTCAAATGCATATGATTGGAAACTGTGCAGCAAAAAAGCAAGCAATATGCTTGTCTGCAGACTATTTCAGCAAATCCTGTGCCCCTGCTTTCAGCTCAAAATAGATGCTGTGGTTTTCCAAGACCACCTCTGAGATGCTTAAACTTCTGGGGGAGTTAAAAAAAGGTCAAAATAACAGGTTTGGGGGATCTGTTGCTTTTCAGAGCTGATTGAATTACTGTTGTTATCTCTTTTGACCTAGACCTTTGACATTTGACTAAGTCTATGACATTTTCTTTCAAGAGATGGTGAAAACATTAGTTATGTCTTCCTAATGACAGACTAATCACTTTTAGATGCTGAAGGGACACGTTTCAGCTCTTACCCATAATTGTTCTCTGCCTACCAATGAAGTCCTGTTCCCAAATGTTTTCTCAAGCTGTGTTAGCTGGTACTAACATTTCTATTATTAAATCAATTGCAAAAGCTTAAATTAAGAGGGGGAAAAAAAAAAAGGAGAAAGTAGCCCTGGAAAGTGTGCATGTGCTGGGTGACAAATGGCAGAGTGTGGCTCAATGGTCATGGTGCTGCTGACTGTGATTTCGGCTGAACCCTCTCAGGAATGAAACCTGTGATTTGCCAATTGAACACAGGTTTTGCTGGGTAAGTGGGGCTTGAGGTGCTCTGCNACAATTGCAAAAACTTAAAATAAGAGGGGGAAAAAAAAAAAAGGAGAAAGTAGCCCTGGAAAGTGTGCATGTGCTGGGTGACAAATGGCAGAGTGTGGCTCAATGGTCATGGTGCTGCTGACTGTGATTTCGGCTGAACCCTCTCAGGAATGAAACCTGTGATTTGCCAATTGAACACAGGTTTTGCTGGGTAAGTGGGGCTTGAGGTGCTCTGCTCTGTATCTCCTTTGCAGGACTGAGCCCTGAGCAAAATTAATATCACCTGAGACTATAAAAAAACATTTCCAGGAGGTCCCAGTCCCAGCACAGCTGTGTGCAGTGCTGAAACATCTTTTCTACCAGAAGGTGTTTGATTTCTGAGTGGTAGTGGAAGATCAAGCTGGGTTCAGACTCTTAGTGCATCCTGTGCTGTCAGGAGACATAAGTACACTAGTGGTCACTGTTAGGTTAAAGAAGGATCAGCTGTATGAAATATAATAATAAGACAGGTCTATTAGAGGTTGCTTGGGTAGTGTTTGAGACATGTTGGTTTAGTTCTCCCTCTTTTTCACAAGTTCCCTCTGACCTTGGATAAATCACCAAGGGAAGCCTCAGCCTCATCTGAGATTTTGCACCCAGAAGTGGTTCCTGGCTGGGTCTATATCTTTGGGGACATAGAGCCCACAGGAAAGCAAGATGTGGGAACTTGTAGGGCTGAATCCAGGTCTTGGCCCCCGTGTTTCAATTACTAGTTCGCAACATAAGGATGGCAGCTAACTGTGCTCCCTTGGGAATGCTGTGAGGATAAATTAAGTTAAGATGGTGAGTGGAGAGAGGTGAGAGACTCCCTGCAGAGAATAGGGAGTTAATAGGGGTGAGCTAGAGGAATGCCAGAAAACCAGTTTTAGAACTAAGGCACAGGTTAAAAATTTAGGACACATATTAATGCAGACATTTGCTTGTAGATTATCTTCTCTCCTCTGTGAGCAGACAGACCAGCTCCCTCTTGCTCATAACTGCAGAATTATCTCCTCTGGTCACTGCACACAGAGTGACTCAGTGGTAATTTCTGATTCTGAGGCAGGAAAGTGACTGTAGGAAAGTGCTGGAGATACTTTTAGCACTGGGTGAACAATCGGCACCGTGCAGGCTGGTTGTGGTGTGCAGGGCTGGGAGCGCTGGCTGCAGGAGCGCTGGTCTGAGCATCTTGTCTCTTGTGTTCAAGCTCCAGCAACCTTTTCTCCCTTATGCCCTCCCTTTTGTCATTTTAAAACCCTAATCAAGATCAGGAGGACATAAATGCAGCCAATCTGTTTGAATAGCCCTCCCTTTCCACCTGGGCCATGTCTAGATGCTTTACTTCAATGGATGTGGTTTGCATGACTTTGTAGGGTGCTTTAAAAAACCACACAGAGGGCACTGTGATGGATCTGTGATAGTTTTCTGCTCTCAGTAGCTTCTACTAAAGGACTGCCAGTCTCTTCTGTGCTGTGGCATGAACTTATGCCTTAGTCTCCTGTCTAAAAATGAGACTGACATTGCTTCTCTTGGTGGGTGGCTGGAGGTTTAAGTAATTAAGATGTCATAAAGTTCTTTCCTATTGTGAAAAGTACTGGATCTGGGCAAATTCTATTGTAATCTTTATAATATGTAAATGCTCTTTTATTTTGTTTTGTCCTTTTTAAGAAAGAGCAATAGTTTAGATAAATCTGGACTCTTTGCAGAGGGGAAACAGTCAAAAAGATTGGCTGAGATTGTGCTTGTCAGGGTAGGAGGCTTTTCCTGCAAGCAGTCTGTGTTTGTCTGCAAGGTGCTGTGGTCCCCTGGGCATTGGTGAGCTTTTAAGGCAGTGGAAGAAGAAAAGGTTGCAGCCTGGGCTGACTTTTTCTGGCCATCCTGGCTATGTGCCACATGAAAGTCTGTTAGAAAGTCTGGAGTCTGTCCCATGCATTTAATGTGTGGTTGATGCCCACGTGCGTGCCTTGCTATTGGTGCCTGTATTGCCCGGTGTAGGTTATTCTTGAGGTTTGGCTTTTGGTAACTGGGGAGCTCTGAGTAGCGAAAAGCCCTGGGAAAGCTTCTCTAAGGGAAACCTGATTGCCTTTATGTTGGCTACCAGGGAGTATTACCATGTAGGAAATGTGCTTGTTCAACCAGTGGGCAAGAGGCAACGTGGCCTTTCCTCTCTGAGCGGTGAAGTTTTCAAGGTAGAGCTGATCTCAAAAAACCCAGCAGAAAAATCTTGCTTTGGTTTTCACCCTGCAGGTGCAGCAAGGATAAAATTCTGCTCTATGCTGAGCTCTGCAAGCCCAAGTGAACCTCCCCTGTGACTTTAACACCCTGATGGTCCCAGATTTTCAGGATGCTGGGATTAACCTCAGGAGTGATGCAAATGTACCTGAGCAGTGCTTCAGCTCCCAGCTGGTTCACAGATGTTGCCTGTGCCCTGGAAACCAGCAGAGACATTTTGTGTGCTCTGCTCTTCACAAGGGATGATTTTTCTCATTTTTGTCTCATGAAGTGGGAAGGCTTTCATCTTTCCATCAGTGACTCAAACAAAGCTTGAGTCACTGGGAGAGAAGTCTTTACCATCTGATAGCTCCTCTGTAATCTGGGAAGAATAATTTGGTGAGTGTTGGTTTAGTTCCTACTGGGACAGATGTCTGCATCACAAAATCAATTTGCCGTTTGAATAGAGAGGTTAAATGGACTGTGAAGACTGCTCTCTTGTCAGCTCTAGAAGTGATGATGTCTTGTGATTTCATGACATCAAATGTAAGGCACCTTGATAAGACAGAGGGAAAAGATTGCATTGCCAGGGTACTCTGCAGCTACTTCGGGGCCAAAATGCTCTTTTCTTGGCTTGGAATAACTGTGAAGTATGCCAAGAATACATGGATACATTTGTGTAGATGTGTGCTTGGGCACGCGCACCCGTGCACATGCATATACACATGAAAGTGTGCATAGTGCATATGGGAAGAAGAGAAAGAGTGTGAGTGAAGTCAGACCCAAATGTTGACAGATGACAAGAAAATTCCCATTTAGTCAAAACATCTGAGGAACCTCCAGGAAACCGACAGCTTGACTCTCAGCCTTGAAATGTTCATTGGTGATCTGAATAAAATTATAATGCAGACCTGTCTCCCTCTTTATCCCCTTTTTACAGGCTTTTATTTGCCTGCCTCATTTTCATGCCCACATCACAGTTCAAATCATTTTAGCAAGATGGCTGTGCTTAATCTGACTCCCTGTGCCATGTGTATCTCGTTGATTACAGACCCTCTTAAGATGCCATTATGAGTGACTCTTTGCATGCCCTCCTGTCAGCAGCTTTTCCCTTCCTTAAGCCTCTTGAATGTCTTTGCTCATGGGATTATAAGCCTTTCAATAAATACAGTGTGATTACTGAATTAGTGTAAACTTTGCTCTGGGATTGCTAGTCACTTAATATTTGGAAAGCAACAGCAGTCAGAGGCACCTGTAGATGGTCTGTGCCAATGTCTGATGGAAACCAGAAAAGTAGCGCAAAGATGTCTCTCTATTTCCATGCAAATCACGTCAGGAGTTGCTGTTAGAGGAGATTTTGGTCTTGGTCGATGTCTGCTTTCATGCTGCAGATAATTTGGGAATAGGTGGAGCAACGCGGCCCCCTGGATGCATGGGGTCCTTCCCGCTCTCTGGTGCAAGCCGGGCTGTGGTGTGATGGGAAGGGGAGAGTGGGCTGGTGGACAAGAGGCAAATAATTCATTAAGGTCTGCTCATTTCTGTGTCTCAAATCTTGCAAAGCACTGTTGTTGCAGCAGCAGCAGGTATCGCGATATGCAGTGATGTACGTGGTTTAAAAAGAAAAAAAAAAGCTGGTGGGAAAAACCCCTTTGAACATAGTGAGGTAAGTATGATGAGTAAGTAGATGAGATGCATCTGCATGGGCATTTATCCTATTCATTTTAGACCATGCTGAACAAATCTCTAATTTCTCCCTGCCTCAGTTTCTTGGTTTTGGCACAGTGATGTGAGAGAACATATTCCAAAGAGTTCCCTGTCTGATTTGCACTCTAAGATGATGGGGTTGCTTTGGAAGACTGTACCTACACTTTAAGATAAATCCTATGCTGGGATGCTTGAGCAGCTCAGAAGTGCTGTGTTTAACTCCAAAGCCCAATCTTGGTCTATGTCTCGCTTTATCATGTAGGCTATTATTGGAGGACATGGCATTAATTGCTTGTTCAGGTCTAATATGTTACACATTTTTGGATGACATTTTAAAAATACTGAAGTGGGTTAGGCAACAAGTCCCACTGATTCTTTATGCACGCTGTATTCCTTGACTAGTTGGTTGCTTTTGAGAAATCTCCTAGGAACACTAGGAGAAAAAGAAGAAAGAAGCAGGAAATTGCAAAGCAAACACCCGGTGTATCTGAATGAGTAGCTGCTCTCAGTTTGTGTTTGGCAGAGTACCCCCAGGTAACAGCTAAGGGCATGAGAGGTATGGGCTGGGGAATGCACTTTTCTCCCTGCTGGAAATCAAAAGCTGATTGCCTCCCTCTGCCACAAACTGTCTTGAAAATGAGTTAGACTTGATTAGAGTCAACCTTCTGAAACCAATCTTTGTTTCAGGTTGCAGAGGGGGAGATATTTATGGACTCGGACTAGCTCTGTGCACCCAGACCATCTCTGGTTGTCAAGGGTCAGGCTGTGGCAAGTGTGACCCAGCTCGACTCTGGGGGTGTGCGTGTGCATGGATTGGGGGTTTTCTGTGCTACAGGAGCATGTCCTGGAGGGTTATTAGGGGGCCCCAAAGACTCATCAAGTCTGGAGACCCAAATTCCAGTGGTGCCTCGAAGGACTCGTACTTGCATCTGTTCTGGTCCAAGCATTTCGTATATAAGGCAGGCTGCAGCAGACTGGTTTAAACCCTAGAGGAGAGGCCAAAGATGAATAATCCAGGAATAGCATGGATGCAAGTGAACTTGTACATAGCTATTGGAGGCACTGAAACTGCAGATGGAAATATTAGTGTGTGCTTTTCCTTTGATGTCGATGATCCTGGCAGGGACAAGTCTTCAGGCACGTTAACTTTTTGACTATTACTGCGAAGTTAGTAGTATTCTGCTTGGAGCCTATATGCAGAGAAATGCTTGCTTGGGGCTGACAGTTATTTTTATGCCTCAGGCACTGATTTGATAAAAGCAGCTAGTGCAACAAGAGGTGCATTATTCTGATATTAGTTTTTTGGAAAAGATAGTATCAGGATTTTTTTAGATTGGGAATCCTTAGTTTTTAGGAGATCATTCTGTATTAATAATGTTTTTTGAAAATTAGAATGGAAATTAAGTGTTTCAAAGAAACATCCTCCCCCCCCTCAATTAACTTGGCAGAAAATTGTGAAACTTTTGGGGATTATTACTGCTTTCATTCCATGACAAAGCAAGCACAAACTCCTGAAGCTTTCATTGTAAGTGGGTAATGAGGAAAGGTGGACATGGGTGAAGCTACCTCTGAGAGCTCACACTTTGAGCAAATTTACTGCTCCTTAGCCAAGTGTTGGCATTGTGCCATTCTACTCTGGTAGCTTTTGGTGGCATTAAATCATGTGTCTCCACCAATTATGAATTTGGCTTAACCTTTTTTTCCTCCCCCTCTATCCCTTTGCTGGCTGGCTTTTGGGATAATCTTGGGAGGTCAGGTTGGACAGTAGGACAGCTGAGCAGATGGAGGGTGTCAGGTGGTATTTCCTACCGTGAGGACAAGTGAGGTCTTCCAGACCCCAGAGGAGACACTAGCTTGTTTTTGGAAATGGTAATTATCAGACATTTGACCATGTCTGATTAAATCCTTCAGTTGTGTTATATGTGCCTGTGTAAGTGTAATGCGAGTGCAGTTGTCCAGGCATGCTCTCTGGATATTGTAATGATTTTGTTAATGTAGCAAATACTTTCTATTGTTTAATACTTTTAAGTGGTGTGTTTTGCTTCCTGTTCTATATCTTACAGCATTTTGCTGCTCTGTTAAATTGCCCATGTACCTCTCCCAGTGCATGTTAATGGCAGATGAATGGGTCTGATGAACGGGTTTCCAAAGCTGCAGAGAGCAACTGAGATGAGCAAAACCCCATTTGCCTGCACATCTGCAGTGGCTACGGCCGTGTCCATGTTGTGTACACATACAAATGTACTCTTGTTTTTAGATCAAGATAGGGGGCAGGTAAAAACTTCAGCCTTATGCAAACTGATTTAATGCACTATGTCCCTTGAAGTCCCTGCCTGCTGTAGAAATGTGCTGTCGCAAGAGGTGGCTGGTGCTTCTCCATGCAGAATCCCTCAGAGGGATTTTCCCTGGTGATGCAAGTTGAGTCCTGTATCTACCGGAGGCTGGTTTGGGGTCAAATGCTAGCAATCAAGTCTGTTCTTGGTTGTTTTATCCTCTCTTTCTAGGCAGAGAACACTCCTTATAAGCTATATATAACCTGCCTAGTCCCTCCTTCCTGCATCTCCCCCAGCCCCTTTGCTCTTGGTTTTCTTAGAACGTCTCAAGGCTTCCACCAAGCCTGGGCTAACTCTATTGATTGATGTTTCTCCTGTAGCTGAAGGGAACAGCAGCACACCTTTGCAGAGCAAAAAGCAACCCTGCTGTGGCAGTAAGAGAGGAGGTTTGAGAACTCCTCTTGCTAGTTCTCTTTTTCAAGATCATCTAATGAAACAGTGCAGTTCAAGTGTTCCTGTGAAGCAGAGCTCAGTGGCATCCAGCTTGGTCTGAGCACGGAGCAGGAATGAGACTGAATACATGGCTGAGCCATACTGATTTATTTTTTCAATTATTGTTTAAGGTCAGTATTGCAACAAAATAAGCTGCAGCGTAACTAAGCTAGACATGGAGGAACCTGGGAGGTAGAATTTATGGTCCAGCTCTCCACTCCTACACTTTGACCAGACTTTAATGGGAACTGTGTGTACTTAGCACCTGGGAAAAATCAAAAGCCATCTGCTAAGTGTTTGTGAGAACAGATTTTTCCTTCTGTCCAGGCAACTCAGAGTTGGACTAGGAGCCTGGAAAATGGAGCCCGTTCAGAAACTAACCACAAATCAACTCAAGGATAACTCTTTCACTAACACACTTTTGTTGTTGTTGTCTTGGTTAAAAGAGCCCTGGTCACTAGCTGCATTTGGGGAGCTGATGGGGCACCTGGCACTGCCTTTTTGTTGTGTTATTTGTTTGGTAGTTCAGTGGTAAGAAAAATAAGTCGAAAGATCTGAACCCTGTGCTCCCTGCTTGGCCCTTGAGTTTCTAAAAGCTTCGATTCAACTAATGGGCTGATGTTTTGGTAATTGTTGCTTGCAGGGAGCAAGGCAAAAATCATAGAACATGGACTGGAAGAATTGCAAATAATGTATTTCAGCGTGGAAGGGAATAGGACAATGTTGATTTTTGTTTTCTTATTGCCAACAAACTAATTACAGTATTCTTGCTTTTATCCTCCCATGGCATCTGTCTCCTGGGTGTAACAGGGACATCACCAGGGATACCACTATTTATGCGTATTGTATGTGGCACTTGGCGGGGGAAAAGCCACACCTGCCTTGCAAATTACAAAGAGGTGCAGCCCAGTACTGGGATGCTCAAGGGGCATTGTGCGGCTTTAAATTATGGGCTGCGGCATCCTGGCATAACAGACCTGTTCGTTCACGTGCTCCTAAGTTATTCCTTCAGTTCTTTGCCTACCTGTTAGTTTTCAGTGTAATTTATTCCAAAGTGTTCCCATTTCAGCGTGTGGTTTGCAAAGTCAGCGCACAGTTAATGTGTTCCAATCTTTGCGGGGAATTAAAGAGGTGAAAGTAGGCTGAGTTCATGGAAGGACATGAGTAGCAGCGGACTGCCTGACTTGAAAGGCTGCTTATTTTTTCAGTGCTGCTGATTTCTGGATAATGACAGATGCTTTCTACTTCAAGGTGAGAAGGATCAGGAGAAAAGAGATTATTAGCTGTGCAGGGGGGCAGTGTGCTTCTGCAAGGAGTTTGAGGCCAAGGCATTCAGGTTCAGCTGTCTGAAATGAAAGATCTGGAATAGAAAGAAGAAAATCCAAGCTGAACTGGCACCAAAATTTATGCATAGCGAGTGCTTTTGCACTGGTGGTAGTTGAACTCTTTCCCTTTTCTTTAAAAGTTGAAGGTGATTGCTTTCCCAATTCTTTGTGCCGTCCAACAAGCTGAAATGCTTTAAAGACAGTGTTGAAGAAACACTAAGCGTCACCAGTGAGAGATTGGGAGAGATTTAAGAGGAAACAGTATGTGAAGCTCAGCAGAGCAATAAGCAGTTACGGCTGTCTCTTCTCCAGGGCTGCTGGACCTCCACTGCCTGCTTGGGAAATGCCTTTGGGAATGAAGGATCTGAGTACTACAAGATCCAGATTTTACATCCATAATAAATAAGGATTAAAAGAAAGGCTCCTAATGTTTTATTCTGACCTGTGTTAATGAGCAAGATCTTATTTATAAAGGTGCAGTTTTGTGAATGTTTCCTTGGTGATGTTTGTGTTTGCTGGTGTGGTCATGGCAGGCACACTCTCTGGCTGGGAAAGAGTGCTCATCACAGTTTGAAGGGATCACATAGATCGTGTTTGCTTTTCTCCATGTACTCTTTGATGTTTTTACTTAGTAATGGATAAGACATCCGTATTCACTAGATGATGATGTCTGCCTTCGTGTGCATTTTTAGAGTGGAACAGTGTTGTTATAAGCACATACAAAATAAAATTGTCCAGTTAAATTTTGAAGTTTTCTCCAGTTTGTGGCTGCATAATCTTTCAGATACATCAGGTCCGGTTTGCAGATGGCAAATGAGAGGCTCTGGGCATCCCCCATGTCCATAGTGAATAGGTCAAGAAGGCACAGGCGTAAAATAGTGGATGGGGAGGTGAAGGTTAGGAGGGAGCTTTAGGGTTAGGGAAAAAAGCCAAAGCTTTATCAACAGAGGTACCTGGTTTTCTTTACCCCTGTGGCAGCCAGGGCAAGTTCACAAATGGCTGGGTGTCCAACCTCCTGCAAGAGAAGCAAAGGACAGATCCTTATTTCTGGTGTTCCTGATTAAGGTGGTGTCCCCACATCCCCAGCAGACTCACTCCTAAAAGTGCCCTACATGGCCTGAGGTTAGAGAGGGAGGAGAATAAACACGTGCCAGTTTCCAACATCAATTATTCTGTGATTCAGCCTGCACAGGGCCAAGCAGCTGTCCCTGCCAACTTCTGAGAGGTCCTCTTTTAAAAAAAGACAGCTAAGGGCTAATTAAAATTGTGCCATCCAAGACTTGGATTTAATGAGCTGTTTAATGACAGTGAGGAATAAATAAATTTAAAAAAAAAAACCAACCCAAAAAGCCAAAAACAACAACAACAAAAAAACCCCCAACAAACCCAAAAAACAACAGCAGCAGCAGCAAAAAAACCAACCCCAAAAAACTTGAGTAGGAGGACAATTAAAACATTTTTTCCAAGGATTAAGATGCATGGAAGTAAAAGTAGCAAGACTTAGGATCCCATCCTTCTGGGCTCGGGTGTGGAGGTCTCTCTGAGGATTTCCCCTAGCTGTTTCCTTCCTGGATGAAGAGTGCTGTGATGAGGATGGGCTTTGCCCTGGTGTTATACCCTCTGTGACAGCAATTCCAGTAAAGATGCATTCCAAATGCTCAGCAGCAGCACTTGGACCCTAAGTGTTCTCATTTCCATCCTGTTTTCAGTTACCTGTACAGTTTAGATGATCGAACCCCAGGTCTGTGTGTCTGGTTTACTGAGGTTTTGCTTTGCCTTCCCCAGGTTTCAGCAGTGAGAACGGAAGAAAATACTGCGTGTAGCCCAAAAGCACTTGTGCTCTGTGCCTGTTCCCCTTAATGTCAAAAATGAAGGTGTCCTCAGACTTTTCTAAGGTCAGAAGAAAGTAGAATGGCACTTCTGGGGATTGTTTTTGATTGAGATGCCCAAACTTTACCTTGGCAGGCAAAGCTCCCTGTGACTGCTCTTTCCCATACCCTTGTGTCCTTTCCCTGTGCAATAACTAAAAACACCCAGGTGTGATTCCCCTTCTGCCTCCATCCTCCAACATATTAATGTCTTGCTGAGCCTGCGGCAAACTTGCATTGCATCTGATTTTACATATAATCTGGAGTAGTTTTAGGGATACGTTTTGCTGCCGATCAAGTGAGCAATGCAGTATATCAGTGTTGCAGTTTTGTCCGGGTCCCCCTTTCCTCCTCGCACCCTGACTGCCGCAAGGCATCCTGCCTTTATCAGCAAAGACTTTTTGTGAAGTGTGGGGGGCCATCTAGTCAGCCAATATAAAATGACCAAGGGCAAGGTCAAAATAGCGTTTTATGGGAGATGAGGCTCTGGCCTCTCGGCTTCTGGAAAGAGGGAGACGTGGAGCAGCACCGTGTGTACAGAAGAGCTGCGTGGGAACCGTGGGCGCAGTGCCACCCACTTTGGACTAAGTCCAGGCTATCTTCCCCCAAAGAACTTCCTTTGCACTGTATACTGAATTATGTTTATGTGTTATGATTGCTTGGAAGGATGTGAGTTAAACCTTAATGAGTTTCTGTCCAAAAGGCATTGGGAAATAAATGCAATTCCGCCTCCTTGCTCTCCTCCCCACGTTCTGGCTCCCTCCACCCCCCTCACGTCGGAGCAATCACATAATCATATGTTGCTGAATAAACAAAATGGTCTAATGTTCTGAATGTGGCGTAAATGGAGCAATAATGGCAAATGACACAGATTTTAATTTCTTTGATAAACAAACGTGCTCAGGGAGTTGGTTTTGCTCACCAAAGGGACATGGTGGCACTCTTGTCCCCGTTCTGTGCTGGCAGTGGTGCGAATGCTGAAGGACCAAAGCAGTGGGATCAGAGGGGCTCAGCTGGCCGCACAACTCTTGTGCCAGCCGGGGTTTTATGTTAGCATTGCTGTCCAGTTTCCTTGGGATTGTGTTTGCCATGGGCTTCTTCCCAGCTGTGCAAAGTCTCTCTCAGCTGCCTTTAATTTCCAGGATGATGCTTTAATGTTTGTTGCCAGAAGGATGAAGAGGAGCCTGGAAAGCAGCAGCTGTCATGTGAGAGCTGTGGTAGATCAGATAGAAGGGTATTTATTTCATCATTCTCTTTGCAATTTTTTCACAATTTCATGGTCCTGGATAGGGCAGCAGGAAAGCTGAAGTGTACCTGTCACTCACAGCATTTGCTGAAGGGCAATCAGGAGTGACAGAAGGGGGGGGGGATATAAAGCAACATAATCGGTTGGGTTTCAGTGTGATTTTTTTTTTTTTATGCCTCCTACGTTCCCTCGCCTCGTTCCTGCTGTTATTCCAGGCGGCACAGTCAATGACTGGCCAAGGACCACGTGAGGCTTCACCAAATTCCCACCCAGGGACAACACATCTCTGTTGGGTGAGTTTTTGCAGCTCAGGAGATGGTGGCTGTGCTCCCAATCACTGCTCTTACCCAGTTGCAGAGAACCTTCTACTAATTTATTATTCTTTGTTTACTTTACTGTTGGCAACCAACTCTGTAATATTCAGATCAGCGAGTATTGTTCCAAACTCCTACCTGGGAAAGCTGACCCTGGAGGTTATGTCAGCTCTTGGGATTTTGGGTCCTATGGAAATTGAAGCGGACTTTGATTGCGTTGTAGATGTTCATGTTACCGTCTCTGACTCCCTGCAAGCTCGCAGTGTGAAATGGGGACTTGCAGGTAGAAATGTGCTAATTTATTATAGCTGGATCAAGTGTGGAGGGGCCTCAGATCAGAATGAGACTTGATACCTTAATTTTGCCCTTAACTTCTCTACCTTGAAAAGTAACTAATGAAACAGCTTTCCCTCTACTGCTCTGTTAGCTTGCGTGCATTTCCAATTCTTCAGGGGAGAAAGGAGCCTGGGGGGCTAAGCCTAACTTTTTTTGTGACAAGCAAGTGGGCCTGGGTAATGGCTAAATATTGTGTGTTGAATGAATGACAAAGAAATAGAGAATTTGTTTAACTACATAAGGATATAAACCCCTTAGCACCCCACTATAAAATGGCTATGAATTGCACGGGTGCCTCTATGCATTGCATAGCTGTGGGGAACCCATATATTAAGCTGTCAGGATGAGTGATACCCTATTTTGGTAGGAACAACAGGAGTCATTCATTACTTCGAAGGCTCTTTTCAAGCTGACAAGGTGGTAGCCTGTGCTCGCAATAGCATCTTTTAAAGCTGAAAATACCCTCCTTCTGCTATCAGGAGAGGTTGGACACTTAAAGAGCTTCTTCCTGCTGATTTGGTATTGGCACAGTCCGTGGGGCGAGCACCTTGCTGGCTCTCACGCAAGCTGCTGTAGGAGATGGAGGCACAATGGATGGTTTTAAGGGTTATTGCTGTGTTTGCAACCTCACCACAAATCCTGATTTAAAGGTAGTATTTGCAGAAGTGATTTATGAACTTAGGTGGCATGAAGTAGCAAAGGGCTGCAGGCACCAAAGTTATTTTAGAGTTTTTGACATGTTTTATCCTCTGGCTATAAATGAAAATGTACTTGAGGATCTCAGCTGGGACACCATGACCAATGATTGTAGAAGGGATAAGGACTTTTGGATGTCTAGCTTGGCTGATGCTTTTCGAAAAGCGTTGTGTTGCAGGAATCAGGTCTTTGGCCTTTTGAACTGGGGATCCAGAAAATAGTGATGTCCAAAGTCAGTGGTGGCTCTTGAAGGCCCTCCAGCGCTCCAGACCTGCAAGCAGGATGGAGCCGTCTGTGCAAGAAGGGGGTGGCATGCAACAGCAATGCCAACCAAGAAGTGGAACAGCGGAGCTGTTTGGGAGGCACTGATTGAAGCCGTGTACTCAAAAGTGAGAAAGTACCTCATCTTCAGTCAGTGCTAATTAGTCCCTTGCTTGCAAGAACACCGAAGTAATAAATAATGAATTAGTTCCTATCAATATTCTGGATATGTCGTTGCTGAAACCCCCAAGTAGCTTTTTCTGGCTCTGGTAACTCTAGTGTCGATGCACAAATGCTTTACAAACACCTTTGCATGTTCACCTTTGCCTAGAACAGCAATCCTTACGCGTTGCAGAGCCCTGAACTAGAGTAAGAGGCACGTGGTGTGTCTTGACATCTCCCCTCTGCCCTCACTGGCGTTCTGTGCTGCCTCGTGTCTCCCTAATATTTTCCTGTGTTTATTATTACGTTTAGAGCTGGTGAAATACTTTTGGTTTTTGAGGCTCTTCACTCACATGCAAAATTGAGTTGTCTTTGACTCTTCTTACCTTTCATTTTCTAGTACTGAAATATTCTCTTGAATTAATTCTCTTCAGCTGGATTTGCTGTCCCTAACGCCTCAAAATGTGAGTTTAGATGTTGAATTGTTATTTTTCTTTATAAATAATACATTTGAAGTCCTTCATGTTGTGGTGGGTTGATGCTGGCTTGATGCCAGGTGCCCACCAAAGCCGCTCTACCACTTCTCCTCCTCAAATGGACAGGGGAGAGAAAATACAACAAAAGGCTCGTGGGTTCAGATAAGGACAGGAAGAGATCACTCAGCAGTTACCATGATGTTGCTCATCCCTCAACAGACTCAACTGGGGAAATTAGCTTGATTTATTAACAATCAAATCAGAGTAGGGCAATGAGAAATAAAACTAAGTCTTAAAACACCTTACCCCCACCCCTCCCTTCTTCCCGGGCTTAACTTCACTCTACCTCTTCCCTGCAGTGGCGCAGGGGGACAGGGAATGGGGGTTGTAGTCAGTTCATCACACATTGTTTCTGTCACCCCTTCCTCCTCAGGGGCAGGACTCCTCACACTCTTCCCCTGCTCCAGTGTGGGGTCCCTCCCACAGGAGACAGTCCTCCACAAACTTCTCCAACGTGGGTCCTTCCCATGGGCTACAGTTCTTCACGAACTGCTCCAGCGTGGGTCCTTCCCACGGGGTGCAGTCCTTCAGGAACAGACTGCTCCAGCGTGGGTCCCCCACGGGGTCACAAGCCCTGCCAGCAAACCTGCTCCAGCGTGGGCTCCTCTCTCCATGGGTCCACAGGTCCTGCCAGGAGCCTGCTCCAGCACGGGCTTCCCATGGGGTCACAGCCTCCTTCGGGCATCCACCTGCTCTGGCGTGGGGTCCTCCATGGGCTGCAGGTGGATATCTGCTCCACCATGGACCTCCATGGGCTGCAGGGGGACAGCCTGCCTCACCATGGTCTTCACCATGGGCTGCTGCTCCGACACCTGGAGCACCTCCTCCCCCTCCTTCTTCACTGACCTTGGTGTCTGCAGAGTTGTTCCTCTCACATATTCTCACTCCTCTCTCCAGCTGCAATTGCGCAGGTTTTTTTGTTCCCCCTTCTTAAATACGTTATCCCAGAGGCACTACCACCGTTGCTGATGGGCTTGGCCTTGGCCAGCGGCGGGTCCATCTTGGAGCCAGCTGGCATTGGCTCTATCAGACATGGGGGAGGCTTCTAGGAGCTTGTCACAGAAGCCACCCCTGTAGACCCCCCGCTACCAAAAGCTTGCCATGCAAACCCAATACAGATGTGAATTATGGTTCCTTAGCCTTTAAACCACAGTCTGTGTTTTCATAGCTTTTTCTTTGGTAATTGTGAAGTTTAAAAGCGTGGCTTTTTCAAAAGTGAAAACTGAGATTCTCTCATAATTACTTGCCTTCGGGAATTGCAAATTTAAAAGAAACACCAAATGTTGCGAGACTCCCAGTAAAATCATAAGGCTTGGCCCCTCTGGGAATACCCTCAGATTTTTAATTTGGCAGGTTAAGTGCTGACAGTCTTCCAAGTGGTGTGTTTCATCCAACAGGAATGAATTCTGGGAGGCTTGTAGGGAATTTTCTCCAGAAGTGAGTGCTGAGGCTTGCAAATGTAAACTCTCACATGGGAAAAGCATGTCCAGTCAGCAATAGAGAGAGAAACAAAGCCAAGCTGGGAAGCAACCTGTGAATTCACTCAGAGCTGGCCTGCACCATCTGAATATTGATAAGTTCCTTGCAATAATTTTTACTTATGGGGTCAACTGTCATTCTATCTTTGTCAATGTCAGAATCCCTTCGGGCATCACTGGAGCACAGATGTCAGCCTTGTCTGCCGCCTCTGTATTTCTTATGTAAGAGTGTTCAAGTTATGCAGTCAGGATCTGTTTTCCTTGGTGTTGAACAAAAGTCAAAAAAAGACCCCTTGTTAGTGGCTTTGTAAAATTAGGGTTGTTCTCCCCCCACCCCCCCCAACTAGATTCAATCACAAGGTTTTAATAGGGAGGACCTAAATACAGAGGCTGTATTGATAGTTTCCCCTCTGCTTGTTGATTTTCAGTTGCCTGATAGTAGGTCATTTGTCAGCATCTGCTACCTTCATCGCATGTGACATCACGTTTCTCACGCTGTCCTGTACTATCAGGAGTGGCAATGGGTGTGCTAAGAGCAGACCTGCTGCAGCCTTGGTGTGTTTGAACTGAACATTTAGCGTGCGACTGAACTGCTGTGGTTTAAGTGAGAATCTCTTCAACACCTCTGGGAGATATGTGTGCTTTGGGATTTGTCCAGGACTTCTGTCTCATCCACAAAATGACGTTTGTGCTGCAGAGCATGGCCCGTGGTGGCATTGATCTCCTGTTTGGTCCTTTGGACCTCCATAATGGGAGCTTCATTTTGTGTGAGCTGTATGTTCACTTGTTCTAGGCTTAAGAAGCTTTTATGAAATTCCTGTTCTTAATCCTTAAAGCAGTCCTTTCTCTTTTATGAAAGAGGGTATATAGAAAATGAATCTCATTGTGTTATGGTCCTGATCATTAACCCTACTGCCCAAAGTGTTGAACCATGCTGTGCACCAGCCCATTGGGTCATTTCTAAAGACACAGAAGCATAAAACTTCCCCTGAAGTTTTTTTCTTTTTCCTCATTTCCGTGAGAAATCTCTTTGCAGGTGTGCAGAGCTGCAGGTCTCTTCTAGATTTTGGATGCAGTGAAAGAAAAGCTCATTTACTGCAGAGAAACACCTAGGAAAAGTTAGTTGAGATGATAATGATATGTCACTTGTGTCATGTAACGACACAAACAATATGCCATTGTGGACTGTGCTACAAATACTATACTATATGTATCTGTCCATACACACACATACACCTGTGTGTATCTCTGCACTGGGGAGGTCAGAGCTATTGCTCTTGAGATTTTTGTGAACTTAGGTCAACCTTCAACGGAAATAATCATTCTTGTATCATTTTAACCCTGTTGGAATCTGAAGTGACCAGGAACCTAAACTATATGGTAGAGTTTGGATCTGGAAATTTGTAAGTGAAATCTCCCTGATGCTCCAAAGAAGCTCTGAACCAAATGACCAGTTTTATCCCATCGCTAGTATTTACAAGAGAGAAAAAGCATCAGTGTTAATTATTTCTTCTTAGTATCAGAGCAGGAGGCAGATTGCATAGGAGTAGAAAAATAGCTGATCGCTCATGGACGACAGAATAAAATTGCCGTAATAATTGCCGTAAGTTGGAGTAGAATTTTGTGTTGTGTTTGTGGGGTTTTGTTTGTTTGGTTTGGTGTTTTGTTTTGTTTTCTTCCCTGGGTCAGCTTCATGGTGTGACTTAAATTGAGTTGAACTGAAGGGGAAGTACTGAAGAGCAGAGGAAGAAATAAGAAAGCTAGTATTGAAATGTGAAGAAGATGAGAGGACACAAAGAAAATTACTCTTAAACATAGTGTCTAGCGTGTATGCTACAACTAACGTTTCTCGTATGTGCAGTCTTAACAGGAGAGAGGCCTGGGTTTGAGCTGAAGCTGACAGAAGATGCATACAAACCTGAGAAACCTGTGCAGGCCAACCCATGTCAGAGCTGCACACCAGAAGTGCCCAGAATAATTAGAGGGGAAAAATGACTTGTAGCAAGCCAATTTTTTTCTCCTTCTAATGGGGCATGTGTAACACTTACAGCAAGTTATTACAATCAGAATCAGGTTGCATTATCATTTACTACTTCAAATTACATCCAAATCTCCTCAAAGCCTACTGCTTCCCAGTTAGATGGAGATTTCCCCCGCCCCCCAATTTGCTAAATCTGCTGTCCCAGTGTCTCACTCCATGACACTTAACATCTTCGCCAAATTCAATTTATGCAAAATCAGCCACTTAGCAGGACTGCACTCAGCACAAGTGATTTTAGCAGCATGTGGACACTGTGGTGAGTGACAGTGCAAGCGGCCACCCTGGGCCTCTGGGGAGAGACTTGCCAATCCCGCATTGCGCTCTGCCGTGCTGGGCTTACGGAGCAGACCTTGCTGTGTCTGACCTGAGACACAGGGGTGGGCTACTGAGGTACACAGATTTTGGCTGTACCTGTTAGGAAAATGTATTCTATCTCCTAATTACCATCATTATCTGCCCTGATTCCCCCAAATAGTTGTTCTATAATTGTGTTTTTTTTCCTGAATAAACTTAGAAAATGGTGAAAGTTAGGTTTTTATCTTTTGGTACTTAAGCATGTCCTTGCAGTATCATTTAAAGTCATCTAGAGGTTTAGACAACATTTTTAATAATTAAGGATATACAAGTTAGGGGTGTTTTTTCTTAAAATCTGGTCCTGCAAACACAGAAACATGTGAAAACTATTACAGATGCATAAAATGCTGTACCCATTTACAGATGTTTTGGGAATCAGGACTTAATCTTTGAAGTATGGCTTGAAGCCAAGTATATAAACTAGGAAAGAAACCTGTAGCACATATTGCACATAAAGCCTATTGCACAAGTTTTGACTGTGAAAAGCCCATTGACACATTCTATGCATCAAAGATCAGACAAACATTTAATACTGAAGTTCTGGTCAGTCCCCGTACTCATTATGCCTCAAATACACAATAAATATTTTCTGTCCTGAAGGTCACGTGTCTAGTGGTTCATCAAATCGTCTAAGTGATTGCCCCTGTGAGTTGCATTGCCTTGTAAGGACAGAGACCTGGGAGAACAGTGTCTCTTGATTGCTATTGTAGCTTTTAGGCATAAGGTTGTTGTCTTAAAAAAAAAAAAAAAAAGGCATTTTTTCCGTAACGAAGTATTTGATTTTTATAAGATATACAGAGAGACTGATCCAGCTGTATACCTAAGCATCACAAAGCATAAAACACATTTATCTGATTTGTAAGATGGATGTGATCTAACACATTTAGGCAACATTCAGTTTGCATCCAAGGGTCCTCTTGATAGGACAAGAGAATGTCGTGTACTCTTCTGTGAGAGAAGAGAAGGTCACTTTATATGAAGGATTCAGGACTATCTAACTCTTCCTTCATGTAGAGATAAATCTCTCATCTGGTAATTTGTCATGAACATGTAAGAGAGGGGGAGAGATTTAGAGAGAGATTTTCTGATATAGATTTTAGATGGGTTATATTAGCCAGTAGCTTAGCCTGCAGCAGATGTACAAGAAAAGTCCGTCCTCGCCCCGCGCCCCAGTGATGGCCGAGCTTCAAACTTTGTTTTACCGAAGGCAGAAAAGCATCTAGACGCTTGGGTACGTCTTCAAGTATTTATCTGAGTCCTTTTGGTTTGCTTACCAGAAGGATTTTGTAGTGGCTTAGTTACAGGATATAAATAAATACTCCTACTATGGGGAAATACTGGATATTAAAAAGCTCTTGAATCTAGCAGAGAAATGCATAACAGGAACTAATGGCTGAGAGATGGAGCCAGAGGAATCTATAGCAGAAGGGAGATGAATGTTGTAAAGAGTAATTTTGAATAATCATGGAGACTAAGAAGGTAAAATAGAGTGGAGTTGCCATCTCTCAACACCTTCAGATCATGATTGAACGCCTTTCTGAAAGATATTTTTCAGGAAATCATGCGCTGCTGAGCTCCGTATAAAGATAACTGGGCAAAAAGTAATGGTCTGTGTTAGAAGAGAGTTGTCACCAGTTATTGAATGGTGCCTCCTGGCCTTAGCTGTTATGAATTGAAGCAGTTGAGGACTTGGTACATGGTGGTGTGAAAGGCATTTTCTTGTAATGTTTCCAGGACTTTTGTATGGGCTGAAAGTACAGGTATAAGTTAGCTCTGAAGAGGGGGTAGCTTTTTCGCATTTAAAAAAAAAAAAAAAAAAAAAAAGTTGGATGGGATTTCCATTCAGCTTTTTCTTCTTTTTAGGTCCGATTCCTTGGTTACATTTTGGGGGTACAGTGTGACAGGTGAAGAGGAATACTTCAACGGTTCCTTAAGAGATAGACATACCTTTTCTGCCAATAACACAGTAAAACCCCTTGTTTAGTGCTTAAAGTTAAATACTGGAGCTAGAGCTAATCTGAATTGTGAATTAAACCTGAAGAGCCTGGACTAATCATTTATGCTGATGTCTCACTTCAGATATAAAATATATCATAATTTATGACTACTTTGTAATTTAATGACATTTTCTTGAGATCCTCTATTTTATAAAGATTTAATTTTATAGTTTTATTTAATATTATAAATGTTTGTTGCTTTACTTTGATATTCCCTAATAGAAAAATCTTATATAGGCAGAAGGTGTCACAAAGGGAATATCCTGCATGGTAAAAAAAAAAATCTTATCTGCTACAGCATGTAGTATCTGTCCTTGGGGATGTTTCAACAGAACAATGCAGTGAAACTAGAAGAGTATTAGATGTTTGACTAGTACCCAAGTTTTACACTTGCACATAAGTGATGTTGGGTTGTCCCCCCCCATAATTATTTGAAGAAGGACTCTTATTTCACCCTTGCATGGGAGAGTTGCAAATACTTCTCCCTGGTGCCAAGTATCCCACTGGTGGCATCACCAGGGTGGAGGTGAACCCTTTTGTTGGCTGGTAGAGGGTCTCTTGCCACTTCTGCTCCAAGGATGCCACCTCCAAACTGTTTCATATGTAATTTAAGTGGAACACTGAAGTCTCTCTCTCTCCTGAGAGCTATTGCATTGAACTCCTGTATTTTTTTCACTGAGATGCTTCCTTGAGGAGCTTCCCTGTCAAACTATCAAATCTCTGCAGAGATACTGGCTTTGCTTGCTGTAGTAATCCCTTCTGTCAACTCTTGGGACACGCGGATCTGAACATTGTCAGAAAGGACAGTGGTACGTATTAGTGGAAAATGCTTCTGACAGAGCAGCAGGTGTTGCTCAATATAATCTTCCCCATGGAAGTCAAGAAGAGCTTGGTGCCTGCAGAAAATGATGAGATAGCAGTTGCTGGTGGAGTCCAGCTCTGTCCTCCTATCCCAGACGTCTATGTAAGCACAACTCCCTCTTACAGCCTTGCAGAGCAGATGTTAATTAAGGTGGATGTATGAATATATGCTGGAGACGAGTGACTGGGACTGAAGGCAGACATGGAGAGGACTAGTTTTCATATAGGTTTGTCCAGTTCTCATCTTTTTTTCTCATGCAATGATGTGTGGTTGCTGTATAAGAAGGGATGATGAGCTAGGTCGACCTTTGATCTGATCTGCTGTGTATTAACCTGCTACATCAACATAATAATTTCTGTTGATGAATTGTTAGCATAGTAGCAGTGAAACTCCTCATCCTTCAGGAGCAAATAATCAGTTTTCTGCTTCCTGTGGGTGGTGTTGGCTGGCTGTTGCACCATACTTTATTGCTCCTAGTTAGACCCGTATTTTAGTGGATTTTGTCTTATGAGACTTGGCATCGAGATATTGCAGTGATGGAAATAGTACAAGTCCTTCAGGCAGGTACAGTAGTTCATCTGGAAAATTATGATACCGAAACAAAGTGAGAAATTTTGTGTCTGGAAAATGAAATTTTGAGAAACTTAGAACTCTAAGCCCAACATATTTCTTGTGGAGGTGCAAGCACAGGGTCTGATTTTCTGCTGTCTCTGCACTGCGCATGAGTGCTGTAGGAGTTGTGTGATGGAGAGCCACCTTCCAACTGAGTATTTATACACACAGCAATGTACCTCGGCCTCTGAGTGAGGTATTTATACCCGTGGGATCTTAGTGCTGTATAAATAATTGCAGTATTGCAAGCATTGCCTGCTGACTGTATGGCATAACCACGCTATTTATATGAATCTGACAATATAACTATAGCTACGGAAGACNATTTAAAAAAAAAAAAAAAAAAAAAAAGTTGGATGGGATTTCCATTCAGCTTTTTCTTCTTTTTAGGTCCGATTCCTTGGTTACATTTTGGGGGTACAGTGTGACAGGTGAAGAGGAATACTTCAACGGTTCCTTAAGAGATAGACATACCTTTTCTGCCAATAACACAGTAAAACCCCTTGTTTAGTGCTTAAAGTTAAATACTGGAGCTAGAGCTAATCTGAATTGTGAATTAAACCTGAAGAGCCTGGACTAATCATTTATGCTGATGTCTCACTTCAGATATAAAATATATCATAATTTATGACTACTTTGTAATTTAATGACATTTTCTTGAGATCCTCTATTTTATAAAGATTTAATTTTATAGTTTTATTTAATATTATAAATGTTTGTTGCTTTACTTTGATATTCCCTAATAGAAAAATCTTATATAGGCAGAAGGTGTCACAAAGGGAATATCCTGCATGGTAAAAAAAAAAATCTTATCTGCTACAGCATGTAGTATCTGTCCTTGGGGATGTTTCAACAGAACAATGCAGTGAAACTAGAAGAGTATTAGATGTTTGACTAGTACCCAAGTTTTACACTTGCACATAAGTGATGTTGGGTTGTCCCCCCCCATAATTATTTGAAGAAGGACTCTTATTTCACCCTTGCATGGGAGAGTTGCAAATACTTCTCCCTGGTGCCAAGTATCCCACTGGTGGCATCACCAGGGTGGAGGTGAACCCTTTTGTTGGCTGGTAGAGGGTCTCTTGCCACTTCTGCTCCAAGGATGCCACCTCCAAACTGTTTCATATGTAATTTAAGTGGAACACTGAAGTCTCTCTCTCTCCTGAGAGCTATTGCATTGAACTCCTGTATTTTTTTCACTGAGATGCTTCCTTGAGGAGCTTCCCTGTCAAACTATCAAATCTCTGCAGAGATACTGGCTTTGCTTGCTGTAGTAATCCCTTCTGTCAACTCTTGGGACACGCGGATCTGAACATTGTCAGAAAGGACAGTGGTACGTATTAGTGGAAAATGCTTCTGACAGAGCAGCAGGTGTTGCTCAATATAATCTTCCCCATGGAAGTCAAGAAGAGCTTGGTGCCTGCAGAAAATGATGAGATAGCAGTTGCTGGTGGAGTCCAGCTCTGTCCTCCTATCCCAGACGTCTATGTAAGCACAACTCCCTCTTACAGCCTTGCAGAGCAGATGTTAATTAAGGTGGATGTATGAATATATGCTGGAGACGAGTGACTGGGACTGAAGGCAGACATGGAGAGGACTAGTTTTCATATAGGTTTGTCCAGTTCTCATCTTTTTTTCTCATGCAATGATGTGTGGTTGCTGTATAAGAAGGGATGATGAGCTAGGTCGACCTTTGATCTGATCTGCTGTGTATTAACCTGCTACATCAACATAATAATTTCTGTTGATGAATTGTTAGCATAGTAGCAGTGAAACTCCTCATCCTTCAGGAGCAAATAATCAGTTTTCTGCTTCCTGTGGGTGGTGTTGGCTGGCTGTTGCACCATACTTTATTGCTCCTAGTTAGACCCGTATTTTAGTGGATTTTGTCTTATGAGACTTGGCATCGAGATATTGCAGTGATGGAAATAGTACAAGTCCTTCAGGCAGGTACAGTAGTTCATCTGGAAAATTATGATACCGAAACAAAGTGAGAAATTTTGTGTCTGGAAAATGAAATTTTGAGAAACTTAGAACTCTAAGCCCAACATATTTCTTGTGGAGGTGCAAGCACAGGGTCTGATTTTCTGCTGTCTCTGCACTGCGCATGAGTGCTGTAGGAGTTGTGTGATGGAGAGCCACCTTCCAACTGAGTATTTATACACACAGCAATGTACCTCGGCCTCTGAGTGAGGTATTTATACCCGTGGGATCTTAGTGCTGTATAAATAATTGCAGTATTGCAAGCATTGCCTGCTGACTGTATGGCATAACCACGCTATTTATATGAATCTGACAATATAACTATAGCTACGGAAGACGATTTAAATACAGCTGGCAAAGTAAGTATACCCTTAGGAAGGTATAACTAACTACACAGATAATAGTATCAGGTAACTGTACCCACAGGAGAGCATAAACATACAAATAATAGCCACAATGTAAGTATAATAGAGAAGTCAGAGGGTCTCAATATTGATATAATAGCAGTAGGGTAACTTTACTCGGAGGAGAGGAATATAACTGTCTGAATAACAGCTGCAGCCGAACTGCAGTGATGGGAGAGGGTGGCTCGGAGAGTTACAGCTGTGATATGTAACTCTCCCAGTAACAGGAGGTCATCTGCATGTGGCCAGAGCAGCATTTGAATTTGAAACTTTAAGGAACTGGGACTTGAAGGATGGGCAATTAACTTCAGATGGTGTCTGTTTGCAGGAAGCAGAGTGCTGGGGAGCGGGGGGTTGTGTTTTAGCATGGGAGGATGATGGATGGAGGAGTGCAGCAGATTGGGCATGCGAGTTGCTGCTTTCCTGGTCACTTCCCCAGGAATTCAATTGGAGAACATAGTCTGAAGGTGAAATGCAGATGTCCTGAAAGAGAAAAGGTTTCCCAAGGTGTGAAATGGTGATGGGCCCATCTGGCTGTAGAGTGGTGGCATTGTGCTGTCTGTACTGAGTATGTGGTTAGTAACTTCTGCTAGAAAGGAGGGGATGGGAGAGCAGAGAGACTCAAAAGCAGTGCTTTGTGCAGTGACAAATAGCGAACATAAAGGGAAGCTGTCAAAAATAGTGTCTCAATGTGATCTTTTTTCTTGTTTTTCTCAGTTGGTCTAATTGACCCTCTAAATATAGATGGCTTTAGTTTTTTTATTCCTGTGCCTCCTAAAACTAAAAAGAGAAATAAAAACTATTGCCAATTACCCTTTATTTTGTATACAGCTCTACAGCAACAAACCCATTTAAAGAGACAGCAGAAGCAATCTTCTTTCCTGCTGCCTGCCATGTTCGTTTGAGACTGGTGCTGTGTTCTCTGAGCTGTGTTCAGGTAGAAATTGGATTGACTAAAATAATGCCTGCTGCCTCCTCTAGACCTTCACATGGGCTTTATATCTTTCATAAGAGGTGCATTTGACAGTGGAAGGGGAATGACTTTGTTTTAAAATAGAATCAGTTTAAAGCTTCTACTCAGCGCTGGTCAGTGTACTATTTAAGATAAGGAACCAGGTTTTGGAGTGGGGTTTTTTTGAGTTAACTTTTTCATTAATTGTTTGGAAGATGCTGATTATCAAAACTTAGAATTGAATACCTGAGGAGCTGTGTTGAGGAAGAGCACTGAAACACCACCAAGTCCAGGGATCGATGTTTCTGAGGTTGGCAAATCACCTGACTTCTGAGAAGTTGCTCTGATCGGTTCTGATTTTTAGAAACAGGGAGCAAAATAAATTCCTTTATCTTTTTGGAAATGTAGTATAAATACGTAATGATCGGATTGGTTTTCCTTTGTTCTTGGTGCAATGACAGCTGTCTGAATGCTGAGACAGCTCCATAGGAATTGCTGCCTGGAACATGACTGGTGGTTGTCCAAGGGAGCATTGTATCTTATGAATGGCTCATTGGAAATCTAAGAATAATCTTCATTGTAGAGGTGAGCTGAAGTGTCTTGCCACTTTACCTTAATGTGCCAAGAATATCCTTTACTCTGCAAGCAAGATGATGAGGAAACCCTTGAGGCTCAGTATTAAATTCCTACAGGGTGTGGGGATACAGGCACAAAGTGCAAAGACCAAATGAGATAAGAGGTAGATTTTCTGCTTGAAGCTTCCCACTTACAGAAGGAAGGACGTGTGCTATTCCCTGAAGAAAGCTTCTTTCGGAGGGTGTCTCATTAGCAATGCATATTCCCCTTTTTAAAGTTCAACCTGGGAGCCTTTCCTAATTCGAAGTGACTGGGAAGCGATGGGGCAGCATGCTGGTGGGTTGGGCATGGGTAGCAAGAAGCCCTACAGGTAGAAGGAAAGGCCACCAAGAAGGGGAGGGGGGAGGGAAGTGATGCTGAGCGCAGAGAGATGTCAGCTACATTATTCACCAATTTCCTTCAGGCAAGCTGCAAGACTTGTGTTCTGCTCTGCTGCATTCAAAAATCATCGTGGCGAGTGCTCTGCACAATCTCCCAGCCGATTGAACAATGCCAATGGATAGATTTACCAGATGGTATCAGACATAAGTAGCAATGTCTGACAGGCCTCCATAATCCCAGTTTATATTGGTTGAAACCAAGGTTTCTGGAATGACACAAAGTGCCTATATATGGGTTGCATGATCTCGTTGGGTCTAGTCCTAATCAGAGTCCTAATCAGGTCAGTAGCTGCAGAAATGAGGCAGACTTGAGGACACATCTGTTGCAAGAGCTAACAGACGACTTTTAGGGGTCTTCTTCCGCAATTGGTGTTGTGGGCATCTTAATCTCGTCCTCAGTTTTAGCCCTTCCTCCAGAAGGTACCTATCTAGCTCTTGCATTGTTAAAAGGAATAATTATCAATGATGGACAAAGACTTTTTGAGAAAAGACAAATTGTTCCAAATCTCTGCGAGAACAGCAAGCAAACAAACCAAAGCAAAACCAAACTACTCCTGATAAATAGAACCATAATTGCCAACCCAGTGGAGGGTCTCCCAGCGTAGGCAATGTTCACACTACCCAGTTTCTGTTGTTCATTTAAGCAACTTGGGTGCCTTGTCCCTCTGGAATTGCTCTCAGGTTAATGGAGGGGAGTATGGTCCTTTGGACAGTGATTTAAGGCATGTCAGCAAATGCGTAATTACGGTGTTTTGAACCCTCTGCCAGTTCTTTTATTGCTTCTCCTTTGGTGATTGGCATGGGAGGATTGGCCTATAATGAACACAGAAGGACTGAAGCTGAAGAAAGTGTGAACGCAAAAGGGGAACTGAGTGATGGACAGATGCTTCTTTTAGCAAGTTAGCTTATATAATTAAACCTTGGTAGGCCCATGAACTTTTTTTTTTTTGTTACAGACCAAATGCATCCTATTTGCCAATGAACCCTGTGGTGTCAGTGAGTCACTGATGATGCACAACTGATGGCATTGGCAAGGCTATTCATCACGGCTTGTGTGGGGATGAGTGTCTTCACTTGTAGCTCACACGTTCCTGTCAAATGGTGGTGTCTTGGCAGCTTATCTGACAATCTTAACTCAGTTATAAGTAGATTGAGACAGTCACTAGTGCTCTTATCGACAGTCCTAGCAGGCTGAGCATGAGGGACTTTACATGGAGAGTAAACGCCCTTCTTGCACCTAGATAAGGCTCTTCCAGGGCAGGTAGAGGTACAAAGGCAAGTTGGTGCCATACTGCTGGGGAAATTATGCTGGCACTGCTGTGATCAGTAGATGGACTTGTCAGCTTTTCCTTGAGCACAGGTAGAAAATTAATAAAACAGTTGCTTGTCTTTCACAGGTTCTGGCACTAATGAGGTGTGTGCTCCTCTGTGTTTTTGCAGCGTGGAAAATAGTGAAATGCATTGCTGCGCTCTGGTGGTACTTCCCATCTGGAGACGTTGACGTGCTCAACTGCCCAGCAGTCTGCTGCTGCTAAAGACGTCCATTAACCTCGTTCGTGGTGGTGGCATTGTGCATGTGTTTAATTTTCCTCTTCAGTCGCTGATACAGTCCTGAAAAAGGAAGGGAACAACATAATTTCTTCTTACTGTTTTGAAAAGTTACTGTTCTGAGAAACTGAGATTTTTGAGGGTGTTTCAGTCTTGGCCATGCAGCAGCGAAGTGCTTTACTCTTGCTGTAATCCTGCTAAGTTTTGTTTTCCCTTAGAATTCCAAGGTAACCCAGGGGAAAGTTAAAACTCAGCTTGAGTGTTCATTGGCACAGTGTGCCAAGAAGATCTAGGTACCTGTGAACAGGAGTAAGCAGAGTGTGGTTGCTCTCTCTCGAGTAGCTGGTAGCAAATATGTGGTTAAGACTAGGACAAAGATGATGTAACAAAGCTCTGCGAATGTGCTTTTTTTTTTTTAAATAGTTAATTTCTATGCATATTAAAGTGAGTGGAAGTTGTTAGTGTGACCTGTGGCTCCAAGCCTTTTGCCACTCTAATATTATTTGTTTAGCTCCCCATAGCAGCTGCCACTGCAGACTTACTTATTGTATTTTGTTTGGATCCAACTGACAAGATCTGTTGCAATTTGTTATATTTATTGTACTTATTCTTAGTTATTAAGGAGTTCAATATGCTTCCATTTAGCTAATGACCAGAAATTGTGCATTATAAGGTTTCAGTCCCAAAATTCCATCATACAATACTTTTTTCCGCAGCAGTCAGCTGCTTTGTGTCGGTCTAACTTTCAAAGAAATGTAATAACAATTTAATGGTAATGGTAAAACAGTTGTACTTCATTAAATGCAGTCATCTTTTCCTTTAGAATTTCAGCATTGCAAATTTTACTTGACTCTGCCTACTGTTTCATAACGTCTCTTGCTTAAGGCCATTTCAGAATATCCCACCTCAACCCGTACATGCTTTATGATGGTAATGGGCCAAATTGTACAAACAAAAAGAGGTGGTTCACAGTAAACTTGTAGAATTCCTTTCTAAAGGATGTTGTAAATGCAGGAGGTTTCTATAGACCTCCACAGACCTCCTCTCCATACACCTAAGAGAAGTGCTTGGTAGAGAGATGGTTGATCAAGATCAGGCTCAGAAGAACCCAGACAAGAAGATATTTGAAGCCTGGGAGACTGCTTGGGGGTGTCATATATGCCTGTCCTGTTCTTGGTCTTCACTGGATGTCCTCTTGTGCCCAGTGCTGAAGACAGCATGTCAAGCTAGTCGGGGTCAGTGTGGCTGACGCTACATCACGTTTGTTGGCTACTGTGCATGAGGTTTGTTGGTTTTGTGGTGTTTTTTTTTTTTTAATTGGTGACGGAGTTTATGACTTCTTGAATTATTATTTTTTAAAAATAATTTTTACTTCTTTACTTTTGCCTCTGAACAGCAATGACCCTCTCTACCTCAGCCGGCCTCCTGGCAGTGGTCACAGCCACGCTTCCCTGTCACTGGGCGGTGAGAGGCAATGGTAAAGCTCAGTTAATCTCAAAGTGTTGGAGATTTGCTGAATTGCTCAGTAGAGGATTAAAGTTGGTGTAAAGCTGTTGTTTGAATGTCAAGTCCTTCTCAGTTGGTGGCTGTTCTTAGGAGGAACTGGGGAAAAAGGGAGAATTTGTGTCAATCAATAGCAGTTTTCATCAGCACGTTAGAGAGAAAAACCTACACTAAGCCTGTCTGGAAAAAAGCAGATGTATTTCTCCCCATATGAATTCTGTTCATCCACTTTTGTCTTTCCTTTCTGTTATGAAGTTTTCTTCCTGTTATGTTTTCTATCTGGCCCAAATACAGCTGCTTAGCATAGCAGCCTCTTTTAAACTGAGGTCTTTCTAGCGTTGATACCCCTGTATTCTTTTCATTGGAAATGCTGTTGTTCCTATACAATATTGCTCTAAAAATTATCCGGTGACCCACAGGTGGTCCTTTGTGAAGGCAAACTGAAATGCTAAGGATATATCTACGCAAGGATGGGAAATCTGCATCATAAATTGGCAGTGTCCTAACACATGAATATAATTGAATACCATAATTGCTGTTTCAAGGTATTTGTTGCTGAATTGATGCCTTTTCACTCTCTGTCACCAGCTTATTTGCAGGAAAAGGTCCTTGCCATAACATGGCTGTTGGGTGGTTTGTGTGAAATGACATAGTGGTCTCCATTTGTTCCCTTATGGACAAATCCATATGTGATAACTGGATATACTGATAGGAGAGGCAAAGGACTGAGAGCAGGATTTTGGTGCTGGAGACCAGCGTTGGCTATGGCACATGATGCACCAAGGGTTCGTCTTGCTGCTGCCTCTGCCACACATGCTGTAGGGTAGAGTTTATCTCTCCCCATTGCCAGCCCAGTAGAGTCATTGCATGCTGAAGTTTAGTTCAGTGTTAAAAGGAAGAAAAAAGAGCAGTCAAGGGAGGGTGGTTCTTGTGTAACTTAGCATGCTATGGATGAAGGGAAAATACCACTGTGCTGAGTTTGGCTGCGCTTTGGCTTTGAGAAGAGCGGGGGGAGCTTAGCACTACTTAGGAAGAGCAAGCTTAAGTGAAGGAAAGAGGTGGGATTTAACTCACTGGTTGGTCTCCTTTTTCAGTACTTCTGTGGCCTTTCAAATCCTTTGTCTTGAAGCTCTCTGCCAGGTGAGAGACAGAAAGTTATCTTGAAAGCTAGGAGAGGTGTCTTGCTTGGGCCCTCTGGAGAAGGAGCTTACTAGTAATGAAGATAGCCATTACCACTTGTCACCTCAGTGGATCTCCATGAAGTCAAAGCCCTTGTCCTTCGCTCACAGGTGCTCAGTGATTTGTGTGCTGAGCTGTGTCCTTGCCTGAAGCCAAGGTGGGTTTTGCTGCATGCAATTTATATAGTATTTCTGAGCTGCTGGGAGACAGTTCTCCAGCCCAGTTTTCCTTCTAATGCTCATTTCTGTGTGAAGATAAAAAGTGTTTTCGAGGATTCCCTTGAGGACCAATTTAGAGTTCAGTTTTGATTGAATTAGTTGGATGTACGTAAATAGAATTACGCATTTAACAGAAACCCAGATGAAAGATACTTTGAGGAGGGCTTGGGGCAGATGTCATCAGTTAGCCTGCAGCAAGCACCTCAGAGCAAATCCTGCACTTCTCCCTTTTATCATGGTTTATTCCTTTCTCCTTCACATCTCAGTCACTGGTGAATACTGTTGTTGAGATGCATCTTTGTTTTGGGCACTTGTGCCTTAGATCTACCTTGGGTCTGTGGCTGGCCCCTTTTATGTAGTCACGGACCACAGAAAAAATGCTTTTGTGCCATTCCCGAAGCCCTGGTGTTTGTGAAAAACTGGAGTCATAAATATGGATGGCACAAATGTTGGCATGAGCAGGGAGGGAGGTAAAGATTAAGGAAAACTGCTTTAATTAGCTGTCTCTGTGTTGGGGGGATGTGCACCCCATGTGTCAGCAGCCTGGAAAGGGGGATGTGGGATGCCTCATTACCTCCCCGCTGCAAACATGAGGCTGATGATGAACAGCTGCCTGCAAAGCTGGTGGTGCAGGCAGGGCACAGGCACTGTGCAGGCAGCAGATGCAGTGACTGGAGCAGGGGCTGCGGGTACGGCTGAGGTTGTAAAGGGCTGCATGGTCCCACATCTCCGTCACACAAATCAGGAGTGCAGGGACTGGCAGCCAATTTACACCTTGGCTCAGTAAGCCTGGAGCACCAGGCTCCGCTCCGGACATGTCTCCTGTGAATCACTGAGGAAGGTGACTTCCAAAGGCTCACCTCTATTCCTCACGCCAAGAGCCTTAATTGCAATCTTCTTGGCTGGTAGTTATTCTTCATTTGGGTACCTCATGAGGCCGTAACATGACTGTATCACTACTTTTGCACCCAACAACACCCATTCATCTTCCTGTGGGAAGCCATGACCTCTGCAAGAAGTACCTGCTGGGCTGTAGCTGGGAGAGGTTTGGGACCACTCCGGCAAACAGGCTGCTGATGCAGCACAGTCAGGTCCACCTGCCGAACTGAGAACACAGGGAAGGTTGTGAGTTACAGGGGGGGACAACACTTGGGCTTTCCTAGGTGACTTGGAAGTGACCAGCTTGCTTCCTTTCCACCACAGGTCTGGAAGGGCCCTTAATTTGTGTTTCCTCTGGTTTGCAAAGCTCAGTGCTAGAAGCTGGAAAATGTTGCGCTTTCCACGGCAAAGAGGACTGTGCATGTAAACATACATGTATATAATCAGCTGTGGGACCAATTCTTTGACTTCAACCATCTCATAGAAGCACAAACACCCCCAGTAACAACAAGGCTTTTTGAGCCTTGTATGCAGAATAATCTCATCAGTGCTGTATTCACTTGTAGCCATGCTATTTAGCTAGGGCCTAATCCAGTTCAGATGCAGCTACACTGCTTCTCTGGTATGTCTGTATGGCACATGGTGCTATGCAACCAGATACCCTGCATCACTTCTGAAAGCAAAGTAAATAAGATGCTGTCCATCTCCTCCCTCCCACCCCTAAATCTGCTTGCCTGCCTCCCCAAATTTGGGCTCTTGTGAGTTATTTAGCTAAAGGCTAAATCATATTATGTCATACATATTAACTGGAAACAAAGCAAGTCTCAGCAGATACCTGAGCAGATGCCAAATGTCAAGTTTGATGGGAAATGCTTCATTACTTCTTCCAAACCTACTCCCCGCCCCCAATTTTTTTTTTGGAAAATTCCTCTCTTGCAGTGTGAAATGTCCTCTCTGTTTCAACTCTCAGTTCAGCTCTCCAGGCTAGGGCTTCTTGTTCCCTGTGAGAAGCTGGGAAACTCAGATGAGGGAGCTTGGAAGAATGGAATCATTTCAACATAGTCTTTGCAGCTTATTTTTTATTCTCAGTTTCATGGTCAGCTTTCTTCTATAGTATCATTCTGGGGTTTTGAGGTTTTCTTTTTGCTTTCTGTCCCTCAGCTCTTCTTTCCAGTCAATTTTTGCACCATATCTCTTTGTGTGTTTACCACTCGTTGTATTCCATGAGAGTGAACTGCAGAGTGCATAGTGGTGATGTGATGAAGTCTGGGAGTAGAGCTGCTTGGGAGTGTGTCTCTGATCCTAGGCGAAATTACTGGTCAAAGTGAGATGGTGGGAGTCTGAACTGCTTGAAAACTTGTCATAGGAACTGTGTATTATGTGTGTGAAATCCAGGTTCAATTCACTGTACTAAAGCTGGTCGGGGCGCAGGCTTAAACTTGCTTTCTACAGCCAAGGTGAGTGCACTGTCCACGAAGCTATTCTGGGAGGACCTCTATTTTCTCCCCACTATTTTTTGCTGTTGGTCTAATGATGAACTCGGATGGGGTTTGTCCCTAGGTGGGACAAATGTATTTTTATGAAATCACGGTTACTCTTGCAGGATAGAAAATCCCCCCCTACAAAGGCACAGCAGTTGAGCATATAACCATTCGGAAGAACAGCCATGAGGATTTGAGTACAGAGCCTTGATTTGAATACGCGGTCTTAGGCTGGTGCTGTTTCCAGGAGCTGTATTTTAGATATTGCACAGCTTTATGCGCAAAGAGGTTGAGCGCTGCATCACTAGCAGAAGCTTTACTTATCCCAAATGGTGGAAAGCAGGGGAAGGAGAGCTGCAGAGACCAAGAGGGCTTTTGGGAACACAGACAGTCCTGGGGATGCTGAAAACAGCTCATGCAGTCCTGTTCCCTACGAGTGGGGCAACTGCTGTGCCTGCAACATAGAGTCAATGCTGTGCAACCGGAGCTTTGGGCTTGCACCAGTGGTAGCAGAGACCTTCCCACAACACAGGCAGCGTGGCTGTGGTTTCTGCCTCATGCAGACAAGAGGGAAATGATGAGTTCAGGGGTTTCCTGGAGGAAATGGGTTTTTCTCTCTTTCTAAGCAGCTGCCCTGTTTCCAGGTCTTTTTCACCTTTTCCTGTTTCTTGTCCCATTCGAGCACTGAGCAGTGCAGTTGCTGCAGAGTACAGAGAAGGGTGTATAGCATGTACAAGGAGCCTGTTGATGGTACAGAAGTGAGAAGAATGAGTTGCATTTTTTTAATGTTTAAAATCCTTTCTGTGATAAATGACTTTCCTGTGCTTGGATATCACTGCTTTCCAGATCTGCCTGTGTGTCTTCCCCCAGTATTTTCATTTGTTGAGTCTCCCCTGTCCCACTGGGCCAGCCCAGCAGCAGGAGAGCTTTTCCTTGCACAGGATCTCCCAGCACACAGGGAGCCATGATTTGGGAGAAGGGGAGGGGTTAGTGGTGTTTTTACTTATTGTGGTAGTGTTTCCGCAGAGATGGGAAACTAGACAGCATGGTGGACATCTGCAGGACCTGGGAGATACTCTTTCACTGTATGGCAGGGCACAAGCAGCCTGTAGCATGACACTATCATAAGTGAACCATAAAAAGAAGAGAATGAAATGAACTTGCATTTGCTCTCTTTTTAAAGGATAGTTCCCTTAATGTCCCCCCTGCTCAGAATCCCCGAGGTGCTCACCTGCACCTGAGCAGCCCTTGCCATCTTCAGGCAGTCCTTGCCCACATGGGTGTTCGGACTTGCTCTGGGGCTGAGATATCTCCCACTGGGCTCCGGTGTTTGGAGCATCTTCAGTCCCATCCAGAAACAAACCCAGAGCAATTCACTTTGATATGTAAAGTCTGAATTAATGAAATGACTGAATTAATGTTTTGTGCCTCTTGGGGAAGAGAGCAAGGGGAATGTGATGGCCTATATTTCATCAGAGGAAAAAAAACTTGTTTAGTTGCACGTAGAGAGCCAAGATTTCTTAGACTGTATGGTCTCTGTTGCTGAAGCGCAGGATCTCCAAACCTGCTCCACTCCCCATGCGGCAGCTTTTTGCTGACTTGTAAGCTGCTGGCCAGAACAAGGGCAAATTAAACTTTGTTTTATTTCTTTCCTTGAATGTCAAAATGGGATTTTGAAAAAGAAGCATCTCCTCTGGCCATTTGTGGCTGTATGCAGCGGGACCCTGTTGGGGAGCAGAAACCCCCTCCTCACGTCTGAGGAGGATTGTGAAGTTCAATTCCTTAATAGTTGTGAAGCACTTGGATGCTGCAGTGATTAATGCTACAGAGAAGGTATGGCCGTGGGGAACACGGCACCCTGGATTTAGAGCAGGCTTTGATTGGGATGAGGTGAGTTGGGTGCTGAGAGGCCCCTGGCTCTGTGGTTTCATCAGCGTGTGGAAGGGCCGCCTGCTTGGTTATCACCATTAAACCACTGAAGAGAAAGAAGAGGAGACCCTTAGTTAAAAATAGTACATATCCTATAATTAAAAATGCGCACCTTCGTATTTATGCACTCAGAGGCTGAATTAAGGTCATAAAAATACTCTTAAATGTGCACTTCGTAAGGCTTTCATCATGCAGTTTATAGTTTTAATATTCTTGCACTCGGTTCTGTTTTTCTATGTGGTTTTTATGTGCAATCTGTCTGGAGCGGTCAGAGATGGGGTACAGGCAGTGACAATATTTGCACATGGTTTTCTGAGCATAGAGAAGCGGTAGCTGGCAGCCCCCGAGCTGTTTGAGGCCAGCCTGTCTGCCAGGAGATCAGGTTCCCCATGTGCTGGCACGGTGGTGCCTTGCTAAATTATGATCTGAGCCCGTTCCACACAAGGCATGTTTTTCCAGCAAGTTGAGCACATCAGTTGTTCAGCTGAACCTCAGCTGGACTCTCTTCACTTCATTGGAGAGGGCAGAGCACTTTACTGTCCTAATTAATCATTAATTAGGGGTGCAAAGTCTGAACAGGCAGTGCTTGGTGTGTTGCAGGCGCTGCTCAGCATCTTGCAGGATTAGCCCCCAACTTGTTTGCTCAACTCTAGCAATGAGCAAACTGCAAACGGGGAGGGAATAGGAAGGTTTAACTTTTTTTTTTTTGAGAAACGCGGTCATCTTATGCCTTTCCCATACAAAATAGCCTTAAGAGAGAGAACATTTTTCTGCAGTAACATTGATTATTTTTCTGTGGTGCTTTCACACAGAAAAAACGTGTTGCTGTGGTTCCTGCTCATTGTTTTGGCAGGGTATTTTTAAAATTATTCTTCTACGTGTAAGGTGCTCCTGGGAATTGATCCTGAATCAAAGGTAAAGGAAGAGAGCAGAACTGAGAGGGACAAAGCAGTAAGTTTTTTGTCCATCTGCAAAATTTCCTGGATTCTGCCTGGTCCCTTGTATTAGCTTTATTTATTTGGGTAAAAACCCATTGAGATTACAGTCTCATCTTCTAGGATGACTTGTGCCAGTCTCTTGGTTTTGAAAAACAACACTGTGGTCTCCAAACTGTCTCAGGGGTGACACTCTGGCTGTTCTCTTTTGCTACTTGCAATCTGTTACGCTGCTTTAGGAAGCTGTAAATGGCTTGTTTGTTTGCTTTTTTCTACACAGCTCCTGTAAATCTTTCCTCCCCTGCTCAGGGTGTGACTTGAGACTTGTCAGACGGTTGGTGAAAATCACCCTGAAAGGGATGGGAAGTACGAATTTGCTGGTCAAACAGCTAGTAAGTCGTTTATAAGGGCAGGGAGAAACACTCTGGAAATCACAGCTCTGTTCCTCTTAACAGTCATCCCCACTGCTCGTGGCATAGCAATGGTGTTGATTGTATTGCTCTCCTCTGGCGTGGGATGGCCGATCGTGCACCTGCAAAGACCTGGGCTAGCTAGAGGAGGAGCGGAGGGCATGTTGCTACCCCATGTGCAGACCCTTTCCCCCTAGATCCACTGTGAGAACAGGCTTGGCAAAGCTTTGACTTCAGTACTGGCATTGGTGCTTTCCCCTTGCATAAAAATAAGCCTCCCCCATGGCTCAGCTTGGTGGCAGTCCTCAAAAGTGAAATATTTTCCAATAGTCCACAGCACTGGCAAACCTGCGCGTGGGTGATGTTTTCTGACGTTTTCCTACATGCAGCCCTGGTCAGGCCTTGGACCTGCAAGGTAGGACTTTGCCACACCAAGAGTTTTAAGGGAGATGTTTGCCCTAGGAACAAATTTTATTTGGGTTTTGCAGTGAGAAAGCCTTTAACAGAGCGGGAGGCTGGGTCTGACCGTGCTGATGTCAGTCTGGATTTAGCTGTGTTGGGAGTGAGGTTAGTCTAGATTGACACCGGCATAAAAGGAGGGCAGAATTAGGCTTGCGGTATCTAAAAAAATGTCTTGGGTCCTGATTCATCAAAGTGCTTAAGTGTGGCTGAATTCTTACTCAAGCCCATGTGTTAGCATTTTGCTGACAGGGGACGTTTATTTTTATTCAGAAATATCAGAAAGGACTAAAAGGAACACTTTTGAAATAGCTTCCTTCTGACTAGGAGTATAATTGGCTCTAAATTCGGAGGCAAAGACGAGAAAACGTGCTTTAGGCTGAAAATTTCTTGTATGTTAAATAGTGTATTTAACTGCAGAAAGCAGCTTCTAATGAAAATATTGTGTCAGTTGCAATGACAATGTTGCTAGTACAGTGATGTAATTATTTTTGATAACAAAAGAACATACTATTATTTTGAGCCTAGAAAGCTATGGAGTGGTCATCATGTAGGGATTTTTGTTTTTTACTGTCAACAACCTATTTCTATATGACGTTACAATCATGACATAATCACATTCTGAAGATAATACAAGCACTTGTCTGCCCTTGGTGCCTCAAAATACCCCAGAGATGTAATTATGTCCTGGCTACTACGTTTTCTGACAAGTCTTATTGCTTAAATATTGCAAGCCCTGAACACTGATATGTACAGAAACATTAAATATTCATTTGCTGATACACGTATTTATAAGAATCTCATTTCTCTATTGAGTGAGCGGTGGTTTTCAGGTCACCTGATTCAATAGCTGTTGAAGATATTTGAGGACTCAGGAATTCTTGTTCATTTGCATTTCTGTAGTTTTCTTTTTCTTGGGCAAAATAAATGCAGTAACTACTTTGCTAGGAAACAGGAATACATTTCTTCCACAGTTTGTTCTGCTAATAGTCCCTGCGCACTGCATGTGCAGCTGCCCCGGCCTAATTCCTATACATCCATGTAAATGTATAGTGCTTGGTGCAAAGCTGCAGCTGGTGTTGGCCAGCTGGTGTTTGGGTGGCCTCAGATTCAGAAAGAAAAATGACCAATGCTAGTAGCAAATGTTAGAAGGTGCCTCAGCTTGGAAAAAAGCAAAACAGTTTGTTCCTAGTCTGTATCTGTAGCACAGAATTGTCAAATCCATATTTCAGAGAGTGGATATTAGTTATGGCTATGTATAGACCTTGTCTGTGTGAACTTGTGGTGTCCATATTGTATATGTATGAATGCTATGCATGCCCCGGGGGCTCTTTGGAGTCTGTATCTGTGTTGCTCTGGCTGCGGGAATTGCTAGGTTTGCTCCTTCCGTGCTGCTTAGGATGAAGAAGGAGCTGGGGATCTCTCCGATGAGTTTTGCTCTCGAGTTTCACTGGCAAGAGCAGTGCATTAGCGTCACCTCTGATCAGTAAATGACCTAGGAAAATTAAACTGAGATCAGGAGCTCTCGCCAGTGATTACGTGGCAGCACAGAAATCGGCAGCGAAGCTGCAAGAGGTACGTGTGCCCCTGGGTGCTCCCGTGCTGGCGTGCCCCACTGAAGTGATGGATAAATGCAGAGGCTGCACGTTCCTCAATGGCAAATTAAATCTTCCCCTAGTAATTGCCTGAAACATAACTTCTGGTCTGTTGGACATGCTGAGCAGTTGTGCTGCTGCTTGTGCTTCTCCAAATGGCCCAGGCAGTGAGGGGTGGCTTTGCTTGAGTGTACCAAATACTAGTGAGGCAAAGGAGCCAGAGCCAAGATGCTTGGTTGTTTTTTGTGGTGGTGGGGTTTTTTTTGTTGTTGTTGTTGTTGTTTTTTGGTGGTGGTTTTTTAGTAAATTTGAAATAAGGGGTCAAAATGCTTTTTGTTGCGTGTTTTTGCCTGTTCAGCCCTGGGGAAACCTTTCTGTTATCACCCTCACTCAGGTATATTGCTATTTACCTGTTGTTTGGAGGAGAGTATCACTTTAAAATCAGCCCTTTTCTGCTTCATATACTTGAAAGGAAGATAAATAACTCCTTTACTCCTTTTAGTTTGTGTTGGACTCTCCACCCCTAAGAAAATGTGAAGCCAAGTGGAATCAGGGAAGGGCTATATAGCAAGCAGTTTGTCCATGAAATGTATTTGTTTTTAATTGCCTCATTAAGTCAAGTTATGATGGATTATATGACCTTACCCAATGCAATCTGACATAATGGGATGCTGTCAGAAGTTCTGGAATAACAGAGTGATATTCACTTGACTGGGGTTTTCTTGCTTGCTTTTATAGCAGTGTCGATCACTCGCAGTGGTTATATGTATTAAGAACGCCTTGGCACGAGAAAAGGCAAGGCCACTAATGCTTTTTGTCGTGATTACTTGATGGGCTTGTTGTTCCACCAGGAATTAATGCCTTGCTGATAGCACAGGAAGGAGGCGTGGGGCTGTTGTGCTCTGGTGCAACGGGGTGGGTGTCAGGCTCACAGGTTTCTGATGGTGCCTTCCAGGGCTCTGTCCATTAGCTGTTAACAGGGATCACAGCTGATAACAGCACAGCCATTCTCTGCAACCCACAGGTTAATTTCCAGCTGAGGATAACTGTGATATTTTTAATTCTTTGGTGGTTAATAATCATGGCTTGAATAGGCCCCTCCACACCGCACATGTGTTTCAGAGAGGGGTATAGCAAATGGAGATGTTGTGTCCAAGGCAAAGCAAGCTTCCTTGGCAGCTGGGGCTGGTCTTGCTACTCCAGCCACAAGGAAAAAGGAGCCCTCTCTTATTTCCTGGCTTGTGTTGGTGGCTTGCGTAATGGAGAGATACGAGAATATCCTCCACTTGCTGTGATACATGAGTTTTGTAGGTCTCAAACAGAGAGTCTTAAATAAGCCTTTTAGCCACCTGGGAGTTCAAAATATCTCCAAAAAAGGAGGAGAAAAAAACCCCATCCTCAGGTAAATTATTATGCTGCATTTGTTTTCCAAACCCTGTAAAAAAGAAAATAGCAATTTTGAATACAATTCCTTTTACCTTTTCCATTTCTCTCTTAGAATCTCCCAGCTGTTAAATTAATTTTTGGATTCAACCCAAACTTATGAATATTTCTTTGTCCCTCTTCACTTATCCCTCTCTCCTCCCCATCCTTTTCCAGAATAATTTCCAGTGGATGAAGTTTTTGGAAACGGTATTTCCATGTATAGGCCTGACTCACTCAGCACATTGTCCCTTAAATAAGATGATACTCATGTTTTTTACATCACAAGTGGTTCTATTTAATTACCAAGAGCTGGACCATTGACTTGGATGAAGCCCCACTATGTGTAAATGCTCTTACAAGCATTTATTAGGATGGCAGGTTTTGACAGCTCAGAAACCTTGAAATACGCCATTTGGGGCTGTTTGGTGATAATAAGTCTCAACTGCCACAGGCTTTATTCTTTTTTTTTTTTTGTCCCCCCAAAAAAGTTTAGAGCTTTCTCCTTCATCGGGACAAGGGCATTCTTCAGATTCTCTTGAAGTGGATGCGGCACTGTCTGTTCTCCTGCAGCAGTCGTTGCTGTGGATGTTTGTGAAGGAAATAAGTGAGATTTAGGAAGTGTTTGGAGATAAGGTTATTTGCATTAAAGCTCACTGAGAAGTTGATTTCCATAATAATTTTTGAGGTTTGTAGGACAAAAATTAATTCTGAATCAGAACACATCTAAACTTAAAAATTTTCCAAAGAACTGAAATTTCACAGTATTCCTCATGAAAACACTAAACGTGTTTCCAGGAGAGTAGATTGCTGTCTGGCATTTCTGTGGGACTTTGGCTGAACTTGGTGTTATTCTTGTCAGCTTCATTCGAGCTCCTCAGCAGGAGGTGGTAGGAGACTGAGAAAATTCATGTCAAGTCCAATTTGCAGCTCCATGGATCCTTGTGCTTCCAGGCCAGGAAGGAACTTGCAAGTGTCAGACAGGGCTGAGCAGGCTGTTTAGCCCCACAATTAGTTTGCCGACCGTGGCATGTGCTTGTAGCGCATGAAGAGAAAACACAACTGCACGCCCTTTTTGTTCAGCCTCCAGCATCCCTCTGATCCTGACTCCCTGCACAGCCTGATCCATGAGACAGCTGACTCCATCCCTCCTCTTCTCTTTCTTCCCTGTTGAGATTGTCCTGACAGACCCTCAAACCAGTTTGTTTCTGAGCATTGTCTATGTTGTGGCTACTGTGGACTTGGAAACCTTGGAGAAATGCAGCAGAGCCAGGCAGTGCAAGGCTCCCATGTATGCCCATGAAAATGGAGCTGCTTCTATCAAAAGTTTTCTTAGACCTGCTAGTCCTTTGGAAAAACATATATTTCAACAGAAAACTCCTTTATTTCTGTTCCTCCTCTCTCTACTTGTCCATCTGCTCATTCCCATTCCCACTCTTTGCCTCTTCCTTTACTTCCATCCTGAAGTTCTGGTACCAAGTGCTGGTACTGGGCTGCCAGCCCCTCGCAAGCAGCCAGAGTTGTCATGTTTTGGGAAAACGCAAGCCCATGAAACAGCGTGGAAATGTGAATGCTTCTCTGGGGGCACAGAGGAAGCTGCAGAGCTAAAACTTAGTCCTGATAAAATCCAGGGAGCTTTTACAGTAATTAAGTACTTTAGCAAGAACTGTTGTTTGTTTGGAGCTGCCATGCAGTGACTATTTTTTCAATAAGAGTTTCAACTTCACCTGGGTATATCCGTAGTGATTACAGGACTGAACCTAAATGTCTGTGGAGAATATGCTAAACTTCACTGCCATTGGTGACAGGCTTCAGTAATACCTACCTCCGCAAGCCTAGGGGTTTAGACATCTGCTTTATTTGGGCTTTCTGCAAATTACGCCCCCAAGGAGCTTAAGGGAGTGAAATAATCTGTACTGATAGCGCATGGTGTGGAAATGTCCTTCCCTAACCATCCTGTTGATGCGTGGCTTCAACATGGAAGCAAAGGCAGATTGATGGCAAGAGAGCAAGTGGAAATCACGCTGAGGTTTGGGTTTGACCGGAGGTAGACACTGGAGAAAGACATAGATGGAAGGGGGAAATTCGGTCCAGAAATGTCATTCCTTCTGTTTCTTAAGTGTCTGAGATGCTGGTGAGGTAACTCGGCTTCTTGTACCAGAAGCGCTGCTGTGTTTTTTTCCTTTGCAGTGCCATCTTTTCAGAGTATTTTGTTTCAATTCCCTTAGTACCTGACTGGGAAAGCTGGGCCTCTGAACAGCTGTAATAAGCCCATGACTTCATTTCCAAATAGTGTCTCCTGAGAACATAAGAAGGTGGTGGGGTTTAGGAGCAGTGAGTTGACTGCTTGTCCCTGGGGATGGCAGCTTCAGGGGTCAGGAGATGCTGTAATTAATAGGGAGCGATGAGCTGCTGGGAAGCTCTGGCACACAAGCTGAGATCCTTGGGTAGAAGCTAAGGGGGGAAGGCAGTGAGAAAGTTGGGAAACAGCCTTCCTCTTGCAGCCCTCATCAGAGCTGAGCCCTGGCTGCAGGAATCCTTAATTTGAAGGAGCAAATGTTTTTCCTCCTAAATAAGCTTAGATCCCTGTATTGCAGCCCTAATCACTCTGCCATCTGAGTGCTTTGAGGTCTTGAATGTATTTGTGTTCTCAGGAGTATCTTGATGGGGGAATGTGCTCTAGTCCTTGTTTTTAGCTGGGTGGTTGAGGCAGAAGTCCTGCTGATTGTAAGGGGTTGGCTTGGCACTGTGTGGCATGGCCCATCACCTCGCACAGGTCCAGAAGCGATGCCATTCACCTCTCCTATTGGTAAGACATGGACTTTCCTGCCAGGAAAAGGAAGGGTGTTTTGGGGCCAGTTGGCAGCTCTGAGGTATCTCCATGATCTGGCCAGAGGTGCTCACAGCCTGAGCCGTCTGCCTCTGGCCTCCGTTTCTTGCTTACAGCAAGGCAGCGAGAGCTGTTTCAACTTGAAATGCTTGGGAGTAGGCTTTGAGAGGCTGATTATTCACAGTCCTGCGTGCCACTACTGGAGAATAGGGTAGGGTTTGCTCCTCTTCAGCTTTCTGATCTGCAGCGAGCTCAGAGCCTGTGCGTGAGGTGCAGTGGCAGTATGTTTGTTTGCCTGCAGAACAGATACAGTTTGGGAGGTGGGAGAGCAAACTGTGCCCACCTCATCCCACTGAAACATGCTGCTTTATCAGTATGTCTTTGGTCTGCTGCAGAGTAAATCTCTTCCTGGTTCTCACACAGAGCTGAATTCCCTGCCTCCATCTGAACTACCAACCGAAATGTGCACCGTTTGTGAGAAGGGCCGTATTTCACCAGGGTTTGGGCCGAGCCCAACATCTCGTTGTCAAACTTCCCCTGCGGGTAATGCCTCTTCTGCATGGCACCCTCAGGCTGAATTTCGACTGGCAGGGCAGCTTCCAGTTTCGTTCCACTGATGGTTCTCCAGCCATCCTGTCTTAAAAGCCAGGCATGTAGCTTGACTGTCTTTGCTATTTCTGTTTTATTGAGTGATCTCTTGCAGTGCTGTTTCTTCTTTCTAGTCCTTCACTTACGAGCCTCAGGGATTCAAGTGAAAGCAGAATTTTGGACCCATGTGTCTGTACACATTTTGCCTCTGAAGGGGTAGAGGTTGTTCTCCACTGAGGAACTGTTGTTACAGCAATCAGTCGTTTTAGACTTGGGTACTACTGTGCTGCTTGTGACACTTTATACTGCCGAAAAACCTCCATGTTTCTCTGAACTTGCTTCCTTCTGCAGCTGTCTGCCAGCCTGCATTTGGCACAGGATCAGAGTTGTCACCTTTCCAGATTTCTTTATCGAACCAGAAAAAACTTTCAGAGAGGCTGTAGCATGGGAGTGCTGAGAAACAGTACCTGAAAGCATGAAGTTCTGGCATTGTGGAGCAGAAATTAAACAAGCGGTATCTTGACATGCAATGTTCAAACTTTGACAAAACAAGACCAAAAGTTTTGCTTTAATGATTTTACATTGGTCTCTCCATTTCCCCTTCCAGTAGAAAAGTGTCTACCTGCATGTTCCTGGGCTTGGCTGCAGCATACATTTGGGTCCCTGCTGTTCACAGGGACACCTAGGAGACATGTCAGTCACCACATGTCATTTTACCCTGCTTTTCCAGGATTGTGGCTCTCTCCTTACCTACTGAGGCTTGATAGAGACTATTTAATAGTGCCGTTATGATCGCACAGCAATCTTCAGAGGCCAGAAGGGCACTGAAGGTGCTGGAAGATCTTGTGAACTACTATCAAACAAGTGAAAGAAATGAAGGTGATTGCAGGAAAGGACCTGGGAAAGAAAATGTGCAAGTCAGATAAGTTCATATTTTACCCAGACCTCTTTAATCATTTCCCATGATAAATGGCCACCATCTGTTCCCTGGGCTCAGCATTGATATTGTTACAGTGAAAATACCGTGGCCACTGTCAGGCACTGATTTGTTTATGTGGCTGGTACTTTTTTTGTTGTCTCTACAGCAGTTACAGCCCTTTATTCATCCACAGATATTTTTTAACATGTGGTGAGATGTGTTTTCTTGCTTCACAAAAACAGACAAACAAAAAGCCAGATCTGTACCTGGTGCTTTCAAAATTGGGAAGACTTTTTAAAGCTATTTGAGCCTTTTTTTTTGGTGGTGGTGGTGGGGGGCAATTTTAATTCTGAGACCACATTCCCTTGAAATAAGCATGAGCTTAGTGTGAGTGGTTGGAAGTAGCTGTCTGAATCCTTAATTGCTCTGCCAGGCCTGTGCTCTTCCATTCCTTGAAGATCTTGAAATCCCCAGCTTTCATTTCTGTAGCTGCAGTCAAGCTGGTGAGATGCTGCGCACAGGTGGCGAACCTCCAATGTTATCCTCTTTGTTGCCTTGATTTATTGTCATGTTTACTATTTTGTAATTAAGCCAAAAGACGAAACTAATTCGCTTGAAATGCAGCAGTTGCAAGATACTAAGCGGTTGTCTTCACAAAAGCTCATGATCTTTGAAACAGCTAGAAAATATCTAAGGGAAGGGAGTAAAATGGCAGGTAGTCAGCAGAAACTTGCAGAGAGGGTCAGTGCCACAGATTGATGTTAAAACAGTTGAAGACTTCATGACATGAAGCCTAACAGTACTGCGTGGTGTGATTAATAACAGTGGCAAGTGAGATGGTGTTTTGTGCTGTCTGTAGCCTCACTGTGCCTAGCAGAAACTTGGACTTACGCAACAAGTAAAATATATCGTGGTAGAGAAGGATCAGGCAAGGGCTTACTGGTGAAATAGTGCTTGGAGTAGGATGTGTCCCCTTGCTTTGGAGGCATTTGCTTAGTGTTGAATGAGAACATGGTGTTTCTCTATGCTGCAGCAGTGTGTTGCATGTGATTAGAGAGAACTGCGCTGCAGCGAGTGATGCATGGGTTGACCTGTTGGCTTTGGGAACTTCTAAGCGCTACCTCTGGAAAATGATGCCTTCAGTTTTGCCTGAGGGCTACCTGCCAAAAAACAGGCCAGAGGTTTGGGTGTGCTTAAATCTCTCAGCTGTGACTGGCAGGCCCCAGCATTGGCAGATAGGGATGTGTTTCTGCATCACTTGCTCCTTAGGGTCTTCCTGCTGAAGACCTACCACCCTTTAGTGTTTGTGGCAGATGCGCCGTACCTATGTTTTATAAAAATTAAGGGCAATAGAACTGGCTGCTTTCCTGTTTGAAGTTAGCTGGGATGCTCCAACACTAAGAAATACCTAATAATACTGCTGGTTAGGGAGCAGCCTCTTCCATGGGGCGTAGGATGGCTCCGCTGTCAGGGGTAGGATGAAACAGGAGCATGAAGGAGAGGAGGATTGCCCAGGCTGAAGCAGAGCGGGAGGCTGTTCTCAGTCTTATTGGGCAAGCGTGCTGCTGACTTATGTAATGACCCTTGTGCTAATGCTGTTCCCTATCATTTAACACAAAAATAAAACTGCTAAATTGAGACCAATTTGAAACATGCGTGGTTTGCTTTGGAAAACACTTAATAGCTGCTATACCTTAACTCTAGAACTGTGATTGGAAAAGGAGGGAGAAGTAAATAGTTTGGATTAACTTAGCAATATTAAACTGTTATTATTGAACTTTCCTAAATTCTACCCAAATCTTGGCTCAAATCAAACAGCTTCAGATAATTTGTGAGAAGCGGAAGGTGTAGCTAAGTGGGAATAGGACATGAAAGAGTGTGTGATTACCTGAATGGAAACCAAAGTGTTTCCAGTACTCACAATAGTTAGTGAGTTACTTTAAAGGATTTTCACCCCTTAAATCCTTAGCGCTTTGAGGCAGCGATTTCGGCCTTCAAATGAGTAGAGAGCAACTTGCTGCCCTGACTGCAGAATAAATTTTGAAAGCAGCATGAGTGCAATCTACAGGATTAGCAGCCAGGCTGGCCATAAAGCAGAAATCTTTCTAAAACAGGTTATTAAGAGATCTCATGATTACTTAATCATGAAAAAGTAGCCTATGGGGCCTGGGTCCCATTCATGGTTCATGGTGGCTGGTTGTCTTTTAGAGTGCCCAGCCAGACCATGTTCTAAGAATGGGGACACCGACCTCTCTGCTGTAGACAGCAGCAGCTTTACGGGCATTTGCACACTAAGGCAGACAGTGACATTGTATCAAAGGCTATTTTTCCTTCTCCATTTGTACAATGGGATACACGATGCTGTGGCAGGTGAGAAAATGCAGAATGGGCTGAGTGCAAGTAGCATCTGCAGTCACGGGAGACGGGCAAGTTGTAGCTTTGGTCCCCAAGAGCTCATCTCAGCAAAATGCTTTACATTGCTCCACGCTGTCTTGCTTTCCTGCTGCTCGCTGTATTGCTGCAGCTCTCTAAAATATTAATTAGATGAGAAGGGGATTGCCCTCAGATGACCCTCTATAGCATTGCTTGCTGGACTGAGAGTCTGGGCTGTATTACAGCCCCAAATCTGCGGTTTTTATAGGAGAAGTGGTAATGGTGACTCGGTACGGACGACAACTTGAATTGGTTATGTCAGCTCTAACTAATGACATTGAAGACCAATAAAGTGACTCTTAGATTGGTTTGGTGTTATTAGTCTCATTATTAATTATGTAGACATGACAGCAGCATTAGTGCTAGTATTAACCATCAAAATAAAATGGAATTGTACTCATAAATCTCACTGATGAGGAATACGTGAAGGATTACAGCCATTCTCCAAAGGAAAGGAGAGGAAATGGAGTGAGCCTGGGGTGGGAGTGAGATGGAGATGGGGCGGAAAGTTTGGGGAAGGATACCAGTACGCTGAAGATTGTACAGAGAAGGAGCCTGAGCAAAGGGGAGCAGGACTAGGGGTAAAGTCTGGTCCTGCCGTGGGTGGATAAGGTTGGGTTCTCCTGAATATTACTAGGAATTATGGACCCCATCACCCTTGTGCCCTGCTGCCTGCATAGTGCTTCCCCCTTCCCTTTGGGACTCTGCTGCTGGCTTGATATCTAACCTGGGAATCACTGCAAAGGGTTTCTCCATTGTGCGAGGCTGGGACAAGCACCCTGCACGTCTCCCAGGGTGCTTGTGAAGCCCTTAACACTTGTGAAGAGCATGGGGATCACAAATGGCAAAGACCAATGCAAACTGGGATGAGCACTCTTCAGGAGCAGGCTTTGATGTGGGTGCTGCCCATGGACAGGAGCATGGGGAAGCAGGCATATCCCTCCTGCCCTGGAGGGGACACAGGGAGATCCTTGCTCAGCAGAAGAGCTGCCTTTGCTTCTGGGTAGCCAAGCCAACTCTGATCGTGGTAAAGTGCTGAGACGAGGCAGTGCAAATCACCTCCCACCCTGGAGAAAGGTGGAAGAAGAAGATTTATGCCCTAGAGGGACGCGTGGGAACAGCGTAGTTTCCTGGGGTGGTGCAATTTGCACAGTGCTGCTTGTCTGGGGCCATGTCTCATTAAAATCTGGGCCTTAATGAGCTGAGAAGACTGCATCTGCCAAAGCTTGCCATTGGGGTCTGCTCTGCGGCAGTGTTGATGTGGCCGCACCTGAGTGTGAGAGTTCAGGCCTGAAAGGGTTAACAGAGGCTGGCAGTGGCTGTTGCTGGTGGGCTGTGCTCTGCCCTGTGCTGGCCTTTGCATGGGGGTGGTGGGCGTGGGTTGCATCTTGCTTAGTGGTGAGAGTAATGGCTCTATTTATAATGCCTTAAATGAAGTGCATGATAATTTAATTTGTACATCCATTAATACTATCTACCACAGGGTTTGTTCTTAATTATATTGCTCTAAATGGAGTTTTAGGTGTATTAACGGGCTCTCGGTCCTGCTGCCAAGCACAGCCATGTCCATCCCACACATGGTTGCTTGGAGAAGGACCTTTCTGTTCCACTAACCCCACTGCCCTGGTTGGAGAGGACTCCTCCCAAGCTGACAGTCATTGCCCAAAAAGCACCTTTCCTCCCTGAAATGGCCAGGAGCCAATCCTGATGGATGTTTCCTTGGCATCAGTGTGGGAGATAAGATGGTGTTGACTCTCTCTGCAGGGTCTGAGGGCAAAGGGGTCCTGTGGGACCTGTAGCCCCCGGGTCAGGAGCTACCTGAGCTCCCAAAGTTTTCCAAGGGAAGCTCATCCTGCAAATAGGAACTGGGCACCCAAATACCTTTGTAGGTTGGCCCAGGTTGACCTGACTATTAGTGAACTGATAGTCTGCCTCTGCTATTTGTTTCCATGGGTATGAGTGGGTTAATAAGCATCTATCTTAAGTTATGTCTCATGACCTGGTTTACAGCTGAGAGGCCAGCAGTAAAGGTCTGTATTTGTCATCTGCCTGACTCCCAGGCAGCCCTCCCAAGCACACAGGGTTATTTTCCACTTAAGCCTTCTGACCCTGAAAACTGTCATTTACCAAACCAAATTATTCTTTCCAGGAGAGCGCTCTTCTTACCCTCTGCCCATGGCTCAGTTTGCAATGCCAGGATGGCAATAGTGGAAGGGTCTCTGAGCTCTCTGTCTTTGGAGATTGCCATGGACAGGAGATCATATCAAAGCTTCCCGCACGGGATTCTTGCATCCTTCTCAGTAGTTTGGCTGGTGTCTGAGAGCAGCTATGGCCCTGGGTGGACACTGCAGGCTGCATGTTGTTGTCCATTAAAGTCTGTTTAAAAATGTCAGAGGGTCATTTAAAAACATTTACAGGCTCTAAATTATTTGAAAAGTTTAGAGAGTCTAAACTTTTGAAATAGGGAGAGAAGCTATTTGCAGGGATGTATTCAGCGGTTGTGCTAAAAATGTCTTGACTAGCTACTTCACCTCATAGTGTCTCAGTGTCTGCAAGAAACTGGGGAGAGGAGGTAAGTAACTCTTTCCAAAGAAGTTGGTGAGAAAGTGATTGCTGAAAGATGCTGGATAAATGTGAGTAATTATGCAAGTCCAAGAAAGTCAAGGTGCTTTCCTACAGACCGCACAGTTATTTAGCGTTTTTCATAGATGCAGATATTATTTGCTGTCTGCATTAGCTATTTCTAATCTTTGAAATGAAGCCAGAATTCTTTAAGTCACTGCTTTTTCTGAGCTGATGCTGGCTCTTTTGCCTGAGGAGCATTTGAAATCTGCCAGAATGCATGTATTGTCGAAAACAGAATTTGAAAACCCTATACAGAATCAGCTGCCCCTGTGAGTTATGAGCTTTCCCAAGTCATCAGGGAGAAGAAATGTCTGCTCTCATCTGCGAGAACTGTGGATGGACAGAGGCAAAAGAAATCCTTCTCTCTCCTTCCCCCCTCCCGCTGCCACCCAAAACTCTCTCTTTGGGTGGAAAGAAGCTTTTGACAGAGACACACGCATGCATACACACACGAGCGCTTTTGTGCTTCCCAGTGACCTGCCTGCCTCTACCTGTCCCTCCTTCCTGGGGAGCTGGAGCTGCTGAGACACGGGAGTTGGGGAGATCCCGTCTCTTCTGTACAGCTGTGAGACCAAATGAATAAAGTGAACAAGGTTTTGAAGATCGTTAAGAAGTCGTCGAGGAGGAGGAAGAGATGGAGAGAGGAGCTGAGGGTGGAGGAGGAAGGAGAGAGCCGGGAACTCTGTGACCCGGGTGGTTTGTGCCGCCTGCACCTCTGTTGTACCGGTGGTAAGGAAACAGGAATGCTCCCGCTTGCCCAGAGATAACATGCCTGTTTGATATCCATTGCTTATGTGACAGGAGAGCTTCCTACAGCCAGCCACTGCTGTTGTGCTTTTTAAGGTCTGAAAAATATTGGTGGGAGAAGCAGTAAGGGCAGGGAACTGGGACTCCTGGGTCTCCTTCATAAACCTTTTCTTGCTTGCAAGAGTGGCATTTTGCACATCTGTGGAGTGGGGATAGCAGGGAGTCTTCTATCCAGTGGGATGGTGTTCATAAAGGTGCAGTGAGAACGTGTCACTCATTGAAATTTTTGTTCGATGTATGTTGTTGTGTTTTGAGAAGTTTAAGCCTGGATGTTTATTATGTATATTTGTGCAACAGCAAAGCAATGGGAAATAGACAAATTTAGGTTGCCATTTTTTCTGAGGGATACTTTTGTGTGCAAGAGGGTGCTACGGCCAAAGTTGGTCTGGACCCAGGTCTGTTATATCCATCCTTATCTTCCAAGCAAACTATGCTGTGGCTGTAATATTATTGAAAATGAATCTGGTTAAGTCTATAAAAAAGCCAAACGAGAGAAGCCCAGAACATGAAAAAGGGGTATTTACTGACATGTCCCCAGCACACTTGCTGGTGGTGGTGACCCAGGAGAGGAAAATGTGAAGGGCTGTGCACTTGGCCATCAGGCTCAGCTTCCCGTATTCTGTACTGCCATCGTCCAAGGGATATGAAGCGCTTATGAAACTATGCTTAAGATGAAGCTATGCTCATGTCTAATGTAGGTCACTGTTCTTTTCACTGTCACATTTGGTAGTTTGTTTGCAATAGTAGCGTTGCAGCTTTTGAACATTTTATGGGCTTGCTCTTTTTTTTTCCCCCACCTAATTCTATTGAGCTGCTTTTCTGACCCTGTCCTGGAGCATCTGATGGCCCCATTCTTACAGGACCCCGGGCAGCTGTATGGCTTCATTTACAGCTGGAGACCTGGGGCACAGAGATGTTACTGGGCTTGCCCAGGGTTACACAGATTGGGGCAGGGCTGGGCACTGGCCTCTGAGCTTGAGGCCCAAGCCAGTGCTGTGATAAGCAACACTGGTGCTTGTCCTGCTCTCGGCTTCAACTTCTACACGAAAAATACTTTCTGCTAAAAATCTGCGTTGCAAAGACGGTTCAGGTCAAATGGGTGAGCGATAGAAAGCCAGCAAACACTGAGGTGGCGTGCACAGCTCAGACCATCCGTTTGTGCTTTTGTGTGTAATGCCGTCTTTAATTACACTGTGGCAATCAGATCATACTCTAGCATGTCTTGACGTCTTTCTCTGTGACCTGGGTCAGGCCTAAAGCCAGCCAGCCTAGAGGGCATTCAGCTGGGCTGCCCAGGACCCCAGTGGGACTGAGCCACCGGAGGATTCTTTTGCAACCTTTTTCTTGGGTCCCCTGAGGTCTCCCTGCTTCTTTCAGTCATAAGCTATAGTGAGAACAGGATATCCTTCCTAACTGGGTGTTCTTTGCTTGTAGCATTTGATTTGATTTACTCATCTAGTCATTCATTCACTTTGCTTCCAGTTGCTTAGACTTTCTCCTGTTTTATGTCCTCAAGGTAGTTCAAGAGTTTGAGATGTGTTTTTGCCACCATTTTATCCAGTGAAATATACTCAAATATTTTTGCTTAGACTTTTCATTATATTTCTTACATCATCTTTAGTTAGAAATTGATCAACAGATAAGAAAGGAAATTAAAAACTGAAAATATTTAGGTACGAGAAAACAAAGAGGCAGTGGAAAACGTTAGCTAGCCCTAAATTGACAGTTATTACTATTGTTAACCTTGTGTGTATTTTACTTTATCTTTTTAATAGGCAGTTGTCAGCTGAGAAGGTTCACACCCAGCCCTGAGCTTTCCTGCTGCTTGGGAACATGGTCCCATCAGGATTGAGATTTACATTCAGTTCACATCCTTCTAACCATCTGCTAAGCTTTTTGGTGCTGACCTGAGGGATTGAGTGCTTTGGCTATTTTTTATTTATTTGGTGGTTATTTTTTATCAAAAGAATGAAACAGATCTTTTGAATCTGCAGTTAATGCCTACCTGTTTAGGCAATGCTAGATAGGTGGCCTGGGTCCATCTCAGCTGGACATGTGGGGTAGACCTCTCCCTCTGAGCTATGTGTGTCCAGGCTGCTTCACAGGGAAGGGTGAGGAATCGGTGCTTCTCAACCCAAATTAGACATCTCAAACCTGCTGGATGAATGATTCTTTGGAGAGTCTGTTCCTCTCCATTGACTGTAAGGGAAGCATAGGCGACTGGCTAAGATGAAGATGTCTTACGTGGGCTAACTCTGTATCTTGTAGGGTTTTTGGGGCACAAATATGCGTCTATCTAAGAAAGTTTTGGCTTTACTGCCTGAACACACTTCAGGTGGAGAAGACCCTCTTTCTCAGTCTCTGCTACTCTGGAACAGGTTGTTAGCCTGAGGTTTTGTAAAAAGCTGAACTGATAGCTTTTCTTTTTTTCCTAGATGCAAGATAGGCAGTGGGTTAATGCCCCTTCTGCCATTGAGACAACAGTGATAGAGATGGATTGCCAGGGAAAAAAAAAAAGCATCTGTTAAGGCAAATGGGGAGAAAAATAGTGCATTCCTGCAGTCAAGTTTTCTGCCGGCAGTTATTCCAGCCAGTTATATCTCCACAATAAAATGTAAATGAATGCAATCACTTACTTTGCAGCCTGGAGGCCTAGTGGTATGAAAAGATAAGAGAGCATTTTCCATTGTTTATATGGTGGAGGTGGCTCTTCTGCATCTGCTACTGTCTCTCTGATACCTTGGCAGCATCTAAATGTTTCCTTTATTATTAAAAACACATATATGGGAGTGTAATATCTTAAACAGATTAACGTGGTGTTTACAGAAGCATCAGCCAGCCCCCACTCCCTGCAGGCTCTTCGCATTTGTGTGCCTTCTTCAGGACCAGTGCACAGAAAGCAGAAATGCCGTCAGCTGGCCCAGGACTGGTAAAAAAGCAGTTTGTGCAAAGACACAAGGCGAGGAATGATGGGCCTGTAATGTGTACGGTTGTTGCTGGTCGGAGGGATGAGCAGTAGGGAATGAGGGATGCCGGGGAGCTGCTCCTCCGGAGGCTGGGGAGGGGGAGCAAAGGGAGAGTGGAGAACAATAGGACACGGCAGTGGCATTAGGATGATCTCTGATCGTATTTAGGCATGTTTAATTGGCCTGTTGGTTTTTCACATCTCATGCATTTTCATAAAGATTCCCCTTTGCCTCTTGTTTTATCTTCTTGTAGCTCCTTGGAATTCCCCACAGAGAGTCTCTCCAGATTTCTTTGTTTTGTCCCGCCCC
>WAAD01019254.1:369121-390195 GCA_013389945.1 Fregata magnificens | reverse complement strand
CCGGTCCCTCTGAAAGCTAAGATACATTTATTCTTCTGATTTTCCACCCAGTATCAGCTACATTAGAAATACAGAGCTAGTCAACTTCTAGGTTAAATAAATACATTCAAAGGGATGTTGCTTAGCCTTTCAGATCATCTGTGTTAAACTCCTACCCTTCCATTGCTAAGTGATGCCAGACCTAGTTGCTTCATCCTCCCGCAAGAAATCCCCCAGGCACATAATTAAAACCAAGCCATCCTTGTAAAGCTACTGGCTGAGCTCCTCAGAATTGTTCCTGCATTTCTTGTGGCTTTGAAGTTCACGAGTGTTGGGGCTTGGAGGGACCTGAGGACCCACAGAGACGCAGCTCTGGCAGGCAAAGGAGATGAGGAGCTGCAGTTGCTGACGGGCTCCTCTCAGAGCCAGTCTTGTCCCACCTGATCCCTGGGGTGAAAACAAACACCTTCAGAGAGGTGCCTGGCCCAGAGTGGGACCACATCAACAAGAGTCCAAAAACTACATGGCCAGGCTGTCCAGAGGGTTTGGGTGCTGTAGGAGCCTTTGGGCCTGATGAAACTTGATAGCCTTTCAGAAATGTCTCATCATCAGGATTTGGGGGCTGGTGCTCTGGACACCACGGGGTAAAGCTCATGAGAAGCCAGTGGGGTGTCCCAGACGCTGGGCAGGGAAGGAGGTGGTAAGAGCTTCAGGTGGTGGTGGAGGTCAGGGACGGGCATCTCCCCCTTGCCTGCTTTGGAAGAGGCACCTATACCTCATGCCAGCAGAAGAGCAGCTGCCAAAAGGCCTTCTGTGTCCCATCAGCGGGGTTGTTTTCACATGGCTCTTATACCTTTCATGATGACAGTTTGGTTTGTGGCACTTTATTGTCCTGTAGGGTTGTCTCCTCTGTTTATATCCCATGGGTCTTGTTGTACAGCAGTAAATAATTTTAAAGCTGATAGTCTAGTTTCCAGCCATAAATTCAGATGCTGGAAAAAGAGATTTGTGTATTCCTATGCTTCTCTTCTTCGAATGTGGTTGTTCATAGAGCTCCGTGTACACCCAGGTGTGAAGATGTTGTTTGGTGAAAGCAGTGATAACTAAAATAGTGCCTTGAGGAACATCTAAATAAATGCTTGATTTTTTTTTTTTTTTTTAATATGGGAGTGCAGGAGGAGAAGTGATTTGGGCAAGGCTGTACATCAGGGAAGGGGGCGAGACAGGAAAGGGGAAAAAAGATCCTTCTGGCAGAGCATCGGCACCAGGCTGGGTGTACGCGTGCTGCGCTATCTGGTCCTGGTTGTGGTCTAGGGACTGTGCTGGAGTACTGCAAGCAGCAGTCAAGCAACTGAGGTTTAAACTGCTGCAAGTCCTGGGTCAGGGTGCCAACTCTGAGGCTGGGCACCAAATGTTCTGCTAGTGGGAGCAGTGTTGTTGCTGGTGGAAAGGGGAAAACCTGAGAGCAGGAATTAATGTGTGGCTCTGAAGAAGTCAGGGTTAATAGTATTGAAGCAGGGATATTTGTAGATAAAGGCAAAGGATCCCAAGAAGGGCAACAGGCTGGAGACCCTAATAATCCTCTCTACGCCTGTGCCCAATGGTAGTGAGTGTACTGTAAATGAAGCAGTTATTAGCAGTTATGCTCGTATCACAAGATATAAACCAGTCTATTGAGCTAGAAAGAGTTGCCCTTTTTCAACCTTTCAAAGTGATTTCCCTTGTGACCAGCACAAGAAGAAAGCTGTATTTCCTAAGTGGAGCCTGGTGCCCTTTCAAAGCCCCAGCATCTCTGATCTCCCTCTTTGCGAACAGGGTTGTGGAGCTGCATTATTTATAGCTCCTCCTGGGCACCCCACTTGCACATCCTGCAGTGGCAGTGGAAATGGGATTGCTGATGTACACTGGAGATTCAGAGGTGACTAAGAGCTCACGAGTGGTTATGGGATCTCTAACTTCCAGCAAAGACAATTGTACAGAGAAAGCTTTTGATCAAAAAGAATCAATCTGTTGTAACCAAACATAAATTTTGCTGTGAAAATATTCTGTTTCAACATTTTCAGCGATTAAACCCTTCTTCGTCCGGAGTGTTTGGTGCTAGAAATTAATTAGCTGATAATATCCTCTTTAGAATAAAGACAAATGTTTTCATGTCTTTGCTGAAGGCTAGTATTTGCAAAAAGAAAAGTAGATGAGTTCCTTAAATCTCTGCAGTCTTGTCTTGATGAATATACTTCCTTACTGTTAAGCTTTCCATGAATTTCTGCATGCCTCTTTCTCACCTTTCATATAATGCTAAATGCTAGAGAGTGGCTAAATCAAAGCTGCAGGTTTCAGCTTTCAGAGGACTGGAGCGATCAGATTCAGTCCAGTCCTTCCATCTTGGGGTCACCTGTAATAAAGGCCAAGGAAGTGGGTAAGAGTGAAAATGTGTAATGGGACAGAAGGTCTTTTTCTTCAAGAGCAAGTATGTGAATACTCATATGGTTAGAGATGGCATCCACACCTCAGCTGCTTATCAAGTAGTTGTAGAAGCTGGGTTACTTTAGTCCTTTTTGCGGCTGGATCTTGAATTAGTCTGTGGATGAGACAAGTACAGGTGAGCCTGGAGGCCAACTGCTTGATTTCCTAGGGAAGTGGAGACATGTGCTGAACTAACTTCTCTGCAGCATTTGCTTTGGCAGCTTTTTGCAGATGAATAATAAAAATAAGTAAGTAAAGCCGGGCAGCATAGGAGTTTTTGAAAACTCCAGGCACCATCTTTCCTCTGATCAATCTGAAGCCCCACCTGTAGGGTGCATCAACACTGACTTTGGAGCAAAGTGTTTTCCTCCTCATTCACCTGATGATGGGACCAATCCATTGATAAGGAAACGCAAATAGAGAGTGAGACTTTCAGGCTCCCTGACTATAAAATGCAGCTTTGATACTGTTTTTAGACGTCAGCATAAAATAAGGTATAGACTGAATTGTAGCCTTTGCAAAGGGCTGGGCTGAGTTTGGCATCGCTAGTTAGAGAAATGAATGTGGCAATTCCTGGATGAGGGAAATGTAGGGTATTTGGGGTAGGAAAGTACTTCAGAAATAGCAATGATAAATGAGGTCTGAAGAGAGTAGACATGGGAGCTGGAGTTCTCAAAGTCTCCTCTCCCCTGGATGGCAAAAGTAAATATCTCCCCTAGCAGGAAGTACTGAATTGATGGTAAGTGCTTTTCAAAATACCACCTGTCAGTGAGATTTCATCCATTTTTAATTATGCCATCATGGTAATATTGACTGTGATTTAGGCATTTCCAAACAAGTCTCTAGTTAATTATGGGTGCAGTCAATTCTTGGAAGAGTGAGTGTTGGGTCACCTCTGCGATGGTGCAGCTCTGGGTCTGATAACCACAGGGGCTGGCAAATCCCCACCTACTGTCAAATGGGGTAAGAAAATCAGGCTGTGTGTGAATGGAAAAACGCTTAAAGTAGGAAAATTTAATGATGAGTTTTCAGATGGATGTATGCGTTTAGGACTGGGCTCAGTTCCCTACTCTGCTCTTGGCTCCCAGTCCTATACTGGGCAAGCCACTGGTGGGCAAGTTTTGTGCCAGAGTAAACTGGTGTGGCTGTTTTGCAGACAAGAAAGCATTGCCAGTTACATGCGGCAGTGGACATGGTCATTAGATTTGATGGTGGACAAGGATAATTTAGCTTGATGTCCTGTAAAAACACAGGCCAAAACCTTCATCCGTGTATCCCTAGTAACTTGGACAAGACGGAGGCAAACCTTCCGGTTGGTTTTCTGGAAGGCAGACATCTGGTTTTGATTTAAGGAGACCAGAACACAGACAATGTGCTCTTTCCCTAAGTAATTTGTTCTTGTTGAGTGAGACACCTTTACTGCTCTTATTTTGGAAAAGGGATCTTGTCTATAACAGTTTAAAATGGAGAGAATTGTACTTCTCTTGGCCCATTCGTTCTCTGTCTCCTCTGCTCAAACCACACTCAGTGTGATATAGGAACATTTGTACAACGCGGGCAAAATGAGCCCCCCCAGATGAGGTCTCTATAAGCAACCATAGTATTGGTGCAGTGTTTAATGATAATAAATTTCAACTTTGTGGGTCCTCCTTGAACACTCTGCTATTGATTAATAATAGTGTAACTTGGAACTTTCAATCTTTTGCTTAAAAACCAAAGCAGTTGTTTGCTGGGTGCTAAATGTCAGTAACAGCAAGTCTGCTGGCACAAACGTTTTACTTGAAAAGGTACATATATTTCCTAGCAGAAACAGTACTGAATTCTGCATGATTGTTTAAAATTTCCCGATATAACGTGTCTAAAGTGAGGCTGTTTCATTTCAAAGCTAAGCTGTATGTTGCAGTGACCACAGCTTTCCTATCATCCTTTTTGGGGCTGGGAAGACTGATGGTGCTCTGTAAGTAACAGTTGGATTTCTGTATTATCTTTTAACTGTGCTTACTGTAAAAGACTGCAGCTGGCACTTAAACTGGGTAATGAGAACCTGCTTAAAAGGGAAATGACTTTTGGCCTTTGGCATACTAACTCGTCTTGGGCTATTACTAGCTAATTGCTTCATTAGCGCAACAGCAATGTAAAATACAGCGAGAAGACTGTTGGGAGTACATACACGAAGGGGTAGTGTGACCCCCGTCTAGGCTAGCATCTGCAGTCAGCATTTGCAAGAGGCTTTTGTTCTTCTAAGTAAATTGGCAGTCAGAGCGAGTGGCAATACAGCACATGGAGATAAGACTATTTTCATTTCTTGCTTCAGGAGACTCAGCTGTCTCCTTGGAAAGACTAATGCCTTGTCCATGGATTTGCAGATTGAACAAACATACTGTACCATTTAATTATTAAAAAACAGCTTCAGCATTTGCTAGCAAAATAATCCGTGGTCTTGGGCTGAATCCCGGCAACAGTGTTCCACCTGCAAGACCATGCTTGTTATCGTGGGTGATAGGCAGTACCGCTTTGGTCACTACTTTTTGGGATACAGCTCTCTCAACCCCATTTCCAAATGTATACAATGTTTTCTTGCAATTAAATAGATGTTGTTATTTACTACTATTGCAGCAGCATTTCCAAGTAGCGACCTGGCTTCTCTTATGCTCTGTTGTGCAGAAGCAGGAGAAAAAGATGGGCTGAGCGTCAAGCACCTAAGCTTTTGGTTTGCTGTGAATGCTGATAAGACTGCAGCATCACCAGTGAAATACTACCAGGGAAAAATACAAGAACACTTTTACACATGAATTATCGAGATGTTCTTGTCAGCTGATAAAATAGTGATAGTAGGAGGAGCTGTCTAAGTAATACTGATAGGGCCCAAGTTAGAAGCTCAAAAAAGCAACAAAAATGTGAATGTTTAAATTAGCCGCCGCCTTAGCTTTGGGACATAATCCAAATGCCATTCACCCACTTGAACCTGCCAGTTTGGGGTGTGAATGATGGAGAGGACAACTAGAAAGAGATCATCAGCACATAGCTTTCACCCCTAGCCTTCACTCGTCTTTAAATCATCTTCCTTGAATTCTAGTTTTGGTCTAATCTAGATACCAACTGTTAGCATCTCAGTGGTTTGGGTTGGAGGTACAGTCCCCGTGAGTGTTACTTTTGAAACTGTGGGAGCGTGGTGCTTACACACGGCTGCATTCATGGTCTCAGCAAATGTGATGGTGAGAACTGGGCATTTCCCCAAAGAGCCTCTTGCTGGTTTCTTGCACCTGATGCTACAGAGGGTTGAGGGTCTGGAGAAGTTCTAATTCAGGGAAATAATTGCATGTAGCTGAAAACTGAACATGGCGCTTCTCATGATACGGCCTTCTGTGAAGCTGGTGAGTTTGAAAAAGTTGCACAGGATGTTCAGAGCATGTGTAAGAGAAGTCACCCGTGGACGCAGAAAATAAGAAGGGCTTTCAAAATACCAAGGGTGAAGGTTAATGACCGAAGCCTGTTTGTCTACTTAACTGAACACAGTTTCATGACAGACTGTCACCTTCATAAGTTGTTGTCAGGGTAATTAAAACTTATAGACTTATAGACTTCCCACACAGGGGAAGTCTGTAGCCATGCTAATTAGGACCAGGCAAGGTACTTGTAAAGCACAATTTAGACCATTTCCTTTTGGGAATTGTCTGCTAATCAAGCATTGTTTCAATGAAACTGTTCATTGTTCATGCTGTCACTGGGATCATTTATTAAGGGTAATCAGTTAAAGCTGTACAGGTGTCAGTGGGGGCAGAGCATCTTCTCCCCCAACCTTTGTTACTGACAGTGTCAGCGCACAAGGAGAAATGAGTTCCACTTGGCTTTGCTGGGCTATTAGTTTGACCACCCCCCCCAAAACTAACAGCATTTGTAGCAGCATATTTGATTTAACAGGCACTGAGAGGCAATAAACTTGGAGCCTGGGGTCTGTTTAGTCACTTTGGGGAGGGGTGAGCACCTTCTGGCTGCTGGCTACCCTGGTGCTGCTCTGCTTTACATGGAGGATGCGGGTATTTCTGCGGGAATTCACGCATCAGGAAGGACAGCTTCATTGCTAACACACAGCATCCCATGAGTCTCTGGGAGATTGGATTTTTATAGATCAGCTCATCCTGAGTTTGGTTCAAGGCATTACTGTATTGGATTTGTTGTTTCAGCAGTGATCCGACTTGCTTATCTAAGGCAGACTTTTTGTCTCCAAATGCTTTAATGCCACATTTGGCCGATGTTATTTGCTTCTGTAGCTCTCAAAGAGCTCCCAAGCTCTTAGGGGGAGATCTGTTGTCTGCTAATTGCAATGGTTTATCTTAACATGCACTATGGGATGAATATTTCTGAGATACCTTCAGTCTGTTGTTGGCCGGTCTGTTTGACGTACTTTTACTGGACGGAGGTATCCAACAAAATCTGTTTACCAAGAGCAAGATTTTAACAAAGTGCTGTAGTAGAAGAAAGAAGGCAGGTTGCTTCATACCTCTTGTTACTGATACCTGAAATTATTCTGATTAGAAGTTATTCATATGCTATTTATAGAGCACAACCATCCGTAATGAACTTAGTTTATTTTGCTTTCTTTTTAAATGGAAGATGTACGCTGGTTAGCCAGTTTAATGTAGTCTGATCTATAGTGATGATAAAAAGCCTGTTAGCCTAGTATCTGGTAATATCTGTTTTTACTTTTTGCAGACAATGTACAAATACAAAATGAAAAGGGAAAAAAAAAAGTTGCCTTTCCATAGAAATCTGCAGCTTTCTCCCCAGAACCCGTTTTGTGGGTCTACCCGCTGACTGTACCCATAGTCATACAGAATTGAAGTATATATAAAGTAAGGTTGGAACATCCTTTAAACTAGTGAAGAGAAGATGAAAATAATCTGAACAAATTCATAAAGGCAGTATTATCAGTATTTGTAACATTAATGCATTCATCCATAACTGTACTGTTTGTAAGAGAAATACTGCCTTTTAAAATTCCTTTTTAAGGAAAAACCTTTTAAAATTTAGTACAGTGTGTAATTTTCAGGGTATGTTAGACACACGGGATTTTGCATTATTATTCCTGAGGAAGGAAACAAACTATATGGCAACTTCAAGGAAAAAACGAACTAATTTAATGTGAGCTCTACTTTGAATAGTTTCTGCTCCTTTAATTTTGTTCTGGTACATGTTTTTAAATGTTTACATGAATAGAAGACTGTTTTCCTCCTTCCTGTTTCTCCACAGTTTGCTGTTATAGAAAAAGTGTAATCATTGCAGACAGATAAGCACAGCAGTACATACATATATTCTGAATACTGTATATTCATTAATCACACAGTATTTTGCTTTATTTTTCTGAAACTCAGTGTATATCTATTTTCATTATCCTCCTACATTATTTGCAATGGATTCTATGGCTTGGCAGAGCCACTTCAAACACCAGACATGATAAATGGTAATAGATTTCCCATTATACAAATGCTTTTTTATCCTCTTAGTTTAATTGCTGCATTTCTCACTCCTTCTGTTGTGCACTCTTGATGACCAGTGTCCCCACAGTCATTTCGTTAGCTGAAATGAGGATTAGATTTATATGCAGGAGAGCTGAAAACACACTTGTTTCAGTATCAAAGAGAAACAGCTGTGTTTTGTTTGTGACTGGAATTTCCTCTGAGGTAAAACCAATTGTCTTGGGACATCCAGGCAATTCCCCCAGCTAAAGAAGTTCTCTGAGCCTCACAGAGGAGGGTAAACTGGATCTCAATATTGAGGTTTATGTCTGAATGTGCTTAAATCCCAGTGATGAACCTAGAGAGAAGACAAAATGGCACGGTTCCTCTAGTCTTAATGTGTAGACCAGTACTTCAGCATCATGAAAGCAGGCAAAATCTGGCACAAAATTATATTTTGATTGGGAAAACTGTATAAATTCCTCTGCTACAGCTCCAGTGAAATTAATTGGAGATCTACGCGCTCAGTAGCGGTGAGAGAATAAAAAGCAACCTGGACAGAGCAAGCAACTGTGCGTGGGGAGCTGGGGATCAGCTCTCAGGCTGTCTCAGAAGTGGAATATTTGGGGCTCTGCGTGATCTGGTCAGCCCCTTGGGGTCTCACAGCCATGGCAGAAGCAGGAGGAGAAGCCCTGTTGCCTGGCCCCATCCCTCAGCCCCACATGCATGTTTCTTGTGCAATGCAAACATGCTCAGGCTTTTTGTCTTCTGTACAAGGCTTTAAATACATTACATCTAAATTTATCTATACTTAATATACATGTACAGACCTGTCAGTGCTTTCAACTCTATATTTTAAAGGAAACAAGATGGAGTCGAGAAGAAAATCTGTCGTGCTGCTACGTAAAGATTGATCTCTAAAGCACTGAGGGTTTATTGAGTTTCAGGGGTCTGTAATTTGAATTCTTGAATTTGAATTTCAGTGTTAGCTCCTCTGGGATTGGTGTTTGTGCTGTGCCACTAATGCTGCCGTGTGTTCAAAGCAGCTCTCTTTTAGCCCTTTCCTTGCTGGAAAGCTTTCTGTGTCAGTCTGTGTTACTTTTTCCTTTGGTTCCAAACTTACACCTTTGAGTTTGAATTTACCAAACTGTATGTGTCCTTTCAGCCTGAACAGTGGGAGGGTGACCCTGGTAATTAAGTGCAAAGACTCAGTGGCAGAGCACTGCTGAGATCAGGTATCAGAGGTGAATTATTCTATGTCATGTCTCTTGGGGGCCTCCTAAAAAGATGCAGTGTGTTGCTGCCTGCAGCAGTTAGTCTGTGGAAACAATCTGTGACCCCCTAAGTCATCTGTGGGATCAGCAGAAATGTTGGCTAGAGAAGGTGCTCAGAGATTTTGTGTTGGTAAATTCCCAAATGTCCATCTATTGTGAGCAGCCTTTAGCCCTCAGGTATTGACTTGGTAATGGGGTTTTCTTCTATAAATCCGGAGTTTCCCCCATGGGTTCCTGGAAGGCACCTTTGGGCTTCCCTGGGACCATGGTAAGAAGCAGTTGAGAACCGCTTCTGCCATCGTCTGACTTCCCATAGAGAGAGTGAAGAATATTTTGCTTCTTCAGCTGCTAAAAAGCACTGGGAGAGGCTCAGCTCAGTAGAAAAGGCCAACCAAAGTGCTACTCCCAGTGTGATTTAGGTCTAAAAGCCATATGAAAGGGAGCGGTAACTTATTGGTCAGGCAGAGTCCTCAGCAAATGCCCTTCTGCCAGAAGGGAGTGGAGATGAGCAGGGCTGGGCCAGGAAGGTGGTGAGACCTGATGTGCCATCGCGAACCGTTTCTGAGGTCCTTCCACCCAAAGAGAGTGGGAAGAGTCTACGTTTCCCTACGTGATCCTCCCTGACTTGGGAAGTGTGCTGTGAGGAGACGAGCAAGAGGGGTGTTGGTGGTAGAGCGTATGGGTGTGTGATCACTAACACGTGTGCCTCAGACCTAAAAAGTGCTGCCGTGGAGGGGCAAAGTACGCCCCGATACCACTGATGCCTCTCTGGCCCAGGGATGCAAGTAGGGGACTGTGCGGTCAGAGGATGGTTCGTGGAATGGGGGGCACAAACCCCATAGTCCTAACTTTTGTTGAACACAGAGAAAATTGTACCTGTGGAAGCTCTTCAGATTATAATTTTGAGGCACTATCGGGCCATTCAAGTCTGTGTTTACCCCTGCTTGAAAAGACAAATTAGTATGACCAAGCTTTGTAAACACTTAGCGGTAAACCCCCGCTGTTGTTCTCTCCCAGGCATTCAAAAGTTCAGAAAATTATTCCTTTGGAAATCTGATTTTTCAGTGACAGCATGTGAGAAAAGTGAGACTGATACCAGAATAGTAAGCTGAATAAAAGAACAGGTAGGCACTGTACCTTTTCAGCTAGTATCTCGAATGGCTATTCTTTGGGTAGATTTATTACACTATGTCTAATATATTGTATATGTATTTCACCCCACTGTGCTGCCCGTATTTAACGGGGTAACTTGGGGACTGTGAACTGTGTCTTGTCACCGTAACTTGTAACTTGTCACTTGTAACCCACAGGCTTTTGGTTTTTCATGTCCCCTTAGTCATCAGACCTAGCTGGACATAGGGACCTCTTTTTTTTTTTTTTTTTTTTTTTTTTTTTTCAGATGTACGAAATCCACCCTGTTGTGCTGGCTTTGAGTCCTTGTACAGGTCCCTCAAACTCCTTTTTATCCCACAAAGTAGGTCCTCTTGAACGTTGCTGGTCCCTCCAGGTGGGTGCGTTGGGTCTCACCAACACCCCAACCCACACAGACCCTCCAGTAGTACAGCTGGTAAGAAACCTCCGCTGCTTCCTGCAGCATGAGTTCCTGGTGAGGGTTTGTATGGGGCTGACTTCTCGTGGGGATCCAGAGTAGTCTTGCCAAGAGTGAGGCATCTGTTTTGCCTTCGCCTAAATTCCCTGGTAATCCTGCCCAAAATAAGCCTGGTGTTTTCTGTTACTCAATAACCCCTGGTGAGAACCAGCTGTGTTCTGAGATGCTGCCTGGGGCTGCCAGCAGTCCTCTGCTATATGCAACAGCTTATAAAAACAAAAGCTCTCCAGTGGTTTTGAAGATACAGCCCTGAACTGCCCCAAGGCTGCTCCATCCCCAGCACACATCTCCAGGATGATCCATCATCCCACTTCTGCAAGTAGGAGGTAGGACTTGGGATATACCAGGTGTGTTGTTCAGCGAGCTGATGTTCAACAGGTGGCCTGTGTGTCTCCAGGGTGGTGGCTTTGCTCTCAGGTCTGCAGGACGTTTGTTGATGGTTTCTGCAGACACAAAAAGTTTTTTTGCAGAAAAGTTTCTTCAGCAAGACTTAACACTGCCAGGGCTGTTGTCAGTACAGAGCCCCACGGCATGTGCACGGGTGCTGGGTTTCTGGTGAACTGGTCCCATAAAATCAAGAGCTTTTATCTCCTTTGCTTTCTAAGATCTGGATTTGCGTTCTGGTGAAGTGCAAGTGTGCACCCGTATGTTCTAAGGAATAATGTTACTTTGCAAATTAATCTATTAATGTAGCACCAGATTCCCAGCCCTTAACAGCAGGAGACTGGCGATAGGTTTATAAACATCAATGAGTGATTTCATTCATCTGGACAAGATAACAAGACAGAAGAGCCCTGTACTGAAAGTGTTGTTGGAAAGGGTCCATGCCCCCTCTAGCTCTGTTTTTTGCCATCCTCCACCCCAACCCCCTTCCCTCTCACTCCCTCTGCTACTACATAAAGCACAACTCTGTTTCACAGTAATCATAAATTAATTTCAAGCCGGCAGCCCCTTGCAGAGCCAGGCAGAGGTGCGGAGGGAGCAGCAGCATAGAGCCATGTGAGTGGAGCGCTGGAGGCTGCGGTCAGGGAAGATGCTTGCTGTTTCACTCAAGTGCCGGCTCGGGGTGGTGAGACGGAGGAATAAAGGTACAGTGAGAGCAGAGTGGCTCGCTCCTGCCTGTGAGAGGGACTTGGAGGGGACTTGCTTGAACGTTTACTTTTTCTTAGCTGGGCAGGAGGAAAAAAGCTACATGGTCTATGACTGATTTTTCACCCTCGGTGTGCATTGGCGGGGGGAGTAGGATTATTTTACTTTCTTGCATGTCACGTATTTTTTAAAGGTTGAATTTTTTTTTTTTCCATCGACTCTCTGGATTTTTATTTTATCCATCTGCTACGGTTATTATTGCAGTAAAGCAGATTTAGGTGTGCCTCAGAGTCTCACAAGGTTTCCCTCCTCCCATGCGGGAGCTGTTACTTTGCAAGGAGAGGCACTTGGGTGTTTGCCGGACTCCACCAGACTGTTTGGGAGTCCTGATGTCTGTCCCACCCCCATGGTCTGTCCAGGAGGGGAGTGGGTTGAAAGGATGAGAAACCTGAGAGGATAACAGGGAGAAAATCAATTTTGAGAAGATTTGAGAAGCAGTAATATTTTAAGTATATCTCAGAGTAAGTTCATCTGAGACAGGACAGAGTTTCTCTTCTCACAATCCTGCAGTGTTGCACGTGATGAGAAGTAAAGAAATTTTTTGTGCTGGACTGTGATCCCTGGGTCCTTTGCCCCCAGTTTAGTTGTGGGTGTGTTAGATGGGTCTCCGAACCTGTGTGGTGGAGGTTGCTGTGGCTGCAGAGCTCCCAGCTCACGGGGTGCCCTGCAGCTGGTGCTCAGTCCCGTCACTGTTGCCTTTGATTTCTGAAAAGTTTGCATTTTAATAGGGCCTGGAGCAATTGCTGACCACTGGGAGCTCTGCTCTCGTGTGCAAGCCCTTACTGCCAGCGGCACTGCTGCAGCAGATCAAAGTCCTTTGGTGTGAAGGAAGATGACCTGCATTTTTATAGGGACCTCTGAAGAACAACAGCTTTTAGGGGCTTGGTGTAACTTGGATATTATTGATTTCAGGCTTCACCGAATGCATAAACTCAGCTGTTAACCTCACTTAGGGGGAGACAGACTTACTTGCTGGTGCAGGGATCTGTGCGTTGACGCACAGGAACTTTGTCAAGACATCGGCAGGTACGAAACTTTGGTAGCAAAGGGAAGGGCCTGAACGCAGTGCATATGTTTCTGAGGTGGGCTAGACCTTAAGTCTGGGGTGAAATTCCTATGTGTGACTTGCCTAGTAAGTAAAAAAGTATTTGCTCAAATCAAGGTTGCAATTCTATGGTACAGACCTGACTATAGAGCAGGAGCCTGAGGACTGCTACACTTTTACATCGGTTATTGGGGTGCTAAGAGAGCAAGGGAGCACGTGAGTTATGATTGCCTCGCTGTGCTGCTTCCTCTGGCGGGCGCGCAGGCAGTGCTGGGCACGCAGAGGCATCAGCGAGATGGTCTCTGTGCTCTTTGCCACGCGCGAGGGCATGTTCACCCTTGGGTTACTGTCCTGCTGTGGCAGCCTCGGAGCTGAGCTTATTTCAGATGTATGAATTTGTATTTGGCATCTTTGCCTCTGACAGTTTATGCTGATGTTTCTTTGTTTCTTCTCCTCCCTGGTTTGGAGGCTTCATGGGCTTCTCTCTGCACTGGAATGAGTTTCATGTTCTCAATCAAACAGGGTGGCAGAGGCAGGATTTCCACCGTCTAGAGAGATGCCTGGAAGTGCTTGGATAAAACACAGCCCTGGGGCTCTTTTTAGTGGGGAGATACCAGGAGAAGATTCGGTCCCTTGTTAGTTTTTCCAGTTCTTTTCCCCTGGCATGCTTTTTAACTCAAGCATCCTGAAGGAATTGGCAAAAGTGTTGTATCATGAGGGTGTTTTTTCTTACACAGCATTCCAGGGAAGTTAAAAACACTGTTTGGACACGAGTAAGTGCATTTGTGGCTGCAAAACACTGTGAAAATGCAGCCTGAGATTGTAATGAAGGTTAAAAAAGTGTTATCCCTGTACTACCTGATAAAGTTTCAGTGGCTTTGATTGAAATATTTAGAATTTACCTAGATCACCTGCATTTCTTAGTGACAGATTTAAATGAGAGAATCACTAATCCAATGCTAAATTGCACTGCTTTGATCAAGGATTAAACTGACCTGGAATTAGCTTTTGGGACTAGGGCTTTGAAAAGAACAGCCAGAGAGAGACGTTGTTACTTGTCTTCTGTATTTTGGGATAGCTGACGTTTGAAGTACATCCTTAAAAGATTCAGCAAAAATAATTGATGCCTAGGCACTGTTGCTACCAGAATGAACCCATCATGATTGGGCAGCAACCAAGGATGGGAGCTGGTATGAATTATGCTAGCGAGTAATGAACTCTGCTGCATTTCCCATCTGTAAATGCTCACAAATGAGCTAGCTGTCTGTTGCATCCTAGGAGATCATCAGGCCTGGGAAAAACATTTGTTATTTGGCACTAAAAATCCCAACCACCTTTGTTTCAAAGAGAGAAAGGAAGGCATAGCAAAGGGGTTTGCAGAGGGATGTGTAAAAGAGAGTGGGAGATACCCCAGTCCAGGTATCTGTCTGTCCTCTGGTCCAGGCATTTATGTGACGCCGTGTCCCAAAACCACGTTGTGCTCTGCCTGGCTCTGCAGGGATGCTCTGCTTGCTGATCTCTGGATGCTTGCTAGGGGAGAGATCCCTTCTGCTCAAAGTTGATTGTAATGTAATTGTAAGGTAATGTGTTCAAATCTCAGCTATGGTGGCTGCCGTTAGTTTTATGTAGTTTTAAGTTGAAACATCCTCACTGAAATGAGGATTGATCTCCCTGTACTAATTGCTCCTCTCTGCTTCGTAACAGGCCCCTTCGCACAGGCTGGCACTTCTTAAGCAAGCTTTCCCCCAACTCTCTGCTTTCTGCTGTATTTTCTTTTCCTTCCCTCAGACTCCAACTGCTCCTCCCCAGCTAATCCCCTCACTTCAGAGAGAAATTCTTGCTGTCAGTCCTCTTGGATTCTAGCTGTCCTTCTCTTGCTGAGCCCTTGAGCTTTTCTTGGCGTGGGGAACATTCACAGTTAATCCAGCAGGTATTCATTCAGCTGACTGGGGGCAGGCAGTGTTTTCCTGCCAGCAGCTCAGCAGCTGCCTTTGGCCAACACCGGCTCATACAGCTATAGGGCTCCTCAGCCCTCTTCAGGGTCCCTTGATCCTCCACAGAAGGTGCTATTCAAAACCCCAAGGAAAAAACAGTCACTTGTCCAATACAATAATTAAACTTTCCTCAGTATTAGTGCGTTTTTCCATTGGAAAAACTAAATGACATTAGCAAATGCTGTGGATGCCATGCAGCAAATGTCTGTTTGAAGGGTCGTTGCCTCCCCCCCCACGCCTGTGTTACTGCCGTGCATCCTGCTCCTGCAATTTCTATACGTCCATGCCTGACATTCAGCTGAGCTCAAACTGGACTAGTTGGAGAGTGGTGGTTGGTTTCCCTGCTAGCCCCCAATTACTGCAGCAAATCAACTGTATTTTATAAATAAGTAAACAGAAGTGGTGGAGATCCTAAATCATTAACCAGCTACATGTGTCAGCCTGAAAAGCAGCAAATGAGGCAATTTAAAGGTGCCCTCGCTGTTTCTTCTGCTTACCAAGGGAGGGCATGCTCTGCAAGAGCTGGTGAGACCAGGAGATGCCTGAGCCACCAGCAGCACACACAGAGGGACCTGGATCCCGCTGCTGTGGCAGAAGGAAAAACTTGGTTTCAGATGTTCAAGCTTAAAATGTGTTTATTTTTGTCCACCCTAATTCTTCCTAGTGTGTGGTGTGAATGATGTTAGAGTAATAAAAGTAATTTTGCCGTTCCTTTGTCAAAAGCTGTAATTTGGAACATGCCAGACATCAAAATTTGTAAAAGACTATATATGTTCTGCTTTCCTTTTACTTACCTCTGTGTTCTTCTGCCTTCTAAGCTTCACCAAGTCATGTTTACTACCTTTTTTCTTTTCTGTTTGGACTAGATGCTTCCTTTTTGTTTTTCCTCTTTTGTGTTTGAATGGGAACTGAGAAAATAAGTAAGCAAAGAAAAAACACCCCAATAACCTAGGAGGATGTGTTGAGAAAAAAACCTGTCAAATAGCGTGAAAATTGCAAAAAAATGATCAGTTTTAGCATGGCAGCTTTTATACTGAGAGCCAGATTTTTAAAGATACCACATTTGTGCTTGTAGGCGTCCTGACTTGTCCTTTAGAGGGAAGTTACTGTGTCCTGTTTGGTGTAGGATGTTCGGTTTTATTTACACGTTTTTGTTGTGATTGGTGCCATGGAAATCAATCCCAGGAGTCGGGACCAAGCTCTCATGCCACATTGCCTTGTTTGCTGTACAGCACTATTGTGCCATGAAGCATCCCAGCTGTGTTTCATAGCAGGGGGTGTTTCTGCGACTGGCTTTCTGTCACCAAAAGATTTGCTCGCTGCAGAAAAACAAGAAATATTTTTGATCTTTTGTTGGCAAGGAACAAAAAACCCCCAAAACCAAAAAAAAAAACCCCACCACACAAAAAAGGGGGGGGGGGGGGGGGGAGGAGAAAGNAAAAAAAAACCCCACAAAAAAAAAAAAAGGGGGGGGGGGGGGGGGGAAGAGAGAGAAAGAAAAAATGAGTAGGTAGGTAAACTGTTTCCATCCTGTGGCATGGTGCCAAGACCAGGGCACCACACAGTGAAGTCTTAGAGTGAAAAGTCCTATGGAGCATCTATTCCTGGAGGAGACAGCAGTCATTATTACTGCATTTGTCCTCCAGGCCTGGAGTAGCCAGTAAAACAAAGCAGTCTTTATTTAGCAGATGGGCAGCCAGCACACAGAGAAGCCAGACTTCTCCCCAAAATGCAGCCATGGCGTGGAGGTTGAGCCCATGGTCTCAGAAACCTAAGGCTGAGTGCAATGCTATAGCCCTCGCTTGGCCACTTTTTTTTTTTTTTTTTTTTTAGGATGATTGTTGCCTCCTAGGATTTATCCTCATGTCCTCACCTGTGTGTTTTGTAGCAGAAGACATCTCGGAGGCTGCTGTGGTGAATATTTATGGGGTTGTTCCTTCTGCAGCAATGAAAGCCAGGCACTGGTGATCACAGGAAGGCTCCCTAAGCCCAAACCACTGAGCTGGTGATGGCTGTGATTCCTCTTCTGTCAGCATGGCTACACTTCAGTCCTTTCCATATCTCATTGATAACTCACGGTCAGGTGTGTTTTATTTATGTCTCCTAATGAAGCCCATTTTTCAGCCTGATGCCATAGCATCCCAGGTGACTGCTGCCTGCTCCGAGTGCTGCGTGGCTCCTTCGGCCCCAGCTCATCCCTCATCTTCCTCTGGCTTCAGCGGCAGAGAGGATATTGGTCTCTTAGGGAGGGTAATTGAATGAAAAAGAGCCCTTGCAGCCCCGAGGCAGGTGATAAATCCTTGCAGGGAAGCCGGTGTGCAGGACAGCTTGTCCAAGGTGGCATTCACCCTTCCTGCTGGAAAGGTACAGTATGTGTCGGTATCCTGAGGGCAAATCCTGCCACGTGTGTGCTTTGGTTGCAACAGGAGTGGAAGCCCACCCTGTCTTGCTGTGAATACACTAAAACAAGTGCAGTCGTGCTCGCCCATGTGACAGGCACGCCATCCCTTTGCTGCGACACACAGTGAGTCCCAGGCTGCTTCTGGAGTGGTTTGGAAAATTTGGGCTTTGTTGTCCCTAGCTGTAAACTACTGTAAAAAAGGGGTAAATTCCTTGTGCTTCTTGTGCGTGCCCGTGCATCCTTTCTGTTTTGCCTATAAAACTATGGGGGGGTGTGTGTGGGGGGATGTGGGTGTTATTAAAGCTAGAAACAGGGGTTGATGACTCTTCATCCAATACCTTCCATTTATGTTATCGCAATGAGCAATTGGTGTGTGCTGGGGGTTTTAATGGCATTTATTTTCTCTGTAACAACTACCCCAGCTGCCCCAGTTGAGACTCTCAGGAAAAGCTCAGGATGGCGAGAGCAAGCGCTGGGGCACGTCAGGGCTAATGCATGCTGGCAGCACTTGAGAGGGCCCTGGGACGGGAACAGCGAGGCGACACTGCAGGTCAGCATTGGAGAAGCGCTGGCAGAGCCACAGCAGACTGCAAAATTAGCTTTTTCGACTGACCTGATTCCTCTTTGCATGGTGGGGATGGGGTTTTCCAAGAGGTGGCTGGTATTTAAGTGGCTAAAGGTGTAGGTAGGTGCTTATTGGAAAAAACAAAACAAACAAACAAACAAAAAACCCTAAAGAAAAAAACCCCCCAATCTCCCTAAATATGTTTATTGCTTGATCCCTTTTGATTTCACAGCCTCTTGGCAAGACGAACGGACTTGCAGCCCAAAGAGGCAGGAGGTGGTGTTTCCAGCAAGGCTGTGTGAAGCTGACTGAGGTGTTTCTGTGCCTCCGACAAGGACATTTCCCACCATGTGCTGATGACCAGGAGTTTCAAGAACTGGGAGGGAGATTTCTAAAGGTAGCTAGGAATTAACAGCTCCTTAATTCTAGTAGAAGCTAGGAGCCTAGACAGACTTGGAAAGCTGTTCCTTGATGCCCAAGACACTTAAAAACATCCCACCTACATATGCCTGTTTCTTTAAGCATCTCACTAAATGGGAAAATCCAGTTCTTTAGCTTTTTTTTTCCCCCTTTATCCTGACCAAGAGTTTTTTGGTTGAAATGCTTGTCTCAAATTTTTTTTTTCAGTCAAGATGAGTATTTTCACCAGAAACTGCTTTCAAAATCAGAAGAAAGGCAGTTTCTGCTTTCCTGAGGGAATACAGAGATAATGGATTTTTTTTTTTTGTAAATAAAACTAGTTGTTGGGTTTTTGACACTCTCTTTAGTGCTTGTGGGCTGGGGGAGTGATCTGCACATGCTCTTGCTGCCATGCTCTTGCTGCAGTGAGTAAATGGCACGAGACCATAGCTCTTGTTGGCAAGGGGTGACCTACAGTTCCCAAATAACATGGAGAACCCCTTGCAAAGATAACTTGACCCTTTGCTGCTGTGTGATGAGACTGCCAGACCTGTTACCCAGCTGTAATTAGGAAGCAGAGAGCCTGCTCAGGAGCTGAAAGAAGCCCATTAATGAGGATGGGGTAAATAAAGCAATGAGCTAATGGCAGAGTGGAGTGGCAAGAGGTGCTGATTGAAGGATTGCTGCTATGGGTGATGCACCGTCTCATGGAATGGCACTGGGAGGGCAGATGTACCTCCCAATTCCCACTCCATCACTAGCTTTTGCTATTTAATTGAGAGCCCCGTGATGTTCTCTGGGTTTTACCCACTGGGGTCGTTGGGTGAGGGGAAACAACATTTCCGTCTCTTGTGGTAGCAAGGGGGAAGTTTGAAAACATGTTTTTTACAGCCCCAAAGATAAACGGTTGCCTGTCTTATGCGGGCAGACTGCGATTTAATGCTAAGCTAAAGATGGGAGGGAGGGCAGGAAGACCTGATTCCTTCTGAGCACTGATTTTGACTTTATACTCATCTTCATCTCAGCCCCTTCCACCCTTCAGGTCTCTCATAACTCACCTCCAGGCACATCCTCCCTCTGTCCTTGGGCAATGGGTTTTTTTTATTGATCCTGGATTGTGCATGATTGGCAGCCTTGCAAATTAAAGGCAAAACTTGACAGGAAGACAAGGAGGGTGTCGAGGCCATGCTGATGCCGTTGGGAGCATTTGCTGTGGTTCTAGTTGATGGGCTCCCTGCAAAGGGATGCAGTGCTGCAGCAGTGGGCAGCCTGGATGATGGAATCAAGACCTTCAAAAGCAGTCTCGAGGAGTAATTTTAATAGTACTGACTGTAGCCTGGTCATAAATTTGTTCTTATGCTTCTCTTTTGCTCACTTAGAAATATGAATGGGGCATGGCGCGTGGGAAGTCATTTGCTTCTGTATTGCCGGGAGGTCTTGAAAGGTGTTGGAGATCCTGTTATCAATCAAAGCTTGTTTAAGCGGATGGGTTTGCCCATCGGATGCAGGGCCTTGAACGTCACCCTGAGCCCCATGTGTCCCCTGGTGCAAGGGCATGTCATGGTGATGCACGGACAGCCCCTGAGGCTGGGAAGTGCTGCTGATTTAGCCTCTCTGGCTTGCAAGCTCAGCCAGGCGTTTCTGAAGAATGAAGAAAAATTTCCTTGACTCAGATGACATTTAGTCTGCTTTATCATATAGAGAAAAATCAGGCCTTGAATTTGGGAAGCTGTAGAAGGTCCATGAGGTCACCACTGGCCAATGTGCAGAGTATGTGAGAGAAAGAAATGCAAATTCAGATGATAGTGTGGTTTGACAATTGCTGTTTAACTATTTTTTAAATAAAATATAGTTTGCCAAAGTTTGTAAGATGCAGTGAGCTCAGGGTCAATGTAAACAATATTTTTTTTAATATTATTTCAGAATTAGCATTATTCTGCTTATCAACTGTCTGAAGTTTTTCTGTTTCGATTGTGTACATGTGACCAGAGAGGGTTTGGATTTTAAAACCATGGATCTAAAGAAATTTGTTTGCCCTGTCTAGTAATTGAGATACTTTCCTCCTGACTCCTGTTCCTTACATACAGCTAAGTGAGATTTTTGCCTACTTCTTCTAAGTCAGTGAACAACGCAAAGCAACCTGGAAGCCAGCATTCAACACAGATGAGGAAATACCTTGATCTCCTATTCCCCTGCGCCTGTAGAGCTTTTTATCTGTAGCATCTCTTCTCTCGCGTACAGGCATCTGACTTTGCATACTCACGGGGATGTGCCAAATCACATTTCTTCATTTATTTTGGAACTGACAGGAGATCTGCAGTAGGTCAGTCTGGAGGCCAGTCTGCTCCTGTGCCGCAGGGCTATGTCAAGGAACTTGGTGGGGTTTTTAACCCTATTAGCTTCTCAGTTGCTCTGCTCTCTGTGTGGCAGGAAGTACTTTTGTTTTGATTGCAAAAACCCACCCAAATTTGACAGAATTGAAAGTCTAAAATCACCCCATGGGCACCTCCAGTGAACTTTATATAATGCTGTTCTCCCTCCTTGTGAAAGTCTTAAAATTCAGGGCTCCCACCAGGCTGCTCTGTGCCTCCAGTGTGACGTCTGAAGCAACTAGACAAAACTATAACCCCGCATCAGTAAAAATGCATCTTTTTCCTTAACTTCTTTCTGCTATATTCACCTACAAAAATATAAAAAAAAAAAAAAAAAAAAAAAAAAAAAAAAAAAAAAAAAAGGGCGC
>WAAD01019254.1:299584-369107 GCA_013389945.1 Fregata magnificens | reverse complement strand
AAAAAAAAAAAAAAAAAAAAAAAAAAAAAAAAAATCACAAAATCAGGTGCTAGAAAGGCAGGAACTCCTTAACTACAGACTGATGTTACTAGTATGGGATGTTTTATATCCTTGCTGGCAGATCTAGGCTTTCTATCCTGTCTCAGTCTAAACACCTGGTAAGGAACCAGGTTTTCATTTCATACTTTGATGGAATTACTTTGAATGGTAATAGATAAAATGAAATGGCTTTATTAACTAACAAAATATTTTAACGGTGTATTGCAGAAGAGTAAGAGGAGAAAAATAATGTGCAGTGAGGTTTCAGCGTTCTGGCTCTGGTGGAGTCCTGAGATGATAACAAGGCTACATATTAGCAAGGTATAAAGATCTGTATTTTAATTTGTATTTTTGTAATCTGGCTCAAAAAAAGGTGTGTTTATGAGTTAGATACAAACAGAAAGCTAAACAACATTGGCTCTTGCTGTAGGCTAAAATTAGGGTCATTTTTCAATTAGTTCCAGCAAATCTGGTGGTCACCAGCTGCTCTCCTAATGCAACAGCTAGGTAATAACAAGAAGTGCTTCTCTAGCTTTCTGCTCCCTCCCTGGCATGTTATGCTGGCTCATTTAGCTTGGGTAAAAGGAGCTATCTGTCTCCTTGCAGAGCGTGTCAGGATGGGATCTGGACAGGATCCCTCTGTTCACGTTGGTCTCTGTTGTATATGAGCTAGTTGCATCCCACCGTACTGAGGGGAAGGAAGATAGCACCATGTGCCTTGTCCTTGAGTCTAAGTCCTGAAAAAAAAAAAAAATTGTTTCCATTGTTTTCTTTTAATAAGGCTTTGTAAACTTTGTAACTTTTCTCTAAATGTGCTGCATTGTGCGTTTGGGGCTCAGTGGGTCCGACGCACTGGAGTCAGGGTTGTGTCCTTGCCTAAGCTGGTAGCCTAGTGCTGAACTTTTCTCCTCTTCTTGGTTTCACTTGGATCCTGAGGGTTATTGTAACCTAGTTTTTTGTGAGCGATTTCCTTTTCTGTCTTTCCCTCTTGCTCTTTTTGCTTTACGGAGTATAGCCAGATTAATCGTACAAGGTCGTGGAAATCAACAGCAGTGTGTAATTCAGGGCTTGATAACTGATAGTGGGAGGGCGCAGGGGAAGGGATGTGCTCCTTACAAAATCGCCACATGATTTCTCAATCCCAGAGACATCTGTCTGCACTTCCTTTTTTACAATCTATTTCAGGAAACACAAAACCAGAAGGAAACTAACTGCCTTTTCAAATAAATGGTCTATCTTCACAACCAATACGCCCCTTCTCATCCGAGTGCATTGGACTGTAAAGGAACAGTCATGAGATAATGTTTTCTCCTCATACACACTCTTTTTTCCAGCAAGAAAACAGGGCGGAGCAGAAAATGAGTGCTTTGGACATTTGTCCAGAATCTTCCAGCGGTTTGCTTTGTACTATTGCTGTGACTCTGCTGCCTCGGATAGATCAGCATCCATTGCACTGGGAACAATCACAAAACAAAAGAAAAAAAGTGATTAAAAACCAACACTTGCTGAGATATCTGTATGTGAGCATACTTTTCACCAAGGTACCTCAGCCTATACATGAAGTTACCAGAGACTCAGCTTTTTTTATGAGAAGATGTAGCCTTTTCTCTGCCGACTGGCGTGTAACCAAGAGGAAATATCATCCTTTTTCAGTCAAAGGCTTTACATATAACTCTTGGGGGTTTTTTTACCTTCTCCGCTTGCTTATATCTTGTTTTGCTTAAAATATGTTTGCATATCTCTAAGAGTTTTGGGAAATTAGGAATGTAACTGATATGTCTGGCAGTGAGGAAGGCAGAGTCTTTCCCCCCCCATCTAGTTTCCTCCCAGGTCTATTGCAACCCATGTGAGTGGTCCAAGAAATGGAGGTAGTTGGGAGTTTTTTAGTTAAAAGGGAGAGTCAGAACCCAGAGATCCACGGGATCTGTAGAGTTTTGATGTACCTGCCGTTAGAAACTCCTTCCTGAGTCCAGGATGAGCTTTCTAACTGCAGTCAGAATAAAGAGAAAGAGACATTTCCCTGAGAAATAGGTAATGACTGGGTGGACAGGACATTCACAAGAGCAGAGAGATCCCAGCTCAGATCCCTGATGTGCCTGATTTAGATCTGGAGCTAGAATTGGCATCTCAGGTTATTTTAGGTTATCAGCTATGATATGTACAGCCTCTGTATCATCACAGGAAAAAAAAAAAAAGTTCAGTTTTTGCAAGACAAAAAAATACTTCTCCACTCAGATCTGCTGCCGGTGCAACAAGAAATGCACATAGAGATATGAATCCAATAACACAGGTCTCTCTTCCTGAAGTAATTCTTCTTCTGCCTGTAAGTGAGGGCTCCAAGGCTGAACATTGGTTTATCCAATATCTCTTCAGTGATCCCAGCTGGAAAATAAAATAGTGGCCAGTTAGTTTACTTACCAGCCGCTGTCCCCATATATTAGCAAAACCTATGGTCTTATATCCCAGAGATGCTAGCAAGGTCTTTTCTTTGACAAAATCATTCCAGTTTGGTAAAGCAGGAAGAAATAACTCCTTTTGTTTCTATGATATGTAGCTGAACGTTCATAAAAATAAGAGGTTTTTCAGAAAGAAAGGAATTTAAATAGTAATAATACACTGTCTGTGTTCCTCCCGTAAAGCAAGCACTGCTTCCCTGTGCAGTTCATTTCTTATGCCTTTTCTTTCTTTGAGTCTATTCTCGTGTTTTCTGATGAACTCCCTTCCTGCCCTGGAAAGAGCTATTGCTTGCAGTTTTGTCTTCAAGCAATGATCCTAACAGATATTAAAATGACTCAAGAAATTCAGGTACTAGACCACCTGCATTTATACATCCCTTTTGGGAAGAAAACCTGAAGAAATATGGAGAGGGAATAAAACAGATTGATTTGAAAAACAAAAAGCAATTCTATCATCCCTCATAGGGTAGGTCAAAATGATTGTAGTTTTTCTGATATATATATTTTTTTTTTTTTCTTTTGGAAAACAGTCAAGAGCTGAGCTTTCATTGAGTAAGTTCAGGCTTTGTCTGTGTGTCTGTCTAGCTAAGGTAGTAGTATTTGGCACAGTGTAGTAGGCTGGTTTCAGGTTGCAAGCAGCACAGGAGATGTGCTGATGGTTAAAGCCTCAGTGGCCAGGTCCACCCTGATTTTGGGAACCTCGGAGGCTGAAGTGGACCCCACACAGTCCCTGACCCTGCAGCATATCCATATTACTGCTGGTAAATGCAGATGGATTAGCTGCAGTCTTGGGCGCGTGCTCCCTGTACCGCATAGGGACATACCCAATGAGAGAACAAGAGCTTGGTCCCTTTCCTACTTCTAGGCATCAGATGAAGTTCAACCCAAGGACTGAATATCACCAACCTTTAAAAGCTGTTGGGGGTACACATGAAGAGGCCTGGAGATGTTACCGGTAGAAAACAAAGCCCATTGCTGTGTTTGTTTGCTGTCAAGTTGCGCAGTCCTGCTTCACGCAGGGTGGGTGTGTCGAGGAGCTGCTTTTTGGGCAGAGAGTACGTGGCTCACGTGTCTGTCTGTGGAGGCAGGAGCCAGGCCCTAGGTACCCTGGGGTGGAGCACTTGGATCCAAGAAGATTGAAACAAACAAAACCTGGGAGGTGGATGAGGACACAAAGTCATCAGGTGGCTGGTGTGAACTTGTGTCACGGTACTGAAATCAAGGTCACTGTGACTGCGTTGGCCTGGGATTTGCTCCAAGACCTGTTTTGTTTAGGGGCTTCTTTGCAAACTCTGTATTGGACACCCATAATTTGGATTGGACCTTTTGAAGCCTTAAAGTATCGAGCTGGGTCTAAGTAAGACTATCCATCCAATGCTGCCTTTTCACCAAAGGGAGCTGTGAAATCCCCTCAAAGCTGAAGGTCTCCAGAGGTGGCCTTGGGTCATAGGAGGAAGTTTGTTCATGCATGTCCCACTCATGTATGGGTCGGAGCCTGGGTCCTCTGTGGTCACTCCTTGGGGGCCCATTTCAGGTCCATGCTGAGTGCCTCCCCGCCACCGCTGCAAGGAGTGTGACTTAGAGCTGTGGTGCCTGGAAGGAGCCCAGCATGACCAGTCTGAACCAGTGGGTTGGCATGGTGGGACCAGTGGGACAACCTTCATCGCTGGCTTTAGCCATGTTCTTGGGGGATGTTGGAGTTACCAATGCTGGGTTGCCAGAACCCTGCCACACCTAGAGTATTTGCCAAAAAACCCCACTTTATCTGCCACTTCTACTGTAGCTTAGGGTAACACAATATTTTCTAACAGTTGCACCACTTTTTTCCCCTGCACATAAGCATCAAATGCTGTTTGCTGAATATTTCACTTGTTCATATTTGGACTGAAGGGTTTCTGTTACCACTGGCCCTTAGGGGACCAATTTAGCTGCACTGAACCAGTTTTGGTGTTCAGTTCCCTCTTTTCAAAGAGCTGCATTTCCACATCAGTTGAACCCTTCATATGCTGGCATCTTCCAAATTTCCAGCTCAATGAATGTTTAAAAAAGATAATTCTCCCTCCTGTCTATCCTCACACATACATATGCCTCTGCTGTCTAAATGGTGGGGGGGACATGAAAGTCATGCTGAGAAGTGGGGGAGATTTTAACGTAAATGATGTACCACAAGGGACGCAACCTCATTCTAGCTGAGTGAGGTTTTCTGCACAGAAGCGCAAAATATTCAGCCCATGTATCATTAAAGTGTTGCAGCAAAGCCTCTCCTAGCCAGGAAGTGCCTGAGTAAATTCTGAATTGCTGACCGTGTCTCAGCTCTCTGCCCCAAGCTGTGCTATGATACCGTCTTTTGCAATTGCAAACATGTCCTGCGGCATCCCGTTGTTTGCAGGGTTCTTGTCCCGAGTAAATCTCCACCCTGTTGGTGTCTTGTGGCTTTCATACCTTGATGGGGAAGCCTGCAAAATTCACTTTGTTCTCTTCCAGTCTTAGTTAAGAGATGCAGGCAGAGGAGGTAATTTTGTAGTCTGTTGTGTTTTTCTGATAAAACACACAGGATTAAAGATAATATAAGTGTTTTGGTGCCCATAGTATTATGAAATAATGCTTGGAGTTTGGAAGTGCAATAAGTGTGAGTACTGTTTTAGGTTATGACTTTCCTTAATTTAACCAAAGTTTGTGATGTTGATGTCATGGTGGAGGAGAGAGGGCTTTATGTTTTATTACAGGGAATTTTCAGAAGCATCATCCTGACTTCAGTACATGGGTCTTTTCATGAGGCTGGTGCCCTGCAATCACAGAGATGCTTTAGAAAAGCCCATCTTACTGTCTTATTTGAATCATCTTCCTACACTCAGCTGCATAGCAATCAGCCTATTCAGATTTTACAGGATAAAGATACTAGGGCTAAAACAAACTCTTGGAGAGAATCCCTGAAGGTCGTGTGTGCATGTATCCTGCACTGCGTGTGCAAATACCCCTAAATCCTATATATTCCTTCAGGACCATTAAGCAGGATCCTTATTTCCCTTTAGATTGTAGCACCTGAGCGATGGATTGCAGAACTCTGCCTATTGCCTGCCTATCAGTTTAACTTCTCAAAGCCCTTTTGGAAGCCATGGTGTTCTATAGGCAGAAGATATTATTTAGAGGGTTTTTTGCTGTAGCTGTTGGTGCAATGGAGTCCAAATGGTCTTTTTCACCCTAGCTGGCACAACCCTTTCTCACTGTAGGATGGAAAAAACCTGATGAAAATAGGTCAAGGGACTGTGGTGTAAATGTTAGTACTTAAGATCTCCATCACAAGCTGGTGTAACGCAGCATCTGTGCTGGGCTGGCTGGGTCTGGTGTGTGGTATGCTGGGGAGCTATGTGTTTTAATGCTGGTACTGTGTAAATTGTATTATGCTAGTTGTGTATTAGCAGTATATTGTAGCCCTGTAGCCTGCACAGGGATATACCGTGTGCAGGGTAGTACAAAATTTGAATGATTGAAATCTCTGGCCTCACTGTGGCTGACTTAATAGAGCATCCAGGAGAGACATTAGGCATGTTCATGTATTTCCCTTCCCATCTTGTACACAGGCTGTTATCCCTGCTGGCTCCTGTTTACTGGATGCTGCTGCTTAATTCTGCATAGTCAGACTCTGCTATTTAGGGATGGCACTGAAGCAGCATTATTTGTTTGCTTTTTCCATTCCATATGCATGTCCCCCCTTCCCTTAAAGCCATATAGTGATTGGGGCGACAGATGCAGAAGACCCTTGCCTCTCTGCTTGGGCTTACAAAGACCACCCAAAGCCCAGGACACCTTGGTCTCCCAGTTCTCCCCTGGGCAAAACACATCTCTGAACTGGTTCCATGCCTGGTGGCAAAGATGTCAAGTTGATCCCTAGCACAAGCACAAGTTATCAAGGGCTGGGATCCATTTATTTATTTGTGGCATATCCTCTCGGCTCTGGTACTCAAGTTATTAAAATGAAGCTTGTCAGCACACCGAAGAGGGTTGGGGGGGAGGGGGCTTTGCATCTTTCATGCGGTTTGATCCTGCTCAGCTTGTTAACACTCAGTTGCTTTTGTGATTAATTATTTAATCCTCTCCCTTGGTACTAGGGTATAATAGCGCAACCCCCATTTCTGCTGAGATTCACAGTTCTTTGCTTTTCCCTGCAAGTGCTTCGTGCCACATCGAAGCATAGAGCGAGGAGGTCTAGTCTGCGGCGCTTAAAGAACCTGCCAGCTCCTCGAGCTGCTGCTCACCCCGCAGCGCCGGTGCGGCAGCTGGGCAAGGATCGGGGCTCTGCCCGCAGGCAGCCGTCAGTCCGAACTAGTGCATGTACCAAAGTCAGTGGGGAGAGCTGTCCCTGAGTGCCCTGTCCCTCCAAATACGGCCTCTCACTCCAAGGGTACTTGTGTGAAGGGGAGACATCAGCTGGGGCTGACGTTGACTTCAGATGCAGTCAGACACAAGAATCGCAAATCAGAGGCAAACTTGTCAGTAGAGAGACTTTATTTGGGGAGTCAGGCTTGGCAGCCCTCTTCCCTTTCTCTTTTGGATGCCTTTTGAACAGCTTTCAGTTCAAGTTTTTGTAATCGCCTGGGCGTAGCTTTTTCAGCTATTTGGTTTTAGGGTGTTGCTTGTTGCCTTGATTTGCTCTCTGAGGCCATGTGTGCTGCACCCAGTGCTCAGGCACCCACTTACACATAGCAGGGGCTTGTGCCCATGGTGGGGCAGGTGTGGGGTGCCCCCCGAGGATGCTGCTGCTGTGGTTAGGTGCTGGTATGTGTTCACACACTGCATGTGTGTGGGCAGGTATAGGGTGAATTTGTGCTCAGTGGGTGCCGTGGTTGTTGTTACTGGGGTTGTTTTTCAAAAGGGGTGAGCTGAGTGCTTGCAGCGCCTGAACCATCGCCTGTCCTCTGGGGCATCAGGGCCCATGAACCATGTGCAACTGGTGGCCCAGGGAGGGCTGGCAGGTCCCCCCTGGCTCAGGAAGGCTTCTTCCTCTCTCCCCGAGCATCCTCAGCTGTGCTTCCTGCTTGAAGCCCTGGGTAAGGCGAGGCCTGAGGTCTGAATAATTAGCAAGGAATTAGCTGTGTTTTCTTTATGAGGCAGTCTCCCCGGTTACTCTGATGCTTGAATCCTTCTCCTTTCATCTCAAGCCTCTGCGGCCAGTGCCCTGCACAGCCGTGGGACGCGTGGGAGGCTCCGCTGAGGAGCGGGCAGGCGCATCCCAATGCAGCAGGGTCGGGAGCTGGTGCTCATGTCCCAGCCCTGCAGATGTGACTCGGAGGGTCCGAGTCTGTCCTTCACCCCGCTGCAAACTCCCTGGCTGCTGTTGGATGAGCCACTCTTCCTTCAGGTCTGTAAAATAGTAAAGTGCCAACTCCCCTCCCCACCAAAGGTGTTGGAAAAGCTGATTACTTTATGCGTAAGAAGCTGATGAAGCATTAGCCTGGGTTTCTTTATGTTTTATTGGGGTCCATAAATTAAACAGAAACTCATAACGATGAGGAAAGGAGCTAGGGAGAGCAATTATTTGTCGGGAAGACATAATGACTAATGGTTTTGTAATATGTTAATTGAAAGTGTTGGAAGTTTTAGCAAAGTAACACCCGAAGGCAGCTGGTACTGAGTGTATAGAGCAGAGTACAACAGGCTGCATCACTCACTCGCTGTTTAGGAAGCTCAGTAGTAACCAAAAGGTGTTAAATAGTATCTTTACAACTTTGAGCCAGATGAAGGAGCCACAAAGCCTCAATCCTCTGAACATCCCCATGTCTCTGTTTTTAAAGCTCAGGGCCCTGCCTGCAGACCAATTTACTGTCTCCAAATGTTGTCTGTTCTGCAGTTTACCCATAGGTTTTAATTTTTGATAGGCTTATCTCTGCCAGATCCATTGGGGATGTTTTGCTTGACCTCCCAGGGCTGTACTTTGGTGTAAATCTGTGCGAAATCTTCTTTGGGGCTCCCTGTGCAGATGTGGAGTGCATGGGCATGTGTGCTTGTGGCTTCTGCCCATGTGCTCTCACCATAAAACTTTCAACCTGCAGATCCAAGATCTCAAACACCTCCCAGGTGAGTGGCAGTGGGTCCCCGTGAGCCCTGGCTGCCCACCACAGTGTGATGGGTGGTCGTGGTGCCGAGTGCCACCGAGGCCGTCTGTGTCCCTGGGGCCAAATCCAGCTTGCAGGGATGATGTCTCATTTCCGATCGGAGAATCATAGCCTCCAGTGTCCATTATCAGCACATAAATAACTCGCTTGGGTCAGAGATGCTGAGGGTAATATATAAGCTGGAAAGAATCCAGAGTGGAGGCTGGACTTGCTGCCCTGGCAATTAGATCATAGTAAAAATAAAATTCAAGCCTAAAATGGCCTTCCCCCCACCCCCCCCAACTCAACCAACTCTTGAAATTACATTGGGCCACACCATAAGTGTAAGTACCCCAGGTGTAGTTTTTTCAGAAGAAAACAGCATTTTAAGACCCCAATATCATAACTATTGAGCCATATTGGTCATATTATTTATTAATAGTTACCATTTCAAGGGCTGGGTCTTGATATATAAGCTTCACTCTATACCGTTGCTAGCTCGTGGAACCATCCATGTTACAGGGAAACTAACATACATAATAACTTGTGGGATTCAGACTGTCTGTGAGAATATGTTTACCTTCTCATTTTTCAATAAATTAGCAAAAATATAGTTCTGTAATAAAAGAGTATATGAAGTAAGGAAGTTTAAAATACCCATTGTATACAACATCTTGGTAAAGTCCTACTTACAAAACCATTAAATCTCTCAAATTATTATATAAATAAATATTTTATTGTTTTTTAATGTGCTTTATTATATTTTGCAGTGCCCTGAGCACCTTGACTTCATAAATAAAAGCATTATTATGTAGAGTCTTTGCAATATGAAAATTAATGCTTAAATGCTCGGAGACTTATAAAAATATCAGCAGGTTTTCTAAGGCTAGTGATAAGGGTTCATAAACACGCTAATTTTTCCACTCTTAAACATTTCAGGTCAATGGAGTACAAGAGGAGATGTTAACAAAACCTGTGCTCTTTTAATAAGAGACTGGAGTGTTTGGAGGGCAGAGTACCCAACTGTTATACTGCAGCACTCTCTAATAGCATCTCCAGACACTGCAATAGCAATAAGGCATGACAAGATTGTATAATAACTCTATTAATCTCTCTTTTCAGTAACATGAAGAGAGCATATTACAGCAACCATCTAGCCCCCGCCCCCTTTCAGTGCCTCAGGAAATTTGGGGCAATTATTGCAGAGGATCACCATCTGTTGTTTTAGGCTCTAAACTCACTTTAACTCATTTTTTTGGGTGGTGCCATGTAGTGTGTTTCCCTTCTTGGAAGGAACTGGGAGCAGGACATGCATGTGTGTCTGTCCCACCTGCCAGGAGAGGTGTTGGGAAGGGAGCAAAGCCAGTTTGATGCAAAGGCACGTTAAACGTGCTGACCCCAGCTTTCCTCCTCACTTGCATTATTTATGTGTTTTTCCCCTAACTTTGTGACCTGGGGGATGGAGCAGGAAGAAAGCTCTGGACTGGGAGCGCCTTTGCACTGGGTTTATGGTAGGAGCCCGTTGCAGGGTGGGCATTGGTGCCCTCTCCAGTCTGGGGTCGGGTCTCCTGAGCCCTGGGCAGGGTTGGCAGTAGCATCCCTCCTGCTGGTGCGGCTCTGTCTCTTGCACAGGAGGATCTGCACGTGGCCACAGCATGTTCTCTGGTGAGGGAACTGCTCCAAAGTCCTCAGTCACCAAAGATGAAACGCTGCAGGCAGTCTCTGGATGGATGACCCATGGCTGATTAAGCACACAATGAGGAAACTGTGGGTTCTTTTCCCCCTCGTGTAAATTTGCACATCTAATGACTGCTTAGGTAGCAGACACATAAAATTGGTTTGGATAGAGAGGTTTCCAAAAGGACAGTGCTTGACCTCTGCCACCCACACTTTCCAAAGCTCCTCGGTAGCCAGGAGGCGTCCCAGAAGAAGATAATTAGGCTTGTGCTATTTCAACCTCCTCTGATCCCTAAGAAAGAGTTAATTACAGTCTTCTCCCTCTTGCTCAAAGGTGGCTGGGTATTATCATCAGAGCTGTAATTATTCATGCTAATTGCTTATTTGGAAAGGGAGAGGGAATGAGAGAGAGAAGCCCCAGACTCCACATCAGTGATTAGCAGAGCAGACCAGGTGCACTTCGTTAAGGCTGGACCAAGGTAGCGCTAGGGGGTAGAAGGAGGTTGGGGATGCTGGAGTGTTTGTGAGCAAGTGGTGGAGCAGACCCGGTCCTGCTAATGCTGCTACCTCCTCTGGGACTGAGAAAAAAGAGCATGCACTTCTTGCAGACCTTCCTCCGGTGGAGGGCACTCCGAGGTAATTGTACTCCTGACTGGAGTCTTTGTTTTGTGGCTTAATTAACCTTTCATCACTTCTTGTTTTGGTTTAAATATCCCTGTGAGGGAGCACGGTGGGTTGAGATGCCTGTCTGAGAGTTTGTGTTTAAGCTCCTCTACAGATCTTGTGGCTGATATTTCATTAACTGAACAAAAACTTCTATGATCCCCTGACAGCCTCGGTGTGTTGTTTGAGTTGGGAAGGGGAAAAGGAGGTGGTGTGTCTGTCCTCTTCCCTAGTAATATGCTTTTAATAATAGGGCTGATTTCCTTTGGAGACTTATTCCTGTAACCAGATCTGAGGCTTGCCTGTTAAAAGCAATGGATTTAAGCTTTATTTTTTGGTGGCTGAGGGTATCTGAAGTGTGATGGTCCTGATAACATGCTTTGAAGGCAGTAGCATGGTAAAATTTAGCATGCTGCAGAAGCTGGGACTTGGTGGGAAAACGCTGTGGGAAGCTGTCTCCTTGGGTGTACCTGGAGTGCTTTGGGGACGGTGGTGTGCTGTGAGTGTGATGGCACATGCTGGCTGCTTCTGAAGCAACTGAATTTTTGGTGAGGTGGGAGCTTGTTGTGAGGACTTGAATCATCCCTAAGAAGTAGTTATTTTATTTTACTTTATTTTTTCCTGGAATAGAAGAACTGTGTGTCCTGCTTGACTAGGGTTGTAAACTGCTCCTGGTATCTATTCTTTGCATGTGTCAGTGCAGTGATGAGCGGTCCACCGTGGCATGGGTTGTTTTCTGTTGATCTTTCTGTTTTCTCTTAAGCCTTAATTAGCGGGAATCAAAGGCTCAGTTCTCAGGCTGAGGAGAAACAAGCTTAAGAATCACACTTATAGGTGACATGAAGCATGCAGGTTTTAACAAAATAACTAGAAGGAGCTGCCTCCTGCTAAATATCTTTGAATGTTCCTCTATTCTTTTTATAAAGGTCTCTCTGCTGTCATCCTTATGGACAGCATCCACATGCTGTGCTGAAAGCCAAACCGGACTGCTTTCTCTTCTGGAGATGTAAAATTATTATCCTTGCGCTTTAACTTCCTAACTGGCCATAATTATGTTTTAATGTAATGAATAATCTTTTCATCTGGATGTTTTACTACTTACTTAAATTACACAGGCTTTGCATGTTCATATCCTCTTCCTGACAGAGGAATTAGCTCAAGTGCAGCGAGGTAGGGACCAAGGACTGCTGCTGTAGGGACCAAGGACTGCTGCTGCAGGGACAGTAGGCATCCCTATTTTCTGGGATGGGAGGCAGGGACAGGGATAGGGAGATGTCTCCTTGTAAGTTATCAGGGACGTTTGGATTTACAAAGAGGTCGGAGGCTTGGGTCACTCTTCTTAACGGGTATTGGGTTGCCAAACCCGAGCGGAAGCTTTATTTGCAGTTTTCCAAGCTTTTTGCTTGCTGATTATTTGGAACACTAGACACCTTCAAGAAGGCAAGGAATGCCGACTTACAGAGATGGTACAATAGAAATAACCTTTAGTAAACCTACCACAGTATATCCAAATCTGGATCCTCTAAAGGTAGCAAATTTTTGCTTCTCTTGAACTCTGTGGGAATTGAGTCTATGTGCTTCCTAAGGCATCTGGCCAAAGTGTGGTGTGGGGCTTTTTTTTTCTTCTTTCTTTTTTTCTCCCCTGATAATTACCACCTCATCCTTTGTTGTTCTGTTCCACAGCGGTTATAAGTGCATGTTGTCTAGCCAGTTACTACTTACTGCTTTCCTATGGACCTTAGATTTCCCAAACACCTCGTAAATAATGCTGCTGTAGCCCACACCTTTGTGTGCTCCCACAGCAAGCTTCCCATGCGCTGCCAGCAGCGCTTGCTTCCTATCTGCCTGCAGTTTATTCTTTGTGGTGAGGTTGCAGAATTATAAATGAGTGTTGACCTTCTTGTACCTGTGTCACTGAATAGTTCAATTCCGCGTGCAAATTGCCTGGGGAGGTCAGAAATCTTTGGGCTGTAGACCTGATCTTTGCTTCGCAGGGGTTAAAGTAGTGGGTGCTGGTGCCGTCAAGGAGAGCAATATCCAAGAGGAACACGCTCTGGAGGCTACCAAGGCCCCTGGGAAACTGTGGGCTCTCAAACATGGATGCAAGGCATGAGGGAAGCGCATCCCTCCATGGAGGAGCTACATATGGCAAACAGTGCTTATCTCATTGAGATCCCCTGATTGTGGGACTCTGCAGGCACAGAATTTACTTTGAAAGTCTCCATGGGCCATGTCCTTTTCAAGTCATAAAGGGATTCCTTGACGGATTTTTGTCTTCCCTATTTCTGCTTTGAGATCAGAGTTAGAGTATGTAGGTGGGGGAGAACTCTTAACTGTTATTGGATTTTCCCATTAAGCTACTGCTGGCAGGGAAACAATTAAAAAGACCGTCAGACGCTGTGCTTGGAATGTCTCAGTGGGATTGGGTTATTGCTGGCTCAGAATGGGGCTAAGCTATTGCACTGCCATGGGGTTCATTCCTTTCCCCCAGGAAGGGAAGTGACAAGGCTGCCAAGAGCAACTTACCCACTTGGTGCTTGATATTGGGAGCTGATGCTGGTGTGTGTGTTCAGTGATTGGAGGGTGACCAACATGCATCCTAGGGATGTTAACCGCTGTTTTGGTAATAATAATTAAAAAAAAAAAAAATATAGTCTCTCTAAGTGACATGGAGTGCCTTGTGCAACTAGCTGGCCTTGTGCGCCTATAAGAAAAAGAGGATGTAGGATGTCTAACACAGGAGAGTCCCAACCAGAGACGACACCATTGCCCTTGACCTGTTGACATCCAAATTTTTGGGATGTGAGTAAAGAGGCTTGGAGCAAGGCAGCTGCAAGTACAGCACTGGGTAAGAAGCAGGGCAGTGAAGACTCGTAGCAGTTTGGTGTGTTTGTTAAATGCCTGCCTTTCATCTGCTGTTAACCTGCATTGGACTCGGAGCTAATTGGGAGATATACAGACAAGCCTTTCGGAAAGCAGGCGTGCCTAAGTAGACTTGGTGTGCTTTGATCTGAAAGGGTCTCTTGTAAGTGTCAGCCAGCCTTTCAATTGATTGCTGTGGGAGAGAGGTTTTGATGGAGTGAGGTGGCACAGCTGGGTTTACTGGATTTTAACTCCAGTAGTTGAAATCAGAAAATGTAGAGGAAAGGCTTTGTAAGAGGCTGGGTTTGAGAGTGGAGGGACTGGGGAAGCTGACTCTCCAGTCTACATCAACTATTGTAGTAGTTTGGGCAGCCTTATAATTTTCCTCCTTTTTCCTGACAGAATCCATTAATTAAAAGGCTACATCAATCAGCACTCATTGAGTTTGACAGACCTGAGATTCAATGCTAATTCATGGAGCTGCTCTGTATGGTGTGTGTGTGTGTCTTCAGGGGCTAGGGCAGCCAGCAAGTAATCGTCTGTCAGTCTGAGTTCTTGCTCCGTCTCCCCCCAGTATATCTGGGTGGGGGGAAATGGGGGAGGGGAGGAGGAGTTTACGAAAGATTAGTGAGTATCCCAGAAAAAAATTATACATTAGTTGTCAGAACAGCAGAGCTGAGAAAAGGTGTTTGGCCAATGACCAAATTATTCTTCCCAAAAAGTACCCTTCTCCATGGTGAGCCCTAGCAGGACTCTGGGCCAGGCCCGAACAGTGTGGGACTGAGCAGCTGAGAGAGCAGTTTTTCTAGACATTAGCCCTGGGAAATATCCCAGCTAGAAGTAATTGTCTGCCCTAAAGTGTAACTCCTGCAGCAGGTGAGGTCCCTTGCAGTTGGGTTTTTCAGACAGTTTCTGTAGCCATGTTGTGAGGGACAAATGCTGATTTTCTTTTTTCCCCCCTTTCCCCTTGTGATACCACTATTTCTTTTCTTTGCCCTCACAACATTGGTGAGGGCATCCCCCATTATCCTCATCCCTGGCAGAACTTTTAAATCCTTGCTCAAGTCTTTCTTTGTTATTTTGTCCAAACAGTGACATGCGGTGGCAACATAATGTGATGGAGATGTATGTAACAAGCTTCTATGGCAAGACATATGTAGGTATATATACATGTGTGTATATATTTTACTAGCACTTAAATGTATTACCGGTTTCTCCCATATTCCTTTGCTGGTGCAGCAACGTATGGTGGGGATTTCGTGGGCTATTCCCCAGCTCACAGACAGGCACATTGCAGCTTTCTTTACATCCCTCTTTCCACGCTCAGCCAGAGTTACAAGCTCCTTTACAAGGTAGCAGTAATTTTTCATTTTCCAACATGTAACAACTAAATATTCTTGATAGTATTATCTTAACAACAAATAACCTGTGCTGTTCTTGCTTTGTGCTGTGTTATTCTCTTACCCGCCATTGCACTACGCATGTGCACACATCCATACGCACAAGCCCACTATGATGTTTTCTGCTGAGGTCCCCACCAGCTATAAAGCTTTGATGCTGCCACTGCCTGAGGGCCTTTTGTATGTCCATCATCAGAAAACGACTGGGCAGTATCTAGTAGGGATTTGGTTCAGCAGTCCTGGGTGTGAGGCTCAGCTGGACGTAATGCTGTGTAATCTTAATCCTAACATAATCAATACCACGGTGCAGGACGCTTTTGTGCGAACTGTCTGAACCCTCCCCCATCTCCTTCTAGTTGGCTGCTCTGTGCCTTCAAAAAGGCCTGACTTCAGGGGCTGATGTATATTAATTTTTTTCTTTCTTTACTCTTTGTGAGACTTAATTCAAGTTAGCACATGAATTTTGTGGCTTGCTGAGTTTGCGTGAGGGGAGCAGCAAAGGCAAATCTCAGTTCCTGTCAAAAGGCTGGGAAAGAAGATAAGGGATGTCCAGTGCTTCAGCTGGACTCATTTGGAATATCAACAAATTATTATGATGACCAAGTCAGGCCCTCCTGGCTTCAATATCTGACTTGTGACTCCCGAAGAGCCTGGTGCAACCAGGTTGAAATTGGCTCTGAAGCCTGATTATCCCTGACACCTGGATTTCTTGGGGGGGTTTGGTTTGGTGTGTTTTTTTTTTTTTTTTTTTTTTTTAGCTGTCCAGCAGCTATTTGCTCTGGTAGGTCAGCTTATGTGTGTGTGAGAATAAAAACATTAAGTTGTATCCCTTTCTGTCGTTGTTCTCCTCCCCCAGCCCTGCATTAGCCATTTTAGAAGGAGTTTGAGTCCAATGCTCTCAATTGAAAGTACATGCTGCTCCCTTGTGGAGCACCATGCATTGCAGGCAAGGCCAGGAGCGTAGCACTGCTTTGCCTTGCAGCCTTACGCAGATTGCTGTGTATAAAGGAGCTGGTCTAGCAGCCTCTGAAACAAGGGATGCTCCTTTTAGGAAGGGAAAATGGGATTTTGCAAATGATGAAATGAGGGTTCTTCCTGTCATTGTTTTCCAGCCGGCCCCTGCCTTGGGATGAAACATGTCGGAATAGCTTGTGGAGCTGGCTTGGCTTTGGAGGGTGGATGAGCAGGAAGGATGAGGATGTGGTGGCGGGGAGAGGTTTCTCCAGCCTTTTTTAGAGATGAGTTGACCTGAAGAGCCCGAATACCCAGGATATTAGAGGCTTGCCTGCATGTCCAGCATACTCCCTGCAGGCAGCCCTGTGTCTGCAGTACTGCAAAGGCAAGGTGCTGGGCACTGCCAAACACAGGGCTAAATCTCTCTCGCAAGAGATGGAGCAAACCTGAGGTTTGAGCTGTTCCCAGAGAGGAGCAGGAATTGCCCCAAGTGCCTCTTGTTCTGCTGAGGAATCTGCTAAATCCTACCGTCATCCAGCAGCTTCTGACTCTGAGAGCTCAATAAATAAATGGTCCTTATCATGTCTGCTGGAAGTACGTACCTTTTTGGAGAAAAGCCCTCTTCCCTTCTGATGCACAGGGAGGGGGGAGAGGTTTGAAGCCTGGCTGTAATCGCAAGAGGGCAGAGTTGGTTCATGTCTCCTGGACCCACCAAGGGGCAGCGGGCTCTGGCCTTGCCCTTGGCGCTGGTGGCAGCTGGAGCTGCGGCAGTTGCTGGGCTGTCGGCACAAATGTGACTTCATCCCTCTGACTGTGCCCTTCAGCACCAATATTACCTGGGGGGAATATATAAATAAGATGAGAATATCTCTTGTGACCCTTCTCTAGTTGCTTTGAAAGGTCAATTGTACCTGTGCTATGATTGTGGGTGTCTCACTATGGCATTAATAAAAGCTTCATATTAATATTGATGTTAGAATTGAAAACATAAATTGATTGTTAATTAGCAGCTGAACAGTGGCTCAAGCGGTGCTGGTAATGATACATCAGGGTTGGCTTCCCAAGCAGTGTCTGCTCTAAACTACACAAACGGCATAAATGCACATCACAGGTCCTGTTTGCATTTAAAATAGCAGATGAATGCATCTTCCCAGCAGATACTCAGCAGGCTACTAGTACAGGCACATTTTGAGACTATCTTTTGTGACATTGCCTGGAAGGAGCTGGAGTGATCACGGTGGGAGGCTGCCTCCTGGCCACCTGTTGGTGGTTGCTCTTGGCACTTTCAGGTAACGCAGAAATGCGGAGTTTGAGGCTTTTAAACAAATTTTAGATTTAAATGATGGGAGGAGGCAGTCTTGCATTATCTCTTTCAATTCCAGGGGAAAACAATTACCTGGATTAGTTCAGCCACTGCCTCTGGGAACCTGCCTGGAGACTGAAGTGTAACGCAGTGCAGGTACTTTTTGGAAGTCCTCCTTGTTGAGGAATGAGCTTCTTGTCTGCCTCTGAGGTGCTCTGGCACTCTGCAGAGTATTCTGGGATGGGGAAGACTTGTGCTCTAACTTCAGCAGAGCGAGAGCAGATCTGCCAATACACGTGAGTGCCCGCATGTGAAACACTGAGGTCACTGAGTCGTGGCCACTTGGGTCCTAGAGTGGAGACAAAGCCAGCACTGGGTATCTGGGCTGCAAACACAGCCTAGACGCTGAAGCCAGTTCTTCAGGGAGATGAAATAATTTGAAGTTGAAAATTTGAAATAGCCCAAGGCTATGTCACATCTCTGATTGTGGACAGTGTTGTTTGGCTGAAGAAAACCCCCAGGTCATCTCCCCTGGCCTGCTCTGCCGACTCTTTCAGACTGTGCGTATGGACATCTGTCCTGTGGTGCGGCATCCTAGGCTGCCGGGCTCCCAAGCGCCTCCCAGGAGGGATCTGTGAAGGTAAGAGATACCATACAAGCTGTCTGCAGGTATCAACCTCAAGATGAGGGAATCTCTAGACTGTCCCCAGGACAAATGAAGTAGTGCTGCTCACTTCTGCTGGTTTTCACTTTGCTCACAGAAACCTGTCACGGGGAGAAGTACGGCCGGCCAGTGATCCTGGGGCTGTGCAGGGCTGTAATGGAAGATCATTCCTGTCTCCCACACAGCGAGTCCAATTAGATCAAAGTTTTAAAAGATGGCTGATGCACAGCAGAAACATCTTGTCCCGGGGAGCTTTGTGACTGAGTCATGCTGCCTGTGCCCCTCTCTAGCTTGGGAGCTTCCCTTCCTNCTTTTTTTTTTTTTTTTTTTTTCCTTCTTCTTTAAACTTGGAGAATTTTTGCACCTACATGGCAGAGAAATAACTGGCAGGGCTGGATTGCTGTACTTCAGCTCTCCTCCCAGCTGCAAATTACAATCCAAAGATTATTTGCTTGTTATCAATAGCTTTTCCTCTTGGCTGTTTCAGTCTCTATGCTAAAGAAGCACAGGTTTCTCAGTTGTGGATTTAGGAAGCGGACTAGCTTACTGGGAAACAACCAGTGACAACTAGTCAGGCTTAGTCGGGGTTGGAGGCTTTCCTTCACTTTTTTTTTTTTCCCTCCCCTTCTTTTTTTCTTCCTAACTGGAGAATCTTGAACATAGTAAACTGTCTGGAAGTAGTGTAACGGTTCTGAAATGTAACTGAACTGTAGTGTACTCACCGAAGAGGTGTTTGTTGGCTTGATGTTCTGGTTAAGGAGTTATCAGGAGGAAATCTTTAATGTGTGTTGTTGAGGCTGGTTTGCATCAAAATAGAAATCTATTGCACAGCTCTACTGAACAGTCTGGAATGTGGAAATCAATGTAAGTATGACCTGTGTGATTTTTGGGTAAGACCATGCGTAACCTTCACTAGAGCTTTCTGGGTCTCATTGATGCCATCAAGTCCAGCAGTGAAGTTATCTTGAATGGACAACTCCACATTCTGTGGGATTTTTCCAGGCGTGGGGGAATAGGGTGGCATTTTTGGCCCCCTCCTCCAATTTAATTTCCTGGAGAGAAAAATTGGAGTTGTAAAACTGAAGACAGAGCCATGCCACCATCTAAATCATGCTGGCATCTCCAATTGTCCTCCCCCTGCTGTGAATGGGATTGAAGAGTAGCTCTCCTGTGCAGCTTTGTTAGGGTTCATAGTTAGCTCTGCCGTCTGTCAGTCTATTGAGCATCTCTGGTGTGAGTCTGTGCTAATCAGGTGCAATACTGGTGTCCGTATTACGGATCCTCCTCTAATGAGGTGATAGTAGATGGTGCATACCATTAACCTTCCAGGCTGCTCTAATTACTTAGTTTCTGATCAGACACAGCTTGTGTATTAGTACGTGACGGCTAAACTCAGTAAAGTGTTGTCAGAGCTGCGCAGGGTATGCTCTCCAGCAGACTCCTCTCTTCCCCTCCCTTGTTCCCTTGCTCCATGCATGAGCAAAGTAAGACTGAAGCACAGTCTCATCTTGGAAAAGGGGTTGGGGGAGGGAATCTGGGCCAAAAATAAACAATCAAGCAAAATGCATGAACCCCCCAGGTTTTGTGTGTGTTTGCACTCAGTCATTTTCTGTATCTTTCTTCTCAGCCTTCATATTTTTCCCCAAATCTTTACCTCATCAGTCTTAGGAGTTGCTTTGAAATGGGACTTCCCTAATTTATGCTCCCCCCACCCTACCTCACTTATTTGATTCAAACAGTGCTTTAATTCTTTTCCGGCCCTACCTGAGCCCAGCATTTTCACAGGAAAAAAAGCTTATTTCACTGCTTAGTTGTGTTTGCTCTCTGGTTTGCTGACTGGGTGACTAACTCCTTGGTTTTGTAATCTGTAAAGAGGTGGTGTCTAGTCACACACAAAAGCGGTGCTTAGGGTGGACTGTGCTAGCAGAGGCATGCGAACGTGTCTCAATAGCTCCTGGAGCAGAGCCAGCTCCCAGCAGCAGCCTCCAGGGCCGCGGGTTGACAGGTTGTGCTTGTCTAAACAAGCAAACGCTCTCCTCCAGAGCTGATGGGTGCTTATGGTGATGCAGGAAGGACCAGTGGTGGGGCTGCCAGCCATGGACTCTAAGCTGGAGCAGCACGAGAGGGATCCCAAACCCCGAGCACTGGGGTAGCTCTTCAGGACGCTGTGCAAAAGCAACAAGAAGTGATGCTAACTTCTTCTATCGATCCAACTTGCACTGTAAAGCCTGAAGAGAGATTTCCCAAGGTACCACAGATGAGGTGACTGAGGAGTCCTTTTACTTCTGTGTCTTCCTGATTGAAGTAGGCACAGTGAGAGGTATTCAATTAGCAAGGGGGCTAACATTGCCCTTGTCTTGATGGGAATGTATAAGGAACATGTGTTGGCATGTTTGGCTTAGCTTTAATATGACTGAAGAGCCTCATCTAAGATGTAGAGTAATGTATCTGAAGTTGCTTAGATCTGAACTTGTCCCTAGGCAACAACATTTGCCTCAGTGAAGACTGATCTTTTACTGTATGTTCATTATAGCTGAATTCTGTTTAAGGATGCTCATGGTAGGGCATCCCATAAAATAAAATCAATTATGCTTCAGCCATCTTATCTCTACTAAGTGTAAAATGGGGATTGATTGTGCCTCTCAGAAGAAAATGCTGTGTAACACATCTCATCTATGTCTAACTGTATTTCTGGTAGACCAAAGCCACTTAGAAACAGCTGTAGCAAGAGTAAGATGCTGGGGCTGGATGGGAGCTGGCACTGTCTTGTCCTATCCTCAAAGATGATATGGGAAGAGCCCTATATTGCCTTAATACAGTATCCTTTTTGCAACTGCACTTGAACAATAGTCTTGGGAAGAGCCCCAAATATAATACCTGATCAAATCATGCTCTTGGTGTGTCAGATTAGCTGCAGATGTAATGCTAAAGCAGTCTTGTTTAATAGATTTTTATCTTCTGTACCAGTGGATTCAAAGGGATGAAGAAGATTCAGAGTGCTGGGCCACAGCGAGTGGGAGGAAAGGAGTCTCTGAGTCACTGGTGGTTATTAAATGACAGCAGAATTGAAATGCCTCGAAAGCCCCAGCCGTGCACTCGTGTAGGCTGCTAATTGTTGATGATCTGCAAAGGCAAAGCCCTGACCGAACTTCCAAGAGCGCCCTGTTTCCCTGAAGAAAAAGAGGATTAAAATGGCCTTTTCGCTGTCTTCTCAGCTGAGCTATGAGCGCTCATATGATGCAGAAGGCATGGCCTCCCCTTAGGCTGCTGGCTGAGATAGGATGGCATTGCTGCCCTGGGTCCCCAAAAAGCATCTCCCCCCACCTCTCCTGCGGCACCAAGTGGAGCCTGGCGTGCTGCCATGTGCGTGGTCTGCAGCTCTTGCGGCGCCTTGGTGGTGGCCTCTGTAGATGCAAGAACTAGGGCGCAAAGGATAGTTGTCCCCTGTTTATTCTGGGGGGAAATAAGTCCCAGGGAGTGATGCTGGAGGGGCGAAGGACTGCTGGATGTGCAACTGCTCCTGCCAGTGCTGAGAGCCCCTTCTTTTTCCTACAAGGGTGAGGGTGCTCTTCTAGGGTATAAAGCTCCAGGCTCAATTGCTTGATTGAGAGCAGTCTTCTCTATCCTATGGTTCCCTCATTCACCAGGTCTCTTGTTTGCACCTGGGTTGGTTTTAATTCCCTGCAGGCTGTGCTGGAAAGCTTTCTGGTCAAGGCTGAGGAACATCAGGTTTAACTGGAATGAGGTATTTCCACTAGGTAATAGCTCTCCCTGGAGGATTTTGTTGGAAAAATTTCTCAACCTGTTCAATTCTCCTACAACCCTGGTGCCATGACTCCAGGAGGACCTGAGTACTCACAGCTCTATGGATCACTCCTGGGCTGGCGCTGGTGGCCTCAGGGACCCGATGGAGAGGAGCTGCATTGTGGAGGTGGTGTGCAGGGCACTCCTTCACTGCAGCATGCTGTCAGCAGGCTCCCCCAACAAAAATAGCTGTGCATACCTCAGGTTGAGGCACTGCATAATGCAAGCTTTGCGTGATGAGAACATATGAATTAGGAGCTTGTAGCTCACTTTCAAGTCAGCAGAAGAAGGACCAACTTGATCCTCCTTGCTGACAGCCCCGAGAGATCACGACTCTCATATCTGTGGTTTAACATGACTTTTTGCCCGAAAGCTGGTGCTGACTAATTCTGCAAAAAGACACATCGGGACTATAGCTCGGTGCCTGGGGAGATGTTGGAGGTATTAGTAGGTCACTGGTTAAAGCTATGTAAAACTCGCCAGGGCTTAGTTTGAGGTCAGAGCCTTATCCCCAGACATAAGACCTGCTTGCTGCGTGGGGGGGCTCAGACACAAGTATGTACCTGCCCCCTTGCTCCTTTGGGCTCTCAGTAATGCTGGCTCCTTCCTTGCTGTCCTCATTGACTTGTTCATTTGTAAGAAAACACAATGCTTTCCTAAATTTAGCTGCAGAAGTACTGTGGGTGTTGTCTCTCCTCCCCCCTTCCCCTGTTTCGAAAGCCATCTTAAAAACTGCACAGCGATTTAAATGGCAGCTTGATGGGAATCCATAGCAAATGACTCTGCAATTAGTAAATCTCTCCTATTGTGACAGCTCTATTATTAAACTGCCATAAATGCCAGGCTATTAATCTGCTGTCTCCTCAATCCCCATGCTTCCTCTTCCTTGCCTGTCCTTTTCACCATTTGATTTTTTTTTTTTAAAGTTTCAACTGCCTTCCAGCAAGTGTTAACAGGGAGGGGGTGCGAGGTGGCACTTGCAGGGGGAGGAAGGCTTTGTGGCACTGTCCTTTAGGAGCTTTTCATCTGTAAGGCAGGTGAGAGAAAGCCCTGAACGGTCGCCTCTCACTTGCTTTGAAGCTTTTGCTACTTCAAAACCGAAGAAAGTGAAACTCCTAATTTGTAAAACCCAAAGTTTAGCCCTTAAGGAAGTCCCCTTTTGCAGGAAGTCAAAGAAGTAGGGAGGGAAGCTGTGACAGCAAATGGGCAGCAATATCGTTTTAGCAGAGAGGAGGGCCTGGAAAAGTCATAGCTGTCCTGACCACAGGGTGAACTTTGCAGCTGCCGTTTCCTCCATCCCATGATATAGGTGTGCATCTCATTTCTTAGCCCATAAATCTGCTCTGGCACCCCAGAGCTCGGGGACAGGCGGTGCTGTAGGCAATGTGGCGGGGCAGGAGCATGCAGGGCTGCAAACAGCAATGAAAGTAGAGCCTCAAATTTTACCCCAGACAGTGCATCTGTAGCGCAGGTGTGTTGTGTGTCGGCAGCGCACACTTGCACACGCTCATCCCTCCTGAAACAGCAGAGGCTGCCTAGCTGGGGGCAGAGGGAGCGATAGCGTGCGGAGGAGCGGCTGCTGTAGCATAGGGCTGGAGGTGACAGGAAGGTTTTGTCTTTAATCTGAGCATCGAGATTGGCCTATTGAGGAGGCAGGGCTGGCACCTCTGTCCTGGGGTTTCCGCTAGGGAAGGAAATTGTGTCCTCCTTGCAGTGATGTGAGGACGAGCTTATCACAGGGAGGTTTCTGCTGGCTGGCAAGAAGATGCTCAGGAAGGTCCCCACCAGCCTTAAATCTGTGACATCTTGGCTTACAGCTGCTGCTTGGGATGGTGCTGGTCTCAGTAGAGAGGTCTGCCGCCCCTGCAACTCCCCTGGCACCACAGTGTCCTGTGGAGGAAGAGCTGATGATGGTGCTGCCTGCTGCTGCCTGGCAGCCTTGCAGAAAATCTGGATGTGTATTTAGAAAATGTGCATGTAAAGCTGTCCTGTCCTCCGCTTCAATAAAAAGTGATACTGCCCTGTAACCACGATATTTTTACCAGCTGCTTGGTGAAGAGCATATCTTGCAGGTACTGTCTGGACTAGATCTTTCTAAAAGCTTGGAAATTTGGGATTGTATGGACTTTTAATAGTTGGAGTATAAAGAAAGACTCCACCCTACTCCTTGGCAGAACTGACAGGGAAATGACCTATCAACCCAAAAATCTGAGACTTAAAAACTGCTGTGGGGATGAAGAGAAGAGCAGCAAAACTCCTCCGATAGGGAATTGCCCCTTATTTTTTCAGGCTTTTTCCTCAGCCTTAATGATTTAAACATAGCCACGCTGGTGTAAATCAGCTATGTGCTATGTAAACACCTAAATTCTCTTTGCATCCCGTTGCTATGGAAACTTCCCCAAAGCCTGGGTACCTGCACAGCTGCTTCACTGCTCTGGGAACATTAGATGCTTCTGAGCCGGGGCATCTGGTCGAGGAGATGTGCTGTGGACTTGGCCTGTTCTGGGAAGGACTTTTGTCTGCTGCTGCTTTTGGGCTGCTGAGGTATTAAAGAAAATGAAGATCTGCATCCACTTAGTGCCAGCTTTAGTCCCTTGTGATGAGAGACGGGCTTCTGCTGAGCATGCTGCCCTCTGTTAACTGTGGGTATTTAGGAGGCTCTTAGATATGGTATTATACTCCTAATTATGCAGAAATCCTTCAATCTGGCCTGTTTCATCTGGAATTATGCTCAACTGTCAAATCCTGCCAAATACCTCCTTCTTAGAGCAAGGGAGGCTGGTGCACTTGGATTGTCGTCTGCAGAGAGGCGAATCCCGGCCAGGAGGCCAAGCCGTCTGACCCCAGGCAGGATGAGCAGATGCAGGGGCTGCTGGCATAGATGCGCCCACCTCCCTTCTCCTCGCAGCCGTGGCTGTGGGCACCCACCTTCCCAGGCCTTCGCCCTATGGGGTCCCAGTAAACACCTATGTTGTCAGATGCCTCCTGAGTAAGGGGAGTGGTTTTGTCTTTGTCTGTGGGGCTGCTTCACGGCAGCGCTTCCAGAGGAGGCTGGATGGAGGCTTTCACCAGAGAAGATGGGAGAGGAGAGAGTGGCTTTGGTAGAGGACTGATGTGGCAGCTACAGGAATGACTTGCGAAGAGCATTTGCACCCTCCTCCTCCAGCACCTTTTTCCTCTGGCTAAATCACTTTACGCCAGGAATGAGTCATCCTAGGGATAACTAAGGCTACATGACGCTTTGTATGTCTAATAGCGTAATTCAGATCACAAACACCCTTTGCGATGGTGCAACTGCTGCCTAAAAAACCAGCCCTGCGGGCTTGAGACCAATGCTGTTTCTAAAGGAATCCAGTTCTTAATTACCTCAGAAAAATCACAGAAAATGTCAGTAATTGTTAGCCATTTATGCCTGGGCCACCATCTGCCCAGCGTGTGATGGTCTCTAGGAGTGTGCAGTTGCTGCAGGGGTGCACCTGAAATCTTGCAAGGAAGCTTTAATGCCGCCTTTGTGATCCGTCCCTCAGGCATTGCTTGCTGGTTCAGAGCACCTGTAGGCTTTATTGCTCTGTCTGATCATTTTGATCAAGACTTATTTTCTTCTTGTTTCCTCCCTACCCAACATACATGCATCAATTCTCAGCTATATAGAGAGCAACCCCATAATTTTCACTCAAATCTCCATGTCTTATTAAGCCTTGTGCTGCTTCGTAGCAACAAATTAATAGTTGAGTGAAAGGCTTTTATAGTACGATATATTTTAGAGAATAAATATTCTTAAATTACTATTCCATAAGTAATTGGAGAGAATATTTCTGTTAAGAAAAACTTTTTCTAGGGAGCTCTTTTAAACCTGTAATGCTAGTTCCTGTTCTGCAGTAGGTCTGGTTATTACTGTGTGTCAGGGATGTCAGCTAATATGAAGGTGGGAGATAGCAAAACTAGGTTTTCATAGCTCTTCTTACAGCTTTCAGAAAATAATTTTCTCTCTGTGTGTCTTTTTTCTTTTTTCATTGAAAAAAAGGGGGCAGTCAAACGATCTTTTTCCAAGTGTACAGCTTCCAAACTTGGTTTTCTTGGCAATAATTCATCTAGTGTTGATTCTGGCCTGGATTCTGTGTGTTCATCTTCATGGAGTAATAAGGTGTGCAACTATGAGCCTTTCAATATTGTTCCCAGTGGCCCTTGTACAGAAATACACTTTTGGAGTAGGAGGTGTAGCTCTGGTGAGTGAACTTCGGCTGCAGTTCCTGTGCCTTTGAGTAGCAGAAACAATGTCTAGGAAAGCACAGGGAAAGAAGATATTGAGGGAACAGCTCTGCTTTAAACTTTATGGCAAAAATGAATAAATCTAACTTTTAATGCCTTATTGTACATGTAACTACTGTGTTTCAGCATGCCAACGGCTGCTGAGGTAGCAGAGTATTACACTTCTCATGTGTAATCAAAAGGTACAAATGAGAAGGTATCTTTCTTGTAAACTGGGCCACTGGGTTAATAGAGTTTTGAAAATATCCCCTCCTAACCCGTGCCATTAATATCTCAACATCCATCTAGATTTTAATACTGTCATATGGCCGTGATACGTGTGTCTTGTCATCTGCTTGCTCTGAAGGTTTTCTCCCTTAGTCGAGGAAATACTCTGTATGATAGAGATCACTGCTGAATGCAGCGTGATGCTTTTACTGGCAATAATTCGTCTTCATTTGAACGCTAAATATTCCATTTCTCTAGCTAGTGAAAGGCTTGATTTAGGATAGTGGCTTAGTGACTATTCCAGGCAAGGGTTTGAAAAGGCAAACATTCAGCTGAACTATACACAAATTCACTTTTTGAAAACTAATTAAGCTTTTGACATTTCTGTGTCTGGTACCTGTTCCCTAGACTCTAGTGTCTCCTGCTGCCATGGGTTTGACTGAGACACTCCTGTATGGGTGGTGTGCGCACTGCTTTCTTGCTGTGTTTCAGCAGGAAGTTCCAGGTTTTGGGGGAGGAGGAATAAGGGCAGCAGTTAATGAGATGTATTTGCTGTTCTGTCAAAAGAGATGAATCTTCTCTCTAGTTTACAGATTGCTAAAGTTAGGAACTTAGTCCAAGGGATTTGAGATGAACTATTCTACAGGAAAAGATGTCTTTCTCCTTGGCCATCCTAGAGGAAGCCTGTTTCTTAGACAGCTCATGTAGGTGGGGAAGGATCCCTTCCCTAGCACCTTCCTGAAAGGTGCTGCTCTTGTTCTGAACAGCACTGCTGACCTTTTATGATATAAAACATTTATTTTCCTTCTGATTCAAACACCAAATGCTTCAGCCTTCTCCCCATCCCTTTTGGCCCCAGGTGCTCTGTTGCTTTTCTGAGCTACAGTCTGGGTAGAGTGGGTTGGCACACTGTTACTCCTAATGGTGTGGCCTTCCCTGATCTGATAAAGGGAATAGGAAAAAATGCTTTGCTAACGGGTGTGTTACCCCTTTTTAGACTGGTAGTCAGGATCTTGCAAGGAGGCACCAGATGCCTGGTTTTCTGAGCAGCATGGGTGCAGATTTCATGTGAAGGAGGACTCAGTCCTCCTTGCTGTGTAGCCACAAGAGCTGAATGGCCATGACCTGATTTTATTCATTTTTCAGATGTCTTTGCACTTTTTCTTCCCCTCTCCCCTTTCTGAGAATTAGGCATCACTCTGCCTTTGCTATTAGGGATCCTCCTCTCTCTCCTTGAGTGCATCTATCCCAGAGAAACCACGCGATCAAGCCAACCTCTTTTTTCTCACGTAAGGCAAATCCCATCTACCCCAGGTAGTTAAGATTACCAAGTAACTTCGCTTGGAAGAGCGTTAGGTTGTAGTTGCCATTGTGGTTAGCAAAACGAAAGCAGTTTCTCTCCACTTAAGTGGAAGGCAGTTGTTTTCCCCACTAGCTCCTTTAAATCTTGTCCCAGCCTAGAGCTTAGCAGCCAGGTCCCAGCCACCCTGAAGTTTGTGGGATCATGCTCTGACTTCTGTGGGATAATGACTTTTCTGCCCACGTCCAAATGACACCGGCTACCAATTACGAAAGGAGAATGGTAAATTCATCTGTTAGCTGCTCCCTCCTGCAAGATTTACTTCCATTAGGGATTTTTATAGGCTAATGCTGCGTCTTTCATGATGGGGATGTGTGGTGGAGAAAATTTATTGTTCCCTTCCTAATAGATGGCCGTAATTTCATTTCGGAACAACCACTTTATGTGCGAGAAAGCGATTCCATTATGCCACCGCACAGCGTTGGGAGCATCTGTGGCAGTGGGGGCATTTGGATTAAAGAGAGTAAAGGCTGCACATCTGCTGCCCTCCACCCCTATTCACAGAACACAGTGTTAATCCTAAAGAACAGAGAGCAATTAGCTTGTAAACCCTTCCTGAACCCACTGGAAGATTAGCCATTTTCAATTAAAGCTTTTCAGCTGAAAAGATAATGGGCTAAAATTTCCAGCTTTTAAAAAATACTATTATTGACCATGTGGTTTTATTTCTGTCAATTTACATCCTTTATAATTAGCTACCCTGGGATAATTAGGACTGCCTTGCACCATACACTGTTCCCCACTCTTTCTCCTTATAATGCAAATAGCAAACTGACTTCTGGTCTGTCTTCTAGCCTGTTGCAACTAGCACAAATCCACTTGTTGTTTGGACCCATGCTGGCGATGAGCTGTAAGCAGTACTTTGTAGGTTATTGTAACTCACAAGTAAAACGATAGACCTTTACTATGAGCATGCTGTAACCGTTCCTGGGGAATCCGGATGGGAGGAGGGAGGCTGATCCCATCTTGCAAGCCTGCAATAACAAGCAATTTGCAGTCCCTCAGGGAGTTCTATATGCTCTAAAGCCAAAATACTTCTTTATATATTACTGGTCCCGGCACTTGGGGGTTACCTGGAGCTGTGTGTGGCTCCGCTTTGTCCTGTCTTGGGAGGTTAAACTTCACAAGCCAGAGCTGGAGCCAAACTGGCAGATGAAAACGCCTCGCCCCAAAACACGCAGCTGATTTGACTCTGTCCGAAGGCATCTGTGTGTTTGAGCACTTCTGAAAGCCGCATCGCTCCTTGGGGCATCTGGGTAGAGCTGGGAGCCTTCTTGCGGCAGCAAGGGACTCTGACCTGATTTCACCTCGTGTTGGAAAGCTGCACGCTGACCGCTGCATCATTGCAGTGCCTTTTGGGTCATCTCTGTTTGCTGAGTGTGATCTGCTCCCCTCCCATGTTTCCTGTGGCTAACGCACAAGTGTAGTGCTGGTGTCGCTCAGTGTGGTCTGTGCCGCAGACCCAGCGTGGGTGAGAGGCTCGGGCTGGAGCTGACAGCAGCTCATGGCCTCATCCAGCACTTATGACAGCAGAGTCTCCTGTCAGCCGGGTATCCCTTCCTGCACTGCATGTGCACCCTTGCATCCCATACTACTGCAAGTTAATGTGATCAGCTGTATTTCAGGGGACTTGAGGCTTTGGTCACTACACGTGACTCTGAAACGCAGCCATGCCTGTGCTGCTGTTAGTGGCTGTGCTACATCTGAGGAAAAAAAGAAAAGAAAGGCTGATCTTTCAGGGAACTGCTCGGCTATGTAGGCTGAGGTACCTGACATGGAAATTAGCCCTCTGGCCATGGCCAAGGACTTCTGAATGAGGTAAGCGCTATGAGCTATCAGAATGCAAAACCACCCGGAGGTCTGATTTCTGGGTGCAACATGGGCTGTGCTTTTTCTGAGTCACCAAAATTATTGGTATTGCTCCTAGTTCTTGGCTGTCTTCCATACAGACCTTGGCCAGGTCCCACCTAGCTTTGCCTTGTCTCTTCCAGAAGAGTTGCACAGTGTAGGTACTGCATGGTAGTGCGTAAGAGCGGATATAAAAACCATTAAAGCTTTTTTTGTGTAAGGAGTATGGCTCGGTGTTCTTGGGATCTCACTAGCCTTATCATGCTGCTGATACTAACATTGTCTTTTTGTAGTCAGTGTTTTTCCTGCTGTTTCTTTGTTGAAATGCATATGAAAATATGCCTTGGAAAATATTTTAGATCTGAACTAGTTAATACAGCACCTTGGAGAGAAGGTATCTGATGCAACAGAGTACAAATGAAGCCTCATTAAGCAGGAATTCAGTGATTCTGCTGAATGCCCCAGCAATTAAATTTCATCTCGATTCATATGCAGGTCAGGAGAGTTTGGAAGGAGAATAGAGGAAGCAAAGCACTGTGGCTCCATACTATGCAAATTAGCGTTAACATGGCATTTCATTTATTGTTAATGCATTGTTACACTGCTACTCATTGAAAAGAAACTGTGTGACAACTGCTACGACTGATGACCCACTTGCTTATTTTTCCATCCGTGTTGGCAGCATTGCCTCTGAAAAGACCAGTACCAAGATAAATCTTTTAAGGGGAAGATGCGGAGGTTTTTCGTCCCACAGAGAGGAGTGGAGTCGGATGCTGACTAAATGTTAAGACCTGTCCTTCAGGCTGCAGTAAGCTGTAGCGTTGCCCCTCTCTCTCCTTTGGGGTGAGAGGTGGCATGGCCCACATCCCTGCTACTGGAAGGAGCCTTTGTTTGGGCTCAAGCGCCGAGTCCTTTTGGAGCAAGAGGAATGAGTCTTTGGTCCCTACTGTTGCAAAAACCGGAGCTCTTGTGGCATGTAACATAGTAAGGGGTTCAGGGATGCTGACGTGGTTTGCAGCCCCATCAACGCGTTCACACCTCTGCTCCCACGGGGCAGCTCCCTGCTGTCAGTTGGGCTGACTGAGCTGAGGAGCTGGGGCTGCTGTCCTGTTTTTGGAGGGCTGAAGCACTAGTTCCCCATTTTTTATGTCCAAAGGTCCACAGCAGGGTATGTTTCCTCTCTTCTGTTTTTGATGAATGTGGTCTATGTGATGGAGCTCTTTTAATCTAAACTGCCTACCCATAGTTGGGAAGGAGGGTGGATACTGGCCGGCTGCTAATACAGACCCATCACTATTTTCATTCTTGGCAATATTAATAAAATATAAAGAAGAAACAGCATTTCTGCTGAAGAGGAGAGATCGTGAACAGGCCTTGCACTTGTGGTGATATTGAGGTGCCAAGTGCAGCTGCCACATACTCACTATAAGTTGGAGTGGTTTAACGACCTTAAAACTGGGAACCAGTCCCGTCACTGAAGAAGTTGGACACTTATTTTCCCTCCAGTTTTCTAGGTGTGAACGCCTTACTATCATTCCGGTGCATTGATCACTAAAAGCTGAGAAGGTGGGAGCTATTAGGCATTTTGGTTTTGCCCAGTTGCATGGCACTGCTCTTGGTCTCCGTTTCTGCATGGTTCCTCCATTCGCATGTAGTTCTTAGCTGAGCTGGTTCAGTGCGTGCTCAAGAGGGTTTTACTTGTGTCCCAAGGCTGGTTGGTATCAGCTAGCTACGTTGCTGTGAAAGGTTTGGGGGGTGGGGGGGAAGTAAAGCTAATTAGGAGCATCCCCAAATAGGGGTGTGTGTTTTGCCTAGAAAAGGTGCTTGTTCTGTACAGTACAGCTATAGAGGTAGAGATAAATGGGGGAAATATGCTCTGTCTAGCTGAAAGTGATGGACCTGCTTTCAGATGCTGCGCATACAGCTTCCAGAGCTCTGCCCCTTTTGGAGCAAGTCATAAACTCCCACCTTGCCCTGGCACGGCTGGTGGTTGCCGATAGATGGTTAACCTCCTGCTGCATTGCTTATTGCTCTGTCTTGTCAAGCTTGCCTCCATTTGGCTTAAACATTGGAAAGCTGAGATTCACTTTTGTTGGAATGACCTCTGCTAACAAGGTCCATGAACGAGCTCTTTTGTATTATTAGAGCTGACCGGGGAATAAAGGATCTTGAGGATCTTGTACTTTACTGCAGCCTATTTGTCTTCCACTGTTTCTCTTATCAGCACTGGAGTCCCCAGCCTTGTAGCGTCCTACTCTGATTACGCAGATCCAGAAATCTAGAGCTTGGGGTAAATTGTGGGATTTCTCCTAATGTTCAGTGACTAAGAAAAAAATGGCATAGCATATATATAGCATTAAGGGAGAAAGACATGCTCCATGCTGCTCTGAGGACCAACTCTTCATGGCCTCAGCTAGGGCAATGGGGCTGGGGCTGCTCTTTGCATAACCTGAAGCACGACTGAAGGATCTGTAAATGCGATTGCTCCCCAGAGTTCAGAGCGCTTTCTTCCTCCCACACAGCCTGATCATTAGAAGTCCTTTTACCAGGGTTTTGGACCCGTTTTCACAACTTCAGATCACTGACTTGAGGTATCAGCTGAAAGGGTGCAGTAAGGAGGAGCTGCCTGGACAAGGCAGGTTAACCATTGAGGTTAAACCCAGAAATGCTGGAAAATGCTTTGAAGCCGTGTGAGACCGTGCCTTGCTGGGGCCATAGCTTGCAGGCATGATTCTGGTGATGGTGCCTGTTACTTATAGTTCTTGACTCCTGTTTGAAATGCCTGTTTTACCCAGCGCTATGATGTCCTTTGGCAGACGGTTGCAGAAAGCACAGAACTGACCCTACGGTTCACTCAGAAAAGCCCCAGTAGCAAGACAGACCATGGGGGAAGGGAGGCCAGGAAAAGGATGAGAGGTGTGCATGAAGTCACCATCAGGACCATGGTGATTAATGTTTTTGTGGATCTGAAAGGATGTTGTACCTAAAATCGTTAAAAGAAACCCCTGTGACTGCTGAAAACGGCAGCATGCTCTTCTCATTTGGGTTTTGGGTTAGAATTTTTAAATATTCAAATCTGTATAGCTATTTCTCTTTTGTGGCAGTTCCTCTCATGTAGTCTAGCCCCTTAAATTTGCTGCTGTTAGTAACGATGCTGGTATATCCCGTCTCATTTGTTAGCCCGGTGACTTGACCCATGAGTTTTACTCATGGGTATGTTCTCATGCATTTATTCCTCTTGTTCCACAAAAGAGTTTTTGCCAGGAGTCCACATGGAGAAACCAAATGTAAAGCATCAGTGAACATGTATTTGCAAGGTGAACATACACACCCTTAAAAGTTCAGAGGACCGCTGTGCTCTGTCATCTGTCTGAGACCAGCCAGTGAAGTTTTTCAAGGGAGTTAAATGTAGTTCATTGTTCATTTTGGAGCAGTAGGGTGACCGCTTTCCATATGAAGTTGAGATGAGGTTTTCTGGCCTCTAGCTAAAAATCTTCTAGGTAACTTACTTGGCTTTTAGTTGCTTGCAAAAGGAAAGGGCTGAGCCATCAGAGGTTATAATTTCTTGCCAGGTGTCTGATTGAGAAGACTAGACTGATTTGGAGAGAAAGGACCAGTACTGTCCCAGACGCAGACTCACTGACTTGTTTGTAAATTCAGCAAGTGAAAATTCAAGTGCCTGGGCTTGCATCTACATGGAATAGGGAAGGAAATGTCCCCCGCTGTTAGGAGGGAGGGAGATTTGCTGAGGCTGGCCAGGGGACGTTGGTCATTGGGAACAGGCCAAAAGTTCCAGTTTTTAAAAAGTGGAACTTCTAGTTACTACAGTTTTGAGCTTTTTTTCTTTCCTGAACTAAAAGTCTATTTGGTGTGCATTTCAGCCCAGTTAGGGATGCTGGCGTACAGGTGAAATGCGTAATCGGGGAACGCTGAAGCGCCCGTGTCACATGGAGAAGGGGTCACAGCCGCGCTTCCTTCTTCCCGTTAATCACAGCTCCAGGAGGCATCCTGCATCCCCTACCAGTGTCTTCCCCCACCGCTCCCCTGCAGTGCTGTCAGGCGATGACAGATGCGGGTGTCTCTTTCTGAAATGGTTAAGCAGAAAAATGTACAGCAACTGTTTTATTGTGCTCTGGTGGTGGAGGGAACGGATGGGGGTCTTGGAAGTACCTCTAGCAGTGCTCTCCGTCTCGATGCTCTGCGTGTGTGCATGCAGCAAGGGCCGTAATTGCCTACTGAATGGGTCAATTTATCTTTCAGTGTTCATTACCTGTAATAAATTAACATTTAGGACTGGCTGGTGGAATTTGCACTTAAAGGAAAGAATAATCAAGGACTCCTTCCTCTGGCTCCATTATTAAACTGTTCAAATACCCTTTTCTTTAAAGATTTTTTTTTTTAAAGTCCATTCTCTCTTTCTCATAAAAATATATCAATAAAATAGTGTGTTGCATTTGGGGTCTGTGTGTGGTAAAATAGAGCATCTGCTTAGACCAAAGATGAGCCCCACTGCAGGCCTCAGGCATGCAGTTGTCTGGGGTTTCTAAATAAGCACAACTACGTAAAATTGGAGCAGATGAAATGGAACAAATGTGCAGCCAGTGGATAGCTGGGTAATCAGCTGTGAAATCTCTTCCACCAAGAGAGTGGTGGGTCTTCCTCTTGTCCCTCCTCCTCCTCCCTGTCTGCTGCAATGAAAAAATCAATCAAGGAGGGGTGTAGGCTCCCCAAACATCTTGATTTTGTGCAGAGGTGGGTTGGAGTTCCCAGTAAAAACTGGCTTTCCCAGTAAGACATCTGGAAGCACTGGGTCTGCTGTGCCAGAAACAAGCCTTGACAGGGTGGATGAGCAGGACGAGGGGTCCCCAGCCCTAGGCAGACCCCTGATGTGCAGGTGTGTATTTTTAAATGGAAGAAGTAGAATGGGGAGAAGGAGATGGCAACGTAAAATCTTAAATTAAGATCTGAATTTAAAAGAAGTAGAAAGCATCTGCATCAGTCTCTTCTGAACCATCTCTAACCCAAAGCAATTTCTGTTGCTATTAATATGATTTTTATACGTGGTTAGAACTTTGGTGTTTCTCTGCGCACTGTTAAGTGCACGTGGTTGGGTGTTTTTCCTCATGGTTTTCCTGTGGCTGACTGTTCATTACGCTCATTCAGCTGTCTTCAGAGAGTCTCCTGAGACTGCCTAATGCGGAGTGATGTAAGATCCTCTCCATGTTGTCCTGGGCTCAGAGCATGTTCAATGCTAAATGGTCCATTTCAGGATCTTGCTGGAGTGTTCCACAGTCCTGTGACTTCCGACAAGGATGCTTTTGGATGTGGTTAAATAAGTAATGGTTTAAATCGCAGGAACAAACACCCGTCAAGTAGTGGACTAAATCATTGATATTCTGAATAGCCTGTGATCTTCCCTCTGCTGTCCTCCCTGTCTTGTTTGCATAAAAGCGTATTCTGTAAATGTCATCCCAGCCAACTCAGGCTATGTAAGGTTTGCAGCTTCACTCGCACCGAGATTCTGGGAGGATTTGTAAGTTAGCTCTGGGGAAAGATGTAAGTTCAAGAGCAGGATAGTATGTGTCGAGTACAAGAAATAATAAACTAAGCGCTAGTATATGCATGTGTATGTAAGGGTAGCTACTCCTTACTTACAACAAATGAATTTTGCTGAAAGGTCAGCCTGTTCCTGGGAAGAGTAAATACCCTTTTCTCTAGACTGGTGGCGTATTGACCGGTATCGCCTTTTCAGTTGTATGGATGAGAGCCAAGAGCCTGTGCGAATGGATGTTTCCAGTAGGGACCACACAGAAGCTGTTCTAGCCATGGACTGTCCTCAGCCCATGCTGTCTTTTGGCTTAGCATTTTATACTGAAGAGGAGGCCTAAGAAAGTGTTCCCTATGCCCTCTTTACTCCTAGGATGGTAATAAGAGATCAGTATATGCCAAGAAAGCAGAACTGAGATGTTTTTGTTTTGTTTTTTTCCTGTGGAAAGACTTTTTTAACATCCTCCCTGCCCCCCCGAAATTAACTTATTTTTCCAGTGGGCATGGTGTTTGGGTAAAAACTAGGCATTCTTAGGTGAGGCTTGTATGTAGTTAATATTGCCAGAGCATTTTTGGATAGCTGCTAATTCCGAGCACACAAGCATAAAGTTAATGTGAAGAGGTACAGGAGGATGTACAGACCGTTCGTGAAAAATCAAAGCTCTACATACTGTTCCGTGAGTTTGTCAAGCCATAGTTTAGGTTGATGCCTCACGCTCTTTTATGAAACCTATATATTTTGATGTCATAACCTATCTTTTTCGGCTGCCTAATTTTGCTGGTGTGTGCATTGTACCCTTTTCCTTCCCCATTAGAAACTCAAGCTGTTCACTTCAACTGGTTTTAATATAGTGCTACCTGAAACATGAAGAAAGTCTTGTGTTTATGGGTTTTGGCCAGAAACCATAGAGTAAACATCTTTATCCTCTCCAGGCTCCTGGCGCACTGGGCTCTTGCCTACCAGCTCAACGAATGCCACAAGCAATTCTGGATTTGAAATGCCAAAATGCCTCTTCTTTTTGCACCAGTAGCAGAGGAACGGGGCAGCTCCATCCAGTTCTCACCCACAAAAACAAGCAGCTTCAACTACGTAGTAGACCTGCCCTCTCATACCCTTTCTCAATGCAGCAGATACTCTGGGAAGAATTTTATGGTGGCATAAACATAAATGATGGCTTTAGCTTTTCCTTAAAAAATCCTATTGGAGATGTCCATTTCATGGCATCTAAAGCAATGGGCTATTCTCGAATTAGCAGCTTCTTGTTGTATTTGTGGTGCAACTGGAGGTGGTTTTTTTCCTTTAAGATGAGATTTCTCTGCAGCAAAAGCATTAATAGCTGTGTGAAAATATTTCTAATTACAAATTTTGGCTCAATTACTAATTAAGTCTATTGTCAGACTGAACAACTTCTTAAAAACAAATTATGGACCAAAATATCTCTTTTGTAAGTAGGTTTTTCTTACTTAGTAATTTCATTGCTTTTTTTATAAGTTGTCTGTGCATGAAACAGCTGAGCTCAAACCAAAATAGAGATGTTGCTGCATTCAATCCAAGCAAGAACTCTGACGTTAGGCTGAAACACAGTTCTCCTTCTCCACGTGGGCCACACAGAGTTAGGGTCCCTAGGTCTGCAAAATTTCCTGCTGGCACATCCAGATGTGTTCAGGCCCTTTTGATTTATCCTGATTTGTTTCCTATGGAAACAAGACTTAACCTTGCTGCCTCTCCACGAGCATCCTTCTAAATTTGTAACCTCTTGACCACTTTTAGCCAAATCTGGTAGGAGTCTCAAACATGACTGGACCCTCCTACAAAAGTAGATGGGTTTTGTGCCTTTGTGCCTCAGACCATGCTTGTCTTGCTCTCTCGTCACCATTTGTGGGTATAATCTTGCCATTATAGATGATACCAGTTCCCAAGGGAATACAGCGACTATGGAGAAAACTGCCTTTTGGATGTAAGCCATGGGCTGGTTGGTACAAACAGGGTTTGTGTCTCACAGCTTGACTGAAATGGGGACCTGCATGGTGCTGCAGGTGGGATGCGAGCCCTGCGCCCACCCTTGCTGCCTCCCCTGCCGCGTACCCCAGGGCTGGGACGGTAGCATCACCCTTCATGCTCTGTATCTCCAACACAAGTCAGCCTACTTTGTTTTTCATTTTAATAGCAAAGGAAGCAGAGACTGGTTTATTACTGGTTTATTCTTTCTAGTCCAGTACCCTATCTCCACCCGCGGTGGAGGACCAGCTGTTCTGGGGTAAGCCATGAAGCATCCTGTCCCAGAGGGCAGGACTCCCCGTGAGCCAGCTGGTGACCAGCATTGCCCCCGAAGCCTCCCCTCACTGTGGTCTATTGCTTGCCCAAATCCTAGCACAGGGCTTGCATGCGTTTTGCCGCTGACGGTTCCTCTGGCCTTCCTAAGAAAGGGTTAAACTGAGTTTTCAGAAAACGCTGTAGGCAGGACGTAAGACTGCAGCTTCATACTCCCTTACCAGCTCTGTGTGTGTGTATTTGGGAGGCAGTGTAATGCTTTGACAGCAGCTTGACATTGCCTTGAAAGGTGCTGGAGGCTCTGCAAGCACTTGCCAAGAGGGGGTGGGGGAGCGGAAAGTGTGTCAGGCAATACTGCAGTCGCAGCCTCTTCTTGCGCTCAGCCCCGCTGCTGCAACTTGGAGGTTTGCGCGAGGCTCCGCTGCCGGCCAACTTCTGCAGCTGGCTCTGAGCACGGCGTGGAGGGCAGTGGTACCTCTGCCGCAGCACCAGCTGTCTGTATTTCCTGTTATTTATTCCTTTTTTTTTCCCCCCTTCCCCTGCCTGAAATCCCCATGAAAGCCACAGAAGGGTTCAGGCAGGAAAGGGGCAGCACATCTCAATGGGATGATGTCCGCTCTCGACCGGCGGGGCGTGAGGTGGAATACTGCTGGGAATGAAGTGCACGCTCGACATTTGCTGCGTCTGCTGGAGAGTCAGGGTTCAGTGGCTGCCTCCCCTTCAACCAGCTGTTCTGTTTAATCACTGCACTTCTAACTTTTGCTTTGCAATGCCTGATGGCCAGTCGAGGCGAGAGAACTAGCACGGGATTTTTAGGACCAGCTAAAAAACCCTATACCCTTCATTTTCCTATTTCTACGCAGGACTGGCAAGTCACACATTAAACAGCCATGTAAAGACATTTCTTTCTAAAGGATTGCTACATTTTTGAGTACTCGCAAACTGGAGTGCCCAGGACAATTTCTTTTTTATTTTCCTGCCGTGAAGTGAGGAGCAGTGTGTGCGTTGCAGCCCCACTCGGCTGTGGGAGGCAGCCTGAAAGTGAGCCTGAGCTGGCTGGAAAGTGATTCCAGTGCAGGCAGGGAGAGAGAAAGGAGCGGCTGTTGCAATTAGTTGAATGATTTAATAGATAACAGCAGACATGCTTTGTGGACTGAAAAAGGATTTGCAGTCAGACTTTGGTGAGTGAGCCTGTCTGTATTTTTTTTTTTTCTCCCCCTCCTCCAGTAGTTTACTTTTGTTTACTCTGATTTCCTTTAACCACCTTAAATATCATTAACAATTTCATGTGCTACTTTGAAGGGGGTTTTACAAATCCAAACCGTTGCATACAAACTGTGATATAGTTGCTTTGATTTGCAAAATATCTCTCTGCTTCTCCCTGTGACCACTGGAGACTACCCTTCAGGCTGCCCCCCTCCTTCCCCTTCTTCAGCTGGAAGATTGGCAGACACAAGGGCTGTTCTTAAGGCACCCCAGATACTGCGGTGCCTTTATAGCTGTTTTGTTTTTTAAAAAAACAAAATCTAAATGTAGGTCTTTTATTTTTCAAGATCAGCGTGTGAATGGGCTGGGCATTCAGCAATGGTGAATAGAGGGCCAGCGGGGAAGACGGGGGTAAGGGACTCTGCTGAACATGGTGGGATCACTGCCATCGCTCCCACCTCCAGTGTAATCTACTACTACCTTGTCTAATAAATACTTCAGCTCCTGCCAGAAGTCTGCTATTTCAATGAGCTGCTAACCCCTGTTCTAGAAACCTGGGGTGAGCAATTCACTATTACTGTGGAGTATAAAAAAAATCTATTTCATTTCTGCAAAAGAGTGGGTAGATGAGCGTAGAAGGGCACCTTTACAAAGGGCACAGTCACCAAATCCTGGCCCCAGTCTTTCCAGGATGGACAGGCTCTGATATTTCTAACTGGGCGCAATATTCAAGTACTTTGTTGCATGCTGTAGCTCTGCTTGTTGCAGCTAAATATACTGCATGGAGCTTGCTCTACTGCTCTGATGCAAGTGTTTCCCTTGTGAAAGCAGACACATTGGAGTTGGAAGTACAGAGGTAATTTATGATTTCTGAATCATTTTACATTGCCTGAAGTGGTGTAGTGGGACTGACTTTGTCCTCTCCTTGGCCCCAAGATGCCCTAAAGCGTGAACCTAACTTTAGAAAATTGTTTTTCTCCCTAAATCTGAGAGGTAAAATAAACCAGGTGTAAAGCAGCTTAGCCTGGCTGTGTTGCCTAATCCCATGGATGTTGGCTAGATGCAATGTCCCCTTACTGTAGCAGCACAGCAAGGAGCGGTTTGGGGGCTGGGGCTTATTTTGAAGCTGCCTGAGACATGGCGGTGAGTCCTGGTAGGCAGAGGGAGTCTGGGCGCATGATTTAACAGGGCAGGAATGCAGCTGTTCCATGAAAAGATCAAAAGACAACTTGGCAGGAGTTCCCATCGCTCTTGGAGCTGAGCCATAAGCTGGGCCCCTAGCTCAGAGATGGCTGACACCGACTATGCTGGAGGAGGCTCCGGGATGCCACCAGCCACAGGGCGATCATTCGTTCAGTTCCTCAGACATGTCAGCAGATGCACCTGGCACTTCATTCATGCAAGTCCTGATGATCATTGTGTTGCTGCAAATGGTGGTGTTGTCTGGGTGTTGGGTGACCAAATGAGAAATATTCCTGATATCAGCCCCAAACCTTTCTCGGAGAACCTTGGGTCAATGTAGTGTGTAGCTCTGTCGTATACAAGGGAATGGTGCAGTCATTGCTCATCACTGGTAAGGAAGCCTTCTTCACCCTGGTATCAGACCCTTATAGCTTGTGCTAGTGGTGCTGCTGAGGACTAAGCCCATGCTTTCATCACCCAGTAGGTACTGGTTTCCTCAGCATCGCACAGATGAGGCCATCCTTTGCACCAGTCGCAGAGCAAAGACACGGAGAGGGGTGGGCGACCTTTTACAAGGGCAGGTAGTGATAGGACGAGGGGCAATGGCTTTAAACTGAAAGAGGGTAGATTTAGATTAGATATAAGGAAGAAATTCTTCATAATGAGGGTGGTGAGGCACTGGAACAGGTTGTCCAGAGAAGTTGTGGATGCCCCATCCCTGGAAGTGTCCAAGGGCAAGTTGGATGAGGCTTTGAGCAACCTGGTCTAGGGGAAGGTGTCCCTGCCCATGGTAGGGGGTTGGAACTAGATGATCTTTAAGGTCCCTTCCAACCCAAACCATTCTATGATTCTATGATCCCATTTCATGTCTGCTATCCCTTTTTTTCTTAGTTATTTTAGTGCATTGAGAAAAGCTTTGAGGGGACTGATTACCATGCATTGGGTTTGCTTTTGCTGAGTCTCAGTGAAGCTCTCTTTTGGTCACTCAGCTGGATTCTTAATGTGCTTTTTCTCCTGTCAACCTGACTTTTTCATGAGACTCATCTCCTAATCTGGAAATCATCTGAGATGGAAGCAATAAAGTGAATTGCTATCATATCGCTCATTTTAGCATTTTAAGTGTGATGGGCAAAAACAGAAATGAGATTAATTGTTTCAAAGAGGGGTCCAAATGCTTCAGAGGTGCTTCCTGGGCCCACCACCATTAGGGCCTTGGTGATTTCTTTCCTCTCCACCAGCCACTCTGGAAGTTTTCTGATGGGACATTTTAATAATACAGAGCTTTTGTCTGTCCTTCAGAACAGAAGGGTCAGAAAATGCAAACCAGCAGTGATGTTTTGTGGAAGGTGGGGGAAGTGTTTATCTTTTGGTTAGAGTAAGCCTGTGTGTGGCTCTGCTGATACCAATGTGATAGTGTGTTTCCACAAAAGACCTTGCAATCTTGCAATTGGAGGACTTCTCTGAAATGCTTTATGGCCTTTCTGAAGTCTAGGAAGAGCCTGTATGTTCTGTTCTAGGAAACTTCATGTTCAGTTAGTCCTTACTGCAGGATCACTGCAGGAGTGGGCAGAACGACAGAGTTCATCGAATCTCCTTCATGCTGCTCCAAGTGACCAGCTGAGGATCTGCATCGCAAACCAGCCCAAGATAAATGGTTAATTAACTACAGCACAGCCAACTTCAGATTTTGTATTTCAGATGTATGCATTTGGGTGACTTCATTTTTTTTTTTTTTTTAAATATGGTTTGTATAGAAGGCAAAGGAAAAATAAAGATAGTAGATGAGGATGTTCAGTGCTTTTCTGTTTGGGTTTGTTGTTTGGTTTTCAGGGGGTTTTTTGTTGCCATTAAGAAGCCATGCTTTTAGTGTGAGATGGACTCTCTGCAGACCAAGGTGTGAATTTCTTGTGCCTGACCAGCAAGCTGCACCCTTTATTTGCAGGGTGGGAATGGCTAGGAAAAGAGACTTGTTGATAGATCTCTGCCCCTTCTTGCTTGTTGGTTTTCAGGGGATCACCTCCCCTGTTCCGTGCTGTGCTCTCTCTGCGATAGCCCCAGATCTTTGCTGCTTGCCAAATAGGTAGGGGAAGAAATAGAGAAAAAAAAAATATCTGAAAGGGATAGAAAACTAATGTGAGGAGCTAGAATAGGACAGGAGGATATCTTCATAGATAAATCTTCTATGAAGAAAGATTTTTATCTTTCTTATTGAAGAATTTATCACAATAGTGCTATTTAATATAACTCCTGCTCATCAAGCTGCTTATGTCACTTGCCAGCTTTGCCTCAGTGGCAGCAAGATGAAAGATTGAGAGAAAAAGTAACTGGGTTGTGCATACCAAGACAGACATCTCTGGGTCCAGGATGTGAATCACAGTGATCTTAATTTCCTTGAGCCAAAACTGGGCAGAGAGAGTTTGTCTGGGCCATTTCTCTGCCCTAAGCTAGTATCAGCCATACCTATGTTATCATCTGTCTACCTTGCATTTGAATACATCCACGCTGGAAACACCACATCAGCTCAAATTCATTCACTAGACTTAAATATTAAGGAAAAGCTTTCTGCATCTGCAATTCTGGTGCCATTGCTTCCTGTCCTAACACAGAGGACAGATTGCTCCTTCCCTCTGTGCATCACTCTTCTGGATGTCTGAAGACAGCAATAACCCTTTCTCTCTCCTCCCTCTCTTCTCTTTAGCATAGACAACTCATTCCTCCTCCCAGCCTCAGAAGTCATGGTCTTCTAGATGTCTGACCAGACTGCACTGATTCAATCTGAATGAACTCCAGCTGGACCACGTTTCTTGAACTGTGCTACCCAAACCTGGGCACTGCACTCAAGCTGAGGCTTTTATAGGTGCTGAGTAAAACAAAAGGATGATTTTGCAGATCTTGCGGACTATACCCATTTTTATATGTACTGGGGTATTAGCTTTTCTTGCATATGATATGGCACTGTGGAATTATATTTGGTTTGCAGTCCATGGCATCTGAAGAGTCCTTCCACAACTGTCACTTAGATAGTTTTTCTCCATCCTTTATTCATTTGCTTCTTCCTGCCCAGGCCTGGTAGCTTGCATGCACCTCTACTGAACTGTATATTTGTTTTTTTCAAACACGTATGAATCATTCTGGGTTCAAAATTTACTTCCCAGCCTGCTTTCAGTCCCTCATAGCTGATGGCTGTCAGTAAACTTAATAAGAGCAATCTCTGTGCAATCATCCAGGTCATTTAATGAAAACCTGGAGTCTTACCAGGCTGGGGATGGGCCCCCACAGAACTTCGTTTAATGCATCCGTCCCTTCTGATTGTGAACAACTGATGAATTTTCTCAGTGTGTGGTTTTCCAATCAGTTTTGCATACACTTCATAATCATCTGTATCCTGCTTCCCAAACATAAAAATAGCATGTGAAACAGTATCAGAAGCATTTCTAAAATTGAGATAGAACAACTTGCATTTTCTGTCTATCCAGAAATGTTGCTCTGTCACAGAAAGAAAATGAGTGGGCATGACTTATTTGTGGTAGATCAAGTCTGTGGTTAGTCCTCCTCGTTTTCTTTTAGCAGCTTGCACACAGATGGTCAGTTCCGGGAACTGAAAGAGAAGGTGATGGATTTGTCATTCTCTCACCCCAGCTCTGATATCACTTCTATTTGTTTTGTTTTGTTTTCAAGTTCAGCATTGCATTTTGCTCTTCTGCAGTCTTGTGATGTCTTACCCATTCTCCATAAGGTCTTAAGGATACCTGCTGATGGCTTTAGGACTTTGGTGGCCAGGTCTCTATAAAGTTTTGTTGACTATGTTAAGTATAAATGAGCTGATCTACACAGTGCAAATGAGTTCTTGCTCTTTTCTAGAGATGAGCCATTCCACTAAAATTGCTTTTTATAGAAGAAAAATGGCTAAAGGTATTTCCTACAACTTTTCATGGCCTATAGAAATTAATTATCTTTTTATTCAGTTTTTTCCCTCCTGTATGGAGGTTACAGAGGTTTTTTCCTCTTAAAAGATTGTGCTCATACACATTTCATTAGTGCACACTTGTTAGTAGAATGATGTTTTTCAATGCAAAGGCCAGGCAGATTTAATAAAAATGTCAGTCTAAAGTGTCAGCTGAAAAACTGCTGTTTAGGTTTTCTCTCCAGCACTGACTGTTGGAGTCCAGTTTCCAGCCCAGACGTTTACCTCCGTGCCAACCCGCTTAAGAAAATCTCGTTACTGCTGGAAGAGATGCACTGTGGCTTTGAGAGACCATAATAGGGGACTGAATTTCATGTGGTGTGTTAAGTCTTGCTTTTGGCTTTATGTCCAGGTTTGTTATTCTTTATAATGTTTGTTCTGTTTTGTTAATCCATACAAGCCAAGGATAACTGCACTGCCAAAGTTTTTGTATATGTTAGGGCATGTAGAATTTGATTTATTTTGGAAATGGACTGTTAAAATTGATACTTGTATGTGGATGCCAATGTTTATTGCTTGTGATATTATCTACTTAAGGATGGAAATCGTATATAATTTTACCCAGAAGGTCAGAAAAAGGTGTTGGGCAACTTGGAGGGAAGGGTGCCTATGCTTTTTTGTTTATGCATGTGTAGGTGTTGCAAACAAAAGAAACAATTAAAGCTAACAAGTAATGATAATCAGAAAGAGGTGCTGGCGCAGAACTGGAAGAGAGAAAGTAGAGCAAAAATAAATATTTAGCAACGTTCATCAATTGACAGTTGAACGCCACCAGGCATAAGAACATTTAAGGCTCTCTTCAGCTGTCAGTTCAGCTACTGCATAATTTCTAGCATGTGAGTAATCCCATCAGGGTAGGCATGGTCGTAAGCCTTGATAGGATAGGACCCCCAGGTCATTGTACGGCTGTCTATTCAAGGTGGCAGAATACTGTTTCAAGACAAGCGTGCTTATGTGGGAGTTAGGAAATTCTGGTTCCGTGACAGTGTGACTGCTAGTCTGCTTCTGATTTTTTTGTTAATGTTGTTGTTATTCCGTTCATAACAAAAAAAAAAAAAAAAAAAATTACTAACTAAGCTTGATGTTCTCAGCTGCAAATTTATTAATCTGTGGATTTACAAATCAGTCTGGTAACTTGAGACGTGCAAAATCACACAGGATGAAGAATTTCTCTCCTTCCATTCCCAACAATTGCCATCCCTGATTTTTTTATTTCAATGAAAGTATTTTTTTTTCCCTTTGACCGTATGTTTTTGTTCAAGGATCTGATAATTACATGCTTGGAGATGATGGCTTTTCAAAAGCATCTTTCCCAGCAATTTTCAACTGGAGATGTGGATAAAAATATCTCCCCAGTTTTTTATCAGAAATGTTTTCAGTAATGTGCAATTATGAGCTCTGCCTTCATTCAATTCATCCTGGAAGAATTTGCTTCACAGGGAAATTCGTTTCCTAGCTTCTGTAGATGCCAGCATAGTTGGCAGCTGCAGGTTTTTGTGGGGAGGAGGGGAAAAAAAAAGGCCCAGAAATGAAAATTGCTGTTAAGTAAATTGGTCTCAACACCTGGAAACCATGAAAGGATGGAATATCATACTTTTTTGTTAAATCATTGTTAAAACTACTTTGCATGTCAGTCCCAAAATGGCCTTGTAAATTATTTAGTATAGCTGAGAGATGAAGAGATGATCCCACTTAATCGTGCCTCACAACTGATCTGTTTCTTATTGTGCAGGTTCATGAAACCATGTTAGAAAGGTGGAAGGAGTTGTGGTTTTCTTCCCAGCAGTACTCTAGCTTCCAATCTCAATGTATAATTAACACTCACGTGGTATATCCTAATGAAGCTGTAAGTTAGCAGCTGGCTCGGGTTTGGGGAGAACAACGTTGGCGTTAAGGCAAGAAGGGCTGTGGAGCAGTTTTATAAAGGGAATAAATATGGTTTTGACCTGGAAGGCAGGAACTTGTGCTGGTAAGAGTAAGATCTGGCTCCCTGCTGCCCTGGCATATGGGTGAAAAAGGGAATTGCTGCATCCTTCTGCTTCATTGCATCCTCCTCTTTTCCAAAGGAGGGAGGTAGGTCCCTGATGTGGTGTCTGCTGCTGTTTTGGAGGTCGTATGCCAAGTTGTTTGCAGCTATTGAGCAAACTGACTTGCTCGATATCCCAAATAACTCCTCCCTCCCACCTTCTGCTCCCTTCTCCGAGCCCTCCTGGTGCCCCCAGAGCCTGCAGGTCCAGCACACCCATCCCCTGCCCTGCGGGAGCTCTCGCTGTAGCGAGAGTGGGATGGCATAGCTCCAGTCAGTTGCTTTTCCCAGCCAAATAGCCGAGCTAAGTCATGGATCTGCTCCTCTGTCTTTGAGCAGCCATCTGCATGACTGTACAAATGATGAAGGTCTGAGTCAAACCTCTAACAGGTCCCCACTGTTGCGCTGCCAGCCTCGATGGAGTTGTCCGAGCAATAAATCTGCTTCTCCACGAGGTCTCAGTGGAGATCCCCTTCTTTCCTCCTGTCGGCATGATGACTGATCCATACGGGGTCATTACTGTAGTGGATGGTTCAGCCTGAAATGTGAGGGACGTGGCCTACTCCTGCCCCAGTGATTTATAGAGGATAATTTCTTTGTGGAATGCAGTGCCATTTGGGTAGGATTAAACTCTTGGTATAAGATGAATGTACATGTTTTGCTAAAGGTTTTTCTTCAATAATGTAATGCATTTCCCATATAACCTACTGTGTAAACAGCTCGTGTTCCTTCCTGCCGCGAAACGCTGCGCTCTTGCTCATGCTGCAAGAGTGCCTCGAACCTGCAGCCCAGCAGCCTCCCAGGTGCGAGGAGAGGAATCTCTGGGCAGATTCTCTGCAGGTCCATGCTCAGCCGACTCCTCTGCAGCACGCAACAAAGCCACGTGTGGGGGCCAAGGATTTGTGTGTGAGGTAGGAGGGGACTAGATGGGGTCCTGGGGTAGAGCCACAGAGATATGCCTGAAATCTGGGGAAATCAGTGGGAAGATGCTCGGGTACATATAGATCTGGATCAAACAGCCTAGGTGACTTGTAAACCTCCTACCTGTGGAGTTAAAATCAGGGCGAAGTTAGAAGAGCTCTTAGACAGAGGACACATCCCTCATTGCTTCCTATTTTGCTCCAAAACCAGGTTTCACCCTGCGGTCCATTACTCTGTCACCCGCCCTTGCTGTGTAGCACGTGGTACTTTTCCCTGACATTCCCCCCTCCTTGCTGCTGTAGCCAGGCTGTGCAAGGCAACTGTTGCCGTCGAGGTGGTGGCAAATGTCCCCCAGCTCCAGGCTGGCTCCAGGGACAGTCCAGATAGCTGTTGTGATTTGTGAGGCTGGGCAAGAAGCATGAGACAAGAGAGAAGTTTGTTATTAATAGTAATAACTTAAAAAAAGAATCAAAGCAACTCCCCTTTCCCCTTGTGTTTCAAGTTATGCCCTACCTTCCCACTCAGCAAGCTTGGCAGAGGGACCCCATCACTTAGAGGGGGGATAAGCACTCATCTTGTAGGAACTGGAAAATAAAGTGTTTTGCAGGCTGTGGTGGAGGTGAGCAAGCAAAGCTCCGCTGGCTTTCTCTCCTTTGTAAAAGTCCCTTTATCATTCAGCAGCCGACTCGAGCAGTACCGTGAGCTATAATAGGCAATTAGCTCCTAGCAGATTTATGTGACACTGCGTTTTCTAAGCAAACAATCATGTGTGTTTAATCATTAAATGGATCTGCTGTATCTAATGTTCACAGAGCAGATCTTTTCTGTCTCATCTCCCTGTGCACACACTCAGCTCTCTTGCACCCCTTTTGCACCAGTGTACACCCGCAGACATTCACACTTGTGCAAAACTGGTGGGAATGTATTACTTGGCAGCTGCCTTTGGGTCTGGCAGGCAGTGGCAAGAGGTAAGTACTTGGCAATATCTGCTCTCAGAGACATCCAGACTCTATATAGAGGTTAGCAAGGTGGGAATGGGAGATACCTGGTGCAGAGGTGTTCCCTCTTCTAACCCCTCGGACCCTCGGTATGGTGAGGGGCTGGGCAGGCACCCACACAGCACCCCGCCGAGTGCATCCATACAGTGATTGCAGTGTTCCCCAGACTTCCTGAGGTTCGGAAAGTAGTCAGTTTTAGTATTCGTAGTTAATTTTAGAAATACCTGCACATACTGCTCTTCCACACATCTATTACACACTCGATGGAACCTGCTGGTTTTAATTTTTATTAGCACAAGTGCCTTGTTGAATCAAAATTAAGTGGGTATTTGGGAAGCATAATGTGAAGCATTACACTTAATGGTCTGTGTTCCTGAGTGGAGAAGGGCTATCACATGAGTCTCCTCTCTCCCCGAGACTCTGCAGTCTTTAGCTACACCTGAATTTTCCCTGAGTTCATTGCCACTTCCTATCCTCTGTAAGCTGTAAAACTCCCAGCTGCATCTTTTCAGGTGTGTGTTGCATCTTTTCAGACATACAGCCTTATTCAGATACAAACATGCTGGGCCTCAGGTTGCAGTGTGTGGGGAGAAGGCAGGTCTGCGGGGTGCAGGTGGAGCTGTGCTGCTGGGGGCTGCTCAACCCAGCCCCAGGAGGGCTTCTTGTGCTTCTGCCCTCTTCTCATCCAGGTTCAACTTGAGCCCCTCCCTTGTTCAAATCGGGAGCAAGTATCTGCCTAGGGCAATGCAAAACTGACTTGTTCCCAGACCTGGGCAGAGTCTGCTATAGCCAGTCCCTCTGGGTTTTTGTGATGCTCAGGAGAGGTTGGGCTCTCACTAAATTGCGAGTGCTGTTTTAACCAGCGTCCCTGTTTTCCAGCCTGCAGCTCCTGCAGCTGGCACCCTGCTCCTGGCTAATCCTTTGGCTGGGGCAATTTTGGATTTTAAACATATAAAAAACCCAAAGGGAAAATTAACCCACAGAACTGTGAGGCTCAAATTCTGCACAGAGCAGGATTTCAGTGTGAAAATCCTAAGGTTGTCCCTGTTTGCTTACAGGTGCTCACAAGAGTGAGCATCTCTTCTGAGCCTTTCAGAGTGTGGCAGAGCCCAGCTTGCAGCAATTTGTTCTGATTTTCACCAGGAGTTTCCATGTCTTTTGGGAATTTTTGTGCTGGCTGTAGTTGAGACCGAGTTCTCTGCCTGCTTTGCATCACCCGTTCAGTGTGAAGCAACTGGAAACCAGCACAACCATTTGCATGAAGGCAACTACATAAAACAGCTGGAGTGCATTAATAACTCCGCTGGAGCGGGTTCTTAGCCATCTTTCATACTAAACAGATGTTTGCTTTCATTGCGATGGTGCTGTCCTAATCTTTGGACACCAGCCTCTTTGGAGGATGGGGTGTTGGCAGAGCCTGCAGCCAAGGTAAGGCTTGATGGGAAGCAAGAAGTGGGGCAAAAACAGGAGCAGGGCTTGTTGGAAGCAAGATTTAATGGGCAATTCAGGCAAATTTTTAACAGCTGGTTTGATGGGGTCAGACCACACCAGTTCCAACATCAAATAACCTTGAGCTTTGAAACTTTCTTATTTCATCTTGTTATGTCATCCTGCTAAATCTGATATTCCCCGGCTCTTTGATTTCTCTCCTTCTCCCTCCCTCCTTTCATTTTAAGCAAGGCTCTTGCTTAAACTTTCTTTAGTCTTTAACTATAAGCTTATTTTATCTCTCACACAGCTCCTGTGAATCCTCCCGACACAGTCGAGGATAAAAGCAGCCCAGCCGCATACACGGGCCATTGCATAATGGATGGTTTGTGTGTCAGAGTCTAAAATCTACATCTGTTTAGATCAGTCATGAAGTGGGAACATCTGTATATATTCATATATAATGGCTTTTACCACATGAATGAATAATCCAACTCCCACGATTTGGTATTTACTTTTTTTGAAACATTGCTACTTAGCTAAACACTGAGGGAAGAATCACATTTATGGGAATTAAGTCTTAGTAAGGTTTAGCGGAGCTTCGTGGATAAGCTGGAAACAAGTCCAAATGGGGTGCCAGAAATCTTTCTTTTAAAATAGTTAGTGCTGTCTGGAACTTCTTCCTTATTTCTTGACTCCCACTGGTTTTTAAGCACTTTGCATCAGAATGCGGTGCAAATCCAGGATGAACCACCTGATTTGCAACCTACTGCATTGAATAGCTTCTCATATGATGCCATCTTCCAGCAGTACTAGCTGTCTTTGCAGTCCTCCTAAAGAGGGTTCCCAGACCTTGGGGGCTGCATTGCGAGCTGGGGGCTCCAGCTGGGGCATTGCCCCATTGCAATGTCACTGGTAAACCTGGCTGAGAGATACTTTGGCGCACTGGGCCAAATGGGCCAGTGGAAACAATGGAAAAAGGTGTTGGAGATATAGGCACCCCCCTTGCTTCAAAGAAAGCTGGGGACTTGCTACATCTGTTTTCTGCTGGGTTAGGCTGGTTTATTCTCTCCCTGCAGTCAACGAAGCCTCTAAGCCATGTGCCAGCCCTGCCCTCAGCGCAGCTAGGGCTGAGCACGCACCCAGCTGTAGGCTGCAGTTAGCCAGGGTTGTCCTTGTTCACTAGACTGCTCTGGTTTTTCATACCTCCTTTTGAAGCTGTAGCCTAGTTGAGATGATAAGATCAGTGCAGTAGCAAATGAGGTTGTGGACAGCTTTGATATCTCCTTCTCGTAGTTTATTTGACTTTTTTATGCTAGTGCTGATGGCATCCTTTAGGTTTCATATAAATCTGTTTTCTCACTTCGCCCGTTGATCCATGGCTCATGCTTTTATTAAATGTCACTGCATTGAAGTGCATCTCTTCTGTTGTCTGATTTGCCTGGGTTTTTTTTATTTTGTTGGTTTTGTTTTCTTGTGGTTTGCATGGATTTTCTTATTGCTGTTGGCACTGAGATTGATTCATACCACGCGTGGACCTATATCAATCTCAGCCACCTCTTGAACTGGCACAGCAAATCTCCCAGATTTGATTCCTCATTTCATTTTCTGGGCCTTTTTCCTGAGCAAGAGGAGGCTTGTAATTGGGGGCAGAGAGGGTGCTAACCTGGACAATTGGCGGGGTGACCTTCCTTGCAGCAGCCCTGCTGGGCTCTCCTTGCCCACCCCTTGTTAAATCTTGCTGGTGCAGGGGTTGCCCATGTCAAACTGATGCTGCTTCAGGAGATCAGCAGGGAAGCAGGATATGATTCACTGTAAGAGGGGGTTTTCCTCAACTCCTCATCTAAGGAGTTATATTTTCTAACAGGTTTCCTTAAGATTGGTTTACCACTCTTAGTTGCTCTCCACGTTGCATGCTGTAAGTTTAGCACAGGTGCTAAAATTTTGCGTACACTCTTGGGACCACTATATTTACTTGTGTAACATGGGCTCTCTTGGAAGGGCTATAGGCGTGAAACAACAACAACAAAAAGATATTACAACTGTAGCGAGTCCGTCTTCAAAAAGGATTACCAGGCTGAACGTTGGCATGGTGTCTAATGGCCACCTTGTCTTCCCTCTCTGCTGAACCCAGTGGGTTTTCTTCTGCCCTATCTACTGCCTGCTACAAAAGATTTGCTCTTGGCTGTGTCCCTGCTGAACTGGGAGAAGTTATGCAGCTGTAGCAAAGCCCAGAAGAAAAAACTGTTGTCTCAATCCACTAATTTACAAAGTCAAGGATATCTAATGATAGTTTTTGTTACTCCTATTTCAAAACTCATGCTCTATCTCTTTACTTCCCATCTGCGAATATGTTGGGGAGCAGGTGTTCCAGTTTTCCTCTGTTTGAACATCTTTCAGCAGAAAAAGGTAGTGCAGAGAACCTGGGCACTCATTGCTTTTTGGCTCTGTTGGAGAAATACTGATATATCCTCCTGCTTCATGTGAGGGTGGGATCTCCAGCTTTGAGCTGGGAGAATCAGAGGAAAGACTTATTATGGACAAAAATGACCTTTTCACTGAACTGTGATTTTTCTTTTCAGCTAGCTTCTGCCCAAATAGCACGTTCACTTTTTTTTTTAGACTGGGCTGTTTTGAGCCTGAATGAGCCATTCACAATCCAGTCTCACCTCCTGCATAATACAGGTCAAAGAGCTTAGCCCCATTACTGTGAATCATGCCCCAGATCCCCTGTCTAAGGGGTGCTGAATGGTTTTTAGAAAGATGCCCATCCGTCATGACAAGACGTCTGGTAACACAATGTCCAGGAGGTTGATTCTTCTCATGGGGTGGAAAAGGAGGACACACACGCATTCCCACATATAGGATTAATCTCTACAGCTTTCCTTCCTATATTCTGGCTCTCTACCTTCCCATTCAAGAGTTACATGCTCTGCTGCCATGCTTGTGCACCAGATCGGATTGCCTTCTCCCATTCTCTTCAGTGCAGCACTACCTTGTGCTTCTGAAGCACCCTCCCTACCTGGGAAGTTAAGCACCTCTTGATTTGACAGTTCTTTTATAAGATCTTGGAGGATGGAAGACAACAGGAACCATTTTTAAAGCAAAGATCATAGGGATCAAAAGGGAGTTTGAAAAAGGCAAAACAGGTCAAAGAATTTACTATTGCTATTACTGCAGCAAATTGATCTCCATTTCAAAAGGTGGAAGTCCTGACATCTACCTCTTCTGTCGTCCCCAAGCTGTTGACTTGTGCTGCATGTTCACATCCGGGCTCTGCATGAGGGTGCTCAGTTCTTGGCACTGCCAATGGCACCTGAATCCTGTCTCCCCATCTCCTCCCTCGACCTCTGCGAGTCCAAGCCCAGTGTTAGGTAAGACAGAAAAAAAAAAACCAACACAAAGTATTTTGTAATATGGACATTGATAAATTTTTTTGGCTTTAACTATTGATACGTCACAAATAAAAGCTTTTGCCTGCTTGGGCGTACCTTTTGACAAAGCTTCCCAGTTGGGAGGCAGCTTAGTGCCAAACCCTGTGCAGTGAAAGCAGTCGTGGTGGTTTTCATTAAAACAAAATGTGGTTTTGCTTTTTGACTAACTGCAGGGTTTTTAAACAAGCTGGTAATAGTGGCCACTAGGTTTAGGTGGCACCAGTGATTTGAGTGCTAAAGTCTAATAAACTGACAGTATTTAATTTCATTTGATTGAAAAGCCACAATAGAGCTGTCTCTCTTATTTGATTTCACTCCACAGTCACTTAGCATGGCATTTGTTGCCTGAAAGAAGGAAAGTCCCCAGGGTTTGGATTTAGCAGGCTGCGTTTCTTATCCATCTCCATATAGAAGAGAAAGTTTGGAAGCTTGTGTGGCGTTAATAGGGGGAATTGTATTCCCTTGCCAGCTAGGATTTACTGCTGCCTGCTGCATAGATTAATAAACCCAGTTGTATCTAGAGAGGCGTTCTTCCCTGGGAAGGGCGTTAGGTTTTATCAGTCATTTCTCACCATATTAGAATTGCTCACTTGGATAACTTTCACAAAAGATCAGTCTGAAAATGTGTCTTATTCCTCTTTAATTTTTACTCTTGAAAGGTAGTTTCTTCAGATAACACAATCAGTATATCAGCAATATTTCATCTTCCTAGCTTATTGTTGGACTTTCCCCAGTACAGTCTACACTGCTCAATAAGAGAAATTGCCAGATTGACTGGAAAATGTAAGTTTAATAACATCATTTCAGGCACTAGAACTATTGAGAAATAATAACTTCATTGAGTTGGTTTCTGCGCTATTCTTGTCCCTCATGCACAAAATTACCACATATAATGTGTGTGTGTGTACGTCTGTGTGTGCAAATGTGACCTGAAGAGGGTGAGAAACTGCATAGTTTCCCCTGCTACCGGGTTGTTCATAAATATAAACTGATGAAGCTGCCTGAAAATGCCTGGGAGGATGAGAGGGATTGTGAGAAGGGAAGTGTCTCTCCCTTTCTTTCTTTGTTTTTATTCTTTAACAATAGAAATTCAAATCTTGCTGGGGAGTGCTTGAGAAAAGTGAGCTGGAGAGGGCTCACTGAGTGAAAAGAGACCGTTTTGGTATGGATGTTTTTAGAGGACGCTCTGGAAGAGATGGATAAAAGTGAAGATGTTTGCGTTTTGTTTGGGAAAAGCTGTTTGTCCTGAAGACCCAGCCTATGCTATCCTTCAAGAAACTCTTAATAAGCCTAACTTAATGCACAGAAGCATATCCTCACCAGAATGGAGAAAGAGTTGTCCCTGATATTTTTAAATTAAATAAAGAAAAGAAATCACAGGTCACTTCAGAAGAACAACATAAGCTCCTCTGTGAGCAGAAGAGCAAAATAACCCTTATTTTCAACAGTTTTGCATCCAATACCCCTTGTTCTCCTCCCTACCATGCAAACAAAAATGAGTGGTGAAGCTGGTCTAGAGCTGGTTTGCACAGCAGCTCTTTGCTTTGCTGAGAGCAATAATTTCACTCTTTCTTACTCAAAACACAATTGTAATGAAAGTTACAGGACTATAATCCTCTTTCAGGTTTCTCTCTTCCTGCCCTCCACCCCCCACCCCCCCCAGGTTGATGGATGGTGGCCACTGGGTTCCAGAGGTGCAAAAGGACAGTAGATGGAGGGAGGTACAGAAAGTATGTGAAGTTAATTTTTGCAGAAAACCAAGCAAAAAAATGGAGCTGCATTTAATAAAGAATTCTAGTCACTTTTTCAAGTATTTTTTACTCCATCTCTCAGTACAGCTTGAGTGGAAATTAAGAACTGCTTTCAGGTCCTCTATCGCAGACTCCCTCAGATGAGCTGATTAGATAAATAAAGTTACACTGCACTGGCTTCCAAAGCAATAACGGGTGACAGACAATGCATTGTAGCAATGTCTCTGGTATATGAAAGACATGACTGTAATGGCAGGTTGACTGCAGATTCTTAAATCATGTCTTTTTCATTTCTTCTCCTTTTATGCTTTTTTTTAATGGAACGTCATGTATTTAAAGAAAGCATGAGGAGTACCAGATCTTGGCATTGCAAACCGGGTCCAGCATTCATTCTTATCAGATGGGACTTGAATCAGTTCTTAGGAGGTGTTTAATATCCTGTGAAAGTTGATGCGAGTTAAATCTTTCCAAAGCCTGGCTTCTTTGCAGAGCTACCTTAAATGGGCTTTGTGTGTGTGTGTGCGCACACACACACACACACAAATTAGATCTTCTGCTCGGTTACTAAATGCTGAAACTCTTTTCACTTCTCCATGAGGAGCAGGAGTCTTCTTCCATCAGTGTGTATCTGCCGAGGGCTTGCAGAGGGGAAGAAATATGCTCTGGTATCCCTTGGAAGCCAACCTGCTTGATAACAGAGGCACGTTCTGACTCATATCTTGACCTTATAAAGGCTACTGCTATGCAAATAACTATCTACATAATTTTGGTTGAAAATGGTTGCTTGAAACAAATTGTTCCTTTAAAAGTAATTTTGGTTTCTTATTAAAAAGAAAAAAATAGAAGAACAAAGCACAGAATTTTCTGTTGAACAATAGGCTATTGTATCTTTTATAGATGTTTCCTGTGAATAAAGCAGCAGGTGGTTATGAAATTATACATGCCTTAGAAGGGTTGGTAGATAAACGAATACAGGCTTTAGAAGAAAAGAAGGGGAGATGTGGAGGGTGTCGGGAGATTAATTTTATGCTGTGTCTATTGGGGAGAGGAAATTAAGAAGTACAACTTCCTCTTGGAATAACCTTGAAGTTTGGACAAGTTCTCCCTGGCTCAGATGCCAGGAGCGACAACTGCACAAATGGATGGAGGAGATGCCACAAAAACCTCTGATGGCACAAGAAGCTGCAGTTGGTGGAGCACATTCCCAGCCCGGGGAAAGGATCGCAGCATCATTGCAGTGGGGCCGGCGCAGGTACTGGCAGCAAGTTGGTAATGCTCTTGGGACGGTTTTTTTTTTCCACCAGACGTAGCTGGGAAAATGGGGGAAAGTTCAGTCGTCATCTTTGGGGCAAAGACTTTGTTCCAGCAAGCACAGTTACTGTACGGCATGGCTGTCCTCTCCGGCTGTGCTCTCAGAAAATTTGTGATAAGAGAAGTTGAAGAGAAAACACTTCCCTAAGCTCTCATTTGTCTTCTGTGTAACTCATGAATATGTGCTGTGAGGGGATTTGCTGCCAGTGAAGGGAAAAATACGAGGCTCTTCTTTGCAGTAGCCAGCCTCTGCCGTTTGTACCACAGATTTTTTGGTACATGTATTTACGAAATTAGGGAGGGGCTGCTCCCAAAATAACTTGGTCTGTTCCAGTCTGAGCTTGCTGATTAAGGGGAAATTTTAAAAAAAAATCTTGCTGGTGCAAAGGAGGGGAGAAGCGTTTCAAAGACCTGCTTGGGTCTGAGTGGCTGCTGTGGGAGAGTTACATTGAGGGTGCCCTGTGCTGAGAGAGGTGGAGATAAGATCTGTGATGGGCGCTGGGTTTTTTCATTGGACTACTTCCAAATGCCCCACCCCATCTCCTGGAGAATAAAAAGCCAGGAAACACTGGGCTTTTTAAAGGCTGGGGGATTTTTTTGGTTGCAGCAAGCAAAACAGTGAGTGTCATGACAATGAAATTGTGCTGCAGAATCCTAAAGCAAAAGTGACTTTTTTTTTTTCTTGTTTTTAGGCACTTCATAGGAGCATGGGCTACCTTGCCTAAGGATTTAGTGTATTCGTTGCTGTATGCTTGGGCTAGTATTATGTAGGGCAGGATCATGAACTCTAGCTCAACTTTTGCAGTATTCTAGGAAAAGCAGTCTGGAGATCACTGGCAGATGTTTTTAATCCATTGTTTGGGTTCTATTTTTATTTGTTTTCTGTAACATTTCTGATACAGATCTGGAGCAATGCGTTTCTGGAGATGGGAAAAGAACTGAATGTCTGTATTGGGCTTAATGAACTCGTGCAAATTTTCCAAGGGCGTAAGGAGCTTTGGATTTAGTTGAGCAGAAGAAAATTCAAGACACCTGCTGAGGAAGGCTTGAGGAAGGTGGGGATCCTTCATGGAAACAGTCTCTTGCCTGAAGCGGAGGCATGGGAGGAGCTCTTGGGCCATGGTAGACTCCGTAATTAAGTAGTTTCAGGAAATCATGTAATCTGTTCATAACAGTATTCAAAATGGGCTTTTTGTTTTCCTGTCCTAGTCTCTCTAGATCTACTTGTCTCTTGTGTTAAAGGCTAAGTGCTTTGAAGATGGGAGTCCACCGCTGTGCTGCTCTCATGCAGAGCTGACGCAGCCATCTCTGACCTGCTGCGGCGGTGCTAAAATAACCCAGACTGCCCTTAGGGGGATGTGCTGGAGGTTTGGTTGTGTACAGCCTTGCAATCAAACCCAAACCCGTTACTGGTGCATAAAATGTCACTGGGTGTGATGCCACATGGAGCACCAGCCTGGGGAGAGGTGGGAAGGATTATGTTACTGTCCTCCTCTAATGATAATACAGCCCCTGGCTAGGCTCTAGTGGAGGCTGTATAATTTGGGAGCTAAACACCAATTTGAGATTTAGAACGGGTGTGCGTGGGTATATCTCTTTTCCCCTTCTCTTCTAGTAATATGATAACTTTTAAAAGGTGATTAGGTGCCTAAAAATACAGATAGATTATTATAGTCTGTTTTTGACGTACATGTCTGCATCTTCAGGCACTCAGAGATCTTTAAAATCCTGGGCCTTGGAGACTACCTCCCAGGAGGCTGCAGTTTGAATCATCACTAGCTGCCTGACCCACTCTCACGTACTCCTGACTGCTCTTTACCTGACTACAGATAAATGCCTCCCCTGACTACAGAAATAACTCTACTCAAAATGGATCAAATCGTACTTAGTTTTAGTAATTTGGGTTCCTGCTTCCAACCTTGTGCTTTTATTCTAGCAAAAAATACCAGCTTGCGTTAGCGTGAACAGCTTTTGGTTCTTAACGCTGTTTTAGTATTCATTTCTCTAAACAAGGAGTGCAATTACCCTATGGCAAAATAACTGTCTCCAACTGTCTTTTTTCCATTAAACAAATGGGAGGTTTTACCTCTTGGTCTTCCCACAAGATTAATGCACTTTCTCTGCGGGAACTGTCTTAAAGCGATCCAGGAATCTGAACAACTTGCAGACAGCAAGCCTAATTGTCACAGAAACTTATTTAGCCAATGCCGATTTTCATTAAGAGGTGATCTCTGTTAATAACATACACTAATAACTCTTGTAAATGAAAAAAACCCTCCCTTTCCCCCCCACAAGCAGGGATAATGAACTCCTAAATCAGTGCTCTTTCAGTGCTCTTTCTGAGGAAGCTCCCCCCCCCCCCCCCCCGCCCGCCATTTTAACAGAGGTTGGCTAATGATGTCAGGAGATCCTGGTGCATGTGCTCACATCCCATTGGGAATTTAACTAAGAAAAGTCGTGGTGTTATCGAGATTGGTTTTGCTGCCGGTTGCCACAGGAAGAGAATTTGGCCCAGGACATCTTCACTGGCTCAGTGAAAGCTGGGAGCTGATGTGTCTCAGAAAGGCATCAAGTCAACCTTGGTGAGGGTTCACTGACTTGGACAACAAATGGGTCAAACCATTCTGGAAGCTCAGCAATCCCTGATTTAGGGAAGTTGTGAATTTCCTAGGAGTTAGGATTGATTTACGTGTATGCAGCTGATCCCTGCAAATCAACCAGCTGGCTGCTAGACGAATAATGGGTAAACAAGCATCTTGGTTAGAGGAGAGACTCCTGTTTGTACCCTCAGCCAGAAAGCAAGGCTGGGGAGGTAAATTCAACCTTACTATATTAGACCTAAGAGAATCCACATCAGACACAGCCATGGGAAATTGGCAGACCAAGTTCTGCTGCTTATGGAGTAACTTGTCTTTTCTATTAGTGCCCTAGTTCTTAATCCAAAAAACCAACAAGATCCAACCCAAAACCACAGACTGGGTCAGTGGCTATCGGAGGGACAGAGCGTGGGGCCTGGCAGGCATGGAGGACATTGCACAGATCCACTTCTCCCCATGCTCCTGGTTAACTGGGTTTATTCCCTTTCTGTTTGGATTGCAATTATTAACAACTGTTATTCCCCTCTCCTTTCTTATCTTCTCTGTAAAGTAGGGAGTAGAAGTAGATAATCCCCAAAACATTAAGTGGTGAAAAAGCAGGGAGAAGTGGTTGTGCTGGTGGCAGAGCAGGTGACAGGACATTTTTATGGCCCGGTGGCCACCGCTGGAGCTGAGGTGCCAAATGGCATGTACGAAACAAGCAACAGAGCTCTGGCTATACAACCCATGCTGATTAATCGCCAAGAGACTAATCTCTGGACAGTTTTTGCTCTCCTTGCTGCCGCTGGCGCCCCTCCGGTACCTCCCAGTATGATCCGGGGAGGGAGGTGAGGATGCCTGCACCTCACAGCTGGGGAGCCTGCTTTCCCAGACAATATTTTCAGTGGTGAGATGCTAAGCCAGGGAATGGAGAAACACCCCCGCACCCGAGTAAAGGAAGAGCAGGCAATGAAACAGTTCAAATGTCCCCTCACTCTTCTTCTCCCCCCCTCCCTCCTTTTTTTTTTTTTTTTTTTTTTTGCCCCTGCCTCCCTGCTTTGTCTTGTGCACAACAGGGCTCTTCTGGAAACAGATGGTTTCCTACCGAGGCTGAGCACCTGCTCTGCTCAGGAGGCAGGCTTGGTCTGATCTGGGCCACCTCTTTTGCAGCTGCAGCGTTCCCGTGTCAGGCTCTTGCTGCATGGCTGAGCCGCAGTTTTGCAGAGCAGTAGCTGCTTCTTGCTGTGCTGCCCTGAATCCTGGCTGGGGTTTCCCCTGTGGGGGAGGCAGATGAAGACTCAATCTGCTAATTTGCTTTTATTTGGGTGAAAGTTACTGGAAAATACCTGTCTTTTGCTGACCTCTACCTCCACCTCATCCTCCCTCAGAAAACCTGTGCCACTTTCCGTGCTGCCTGTCAAGGGGTCAGTGCCGTCGATGGGGGTCTTTAGCTCCTGGGTTGTCTTGCCTGGTAATCTGGATGCTTCTGGCACAATCTCAATTAAACAGGGAGAGCATAAAATATTACAGTGCCCTGTCTGGAGGTGACACGTTGCACTAGAGCCCCTGAAGTGCCATTGACTACAGTCCCTGCTGAGAGCTGCCATTGACTGTCTGGCAGCGGGGTGGGATGTTGGAATTTGCCCTGACCTTCCCTTCTTCCTGCCCCTGGTACTTCAGCTAAGCAAGGAGATGTTTTTCCTACTCCTTCATCTGTCAAGTTTGTTTTTGAGGGAATGGGATGGGATGGGATTATCTCTTCTCTTTTGTCACTGCGTGAGTTGTATACTACTGTAAAACACTGTTGCTGCAGGGAAGGAGAGTTCAGGGCCATGTGTGTAGGGGTAGGGACTTGGGAGCTCTTCTCTCCCTCGTTTTAGTAAGACACGGAAATGACAAAAACTTGTCAAAGAACTTATAGGAATTTTTCCATATTGTCACAGATTCCTATGGGATCAATATATGGAAAGTGTTGCGGTCTCAGTTTTATTGAGGGTCTTGTGTACTTGGTGAGCTTTTCTGGAAGATCTAGAGCCAGCGTTAACACCACTGCTTGAAAATCACCAGTTACAAAATTTTTTTCTTTGGAAAATTTTTGGCCCACTTGGTGTGAGAGAAAAAGCTTGAAAAATACACCTCTAGTGGCTCCAGCACTGATTGCTTGCAAAAAGAACCTGTGCAGGCTTAAAAAAATAAAAAGTTATTTCCCCAGTTTTAGGGAGTAGAGAGATTAATGAATTTTCAGTGCTTGAGTTGGTGCTGTGATTTGGGCTGACTGAGCAATCAGGCTAGTTACCAGCCTTGCCTCTGAATTGATGCTGTGCTAGGCAGGAGAAATAGATTAAGAGCACAAAGAGAAGGAATTTCTTTTTTTAAAAANAAAGGCTCAGAAAAAAGTGACTCCATTAATACCAGCTTGAGTGGCAGAGCAGGAAATCGGCTGAAAATGAACAAAGAGCCACGCGGCAGGGATGCTAATGCAAGCAAATGCCAATTCACACTTCGGCAGGCAGCGTGTGGCAGCTTCCTTTCCTGTTCAAACATTTTAGCCAGATAATGAGTGAAAAAACCAAACATTTTTTGCATAATCAACTGAGTTTGGAAGGGAGAAGCAATAGAGGAAGGGGAGCCGCAGTGCTAATTATTTGCTGGCTGATACGGCTGTCAACGAAGCAGCACGGGACTGTGCGGTGGGGGGTGGGGGGTTGCTAATTGCTGGCAGCGGCTGTAGCTCAGGTTGCTGATCTTGGCTGGTTGGCTGGTGGTGGAAGCTGTTCTTAATGCATGGGCAACCTGGTTGCTTGCTGAAATGGAAGCCAAGGCATGTTTGCCAACAGCTATTGGGGTAGGGAGGGTAATGGTTAGCGAACTGGGGTTTCATATCAATATTGATTGGGGTTGCGATGGGGAAATGAAGTGCAGAAGGGTGCTGGTGGCTGTCTGGTCCAGAGCAGTGTGTTTATGTGAAGCAGATGGTTGACTGCTTTACTTTGCCAGCAGATTATGGAGTTGGCTTCGAACCATCTTGCGTGTTTTCCTGGGAATGCAGGGATCCTGTCTGCAGCAGAACGTTGCTGCCTTGAGCACGTTACCTGGGGTCACAGCTGGCAGCAATGCTCTCATGTGGAAAGCGGCTGCATGCTGGGGTGGTCCTTGCTATCTGCAGTGTCCTGTGTGACCGAAGGCACACTGATGCTCCCGTGGCATTGAGAGGCTCTAGCCCTGGGTGTCCCAGGGTATTTTGCAGATGCCTTTTGCACGCTTACCTCCAGTGCTGAAAAAGCAACCTCATGCTGGGTATCCTGAGCTCCTGTTTTGGAGTTCTTCCGAGGTGCTGCTGCATTTGGGAAAGAAAGAAAGGGAGGTTGTAGCTGCTGGGCTGAGTGGTGTGTGGGCAGGGAGTAGTTGGATCAGCATTGTCCTGCTGCTCCCCTGGGAAATGCCATGTTGCTTTATACTCCCAAATCATCCCTGTTTTCTGACTCTGCAGTTCTGCAAGGCCTGGGGTGACAGAGAGAGGGTAAGGCAGAATATTAGGAAGACCTTCTGGAGAGAGAAATTAAGATGGACATGACCAACAGTGGCAGAGATTGAAAGCTCTGAATCTTTATCACTATCAAACAACTTCTGAAGAAGAGATGGCATGGGGGTTTGGTGGTGTTTTTTTTTTGGTTTTTTTTTTTTTTTTTTTAAATGGGATGCTGGAGCTAAACGGTCCCAAGTAAATTAAACTTCTTTCCAGAGTCATTAAGCCCAGATTAACCCTGACCCTGGCCTCCCAATCACCCAAAGAACTATTGCTATTAAAAATGCAAATTTCATTTTCAAGCCGTCTGCTCTTAGAGTTGATGCCAGGCTGTACCAGCATCTGTCTGAAATCAATGGCTTGCCTTGATGCTTGCTGTAATTCTCTAGCCAAGTGTTGCTGCTTTCACTGTCAGCATTGAGTAATGCTGCAAGATCTCCATGGTCAGGACAGTGCTGTTTTATCCTATCTGTTCTTCCCGTTATTTTTTGAAAGGCAGAGCTTTGTTTCCCCTGTTTCACAGAGGTCCTGGATGCTTGAGTATCAAGGTTCAATGTGTTTTGGCAGCAATAGCTTGGCATAGCTTGGTGATGGTCTAGCGCTAAGTGCTAGTTCTTGCTTCATTAGAAATGTTCAGTTTAGTGGTGATGGAAAAGCATTCCAAGCAATGCGGGAGAAGAGTCCAGGGTCTGGATATCTACATTGTCTCTCTATGGGCTGCAAAATTTGGGCTGAAAAGATAAATGGTGGTTATTTTTCAGCTGAGGCTTTTTATGCTTGAAAGTGCAAATTTGAGTCAGCCAAAACTTTTCACTGAATTTAGTCAACTTGTGAAGTTACTCCAGCTGCGGCAACAAGAATTAAAATTAGGTAATATTTTTTTTGCTTTTTTTTTGGAAATTAGATTAGGTAGAACCTTATTTCATTTTACTTTTAAAAAACGTTCAAGCCCTTGAGCAAAATTCCCTTCCTAATGGTTAAGCGTAACCCACGTGATTCAATTTACATCATCACTTTTCTGTTTGTGGGGAAAGTGGGCTACCAGCAAACTGAACATTGGGTTTGATTTTTCTCTGTACAGACCACTGTCTGGAATGGGGCTGAAGAGAAGTTGTTGTTCCCTTTGTACGCAGGGAGACAAAAACTGCTCTGTAACTTAGGTATAAGTTACTTAAGGGCTGCGGACAGGAATAAATGGATAAGGTTTTCAGTAACCCATATTTATACTATCATGTACAACTTCTAAACATCCACAGCTATTGAAAAATTGGGAAGGGCAATCCAGGAACGTGGTCACTGAGAACGGGAGTTATTTGATACTACGTGGTTACTGGAAATTATTGATTGAAAAAGCGCCAGCTTTTTAGGAAATGCCATAAAAATAGATATTTTAGATGGATGGCAATGAAAGCTGTGGAAGCATGCTCCCTTCTCTGCAAATAACCCCTATGCCATATAGGAGTCTTCCAATAGAAGAATACAAAGATATTTAAATACTTTAAATTTAAATTTCAACTTAGGCTGGATGGTGCATTTACAGTGCGTAATACTATTTTCTTTCCTCTGACTTTTTTTTTTTTTTTAAAATCACTTAAGAGAAGGTGCTCTCTCTATTGTGCAGAGGCTGGAACAGCAGCAGGAAAATATGACTTTGAAATAATGGGACCTACAAGAATAGGCAATTTCATTCAAGTATAGTGATGTAGTGCCCTGTTAGTGTCCTGATGGATAACTCCATTTCCAAAGACGTAAGTTTCTTCACGAGTATAATGACAGGCTTAAAACTTGTGAGACTAATGCCACAGCTTTCTCTGCCCTCAGTTGTTCCACATAATTACAGGAGTAAGGGAATTTTGTTCTCTCCTAACAGATTAGCTCCAAGAGGAATAAATCAGATAATGTTACTGCCTTCTTGTTTCTTTTCCTCCCTCTCTGAAAAGCAAGATAGCCCACACGGCGCAGTGCAAAGCCAGGGCTAGTAATGTTTTTTCTTGCCTACAGTCTGTGATACGGATGCGATCCCAGTTCCGGTGTCACCAGGACAAACTTTTTAAAGTGCTCTGGTTCTGTTGTTTCTTGCTTTTGGTACTAATTTCAGCTTCTGTGTTTGCTCTGCTCACAGACGATGGCCCTTACTCGAAGGGGAGCAAGGACTCTGGTGGGATGGACGCAGCCCTGGTCTCCAGGAGGCAAAGCATCCCAGGTAAAGGAGGGAATCAGCTCCTGCTCCAAAACATCAAAGCATCCGTTACACTTTATCTGGCTCCCCCTAAAATGGGTAAAACCCCCAAAAACACCCATTTTGGTGCATCTATCAGCAAGGCTTTTACTGGAGGGCAGAAATGGATGGTAGTGACCGGTCTCAGTGAGTGGTGCGTTACTGGTGCAATCACCCAGGATCACAGAATGGTTAGTGTTGGAAGGGACCTCTGGAGATCATCTTGTCCAACCCCCATGCTTGAGCAGGTACACCTAGAGCAGGGTGCATAGGACTGTATCCAGGCAGGTTTTGAATATTTCCAGAGAAGGAGATTCCACAACCTCTCTGGGCAGCCTGTTCCAGTGCTCTGTCACCCTCACAGTAAAGAAGTTGTTTCTCAATCATAGTCTGGTGTGGAGCTGTTGATGGTGGTTCCAGGGAGCCGGTAAAGGACTGGTTCCTGCACTGGGCTGACACCCACAAAGAAGAAAACAGCAGCAAAGGAGAGAGGGAAGAAGTGCTGCCATATCTGAGCCTGCTGGGTGGGAGGGAGACTGGCAGTGTCTGGCAAGCTTTGTATTTCCCACGTGTGACTAAGTTTGTTTTGATATTTAGTCAGTCACAGCAGACTTTTGTGTGAGATAAACCTTCCCGTGCAGAAACACCCCCGGGGGCTGAAGAGGGAGTGGAGAAATGGTAATACGTTTGCCGCTGTTGGTGCTGGGCTTTGTCTGCCATCTCCTTCCTAATAAAGCCCAGGGCTTGATTTTGACTTCTGACCGTTAATGACCTAGTCACAGGTTTGGTTTAGTGTGTTGTGGGGGATGGGGAGGAAATGGGGCCATTGCTTCATCATTTGGTAATTTTTCTAGGGGATATTCTGCATCCTCTGGGGCTGCTGCAACATGTTGCCACCGTATCACAGCCCTGATGGAGAGAGGTTGACTCCTTGCTAACAAGAGCCAGTCTGTCCAACGACCTCAGCTGAAGGCATCTCAGTGGGGAGGGCAGAATTGAGGTGTGCTCTTCCTGCCCTGGGATGCTTTGAGCAGCAAAATCCAAGCATAAATGCCAAAAGAAGAAATCCGAGACTACTCTTATGTGGCATTTAAAGACTATGTCTTGAAGAACCAGATCCTGCTTAACCAGCTCACTTTTACATCTATGTGCGTCCGTGTCAGCGGCAGTAGATTTATAGAGGCATTGGTCAAAATCCCTTATTGCTTACCTTGATAGATTGATCTCAGGGACTTGCCTTTTTTCGGAGCGGTGATTTCTCCTTGAACCCATAACAATGTGTAATTGCACTCTGGGAGTTCTCATTTTAAACACTTATCAAGGATCAAAATTAAACCCATTGAAGAGCTAATAATCTCCCCTTGCGGCACCATCTGTGTTGATCAGTCATGTCTGTAGTTGAGAGGAAATTTGCAGGATAGTGCCGGATGGTGTTCCTTGCAGCACGGTGGGGAGCCCCCACAAAGTTTCTGGCAGCCCCTGGGATCCCGGGTTGGTGAATTGAAAACTAAGTTACTGTAGTTGGCAAGGGATCAAAACTGAGTTTAAAAAGCAGAAGCATTATGGACCTGGTGTTTTACAACGAGCTGCCAGTGCCATGTTAAATGGGTGCCCAGCAGTGCCTGAACGCCTTCCAGACTGGCACTAGATTGCAAAGAGGTTCCCCACTCGCGTTAATCAAGTGCATGGATTATTCTTGGAAGTGCTTTACAAAACAGGTAGTGTATGGCAGGACTCGAAGTGAGGTGCAATTTGTGGTGTCATGGTGGCATTACGCAAGGAGCAAAGTACTAGCGATGAGGCACCATAGTGCCAAATGACACTGTGTTTTCTCCCAGTGAAAGAGGATGAAGTGGGTAAGCCCTGCACCAGCATGGATCTTCTGTGCCAATATGTTATTTAAGAGGCCCTGCCTTGCTCTGGAAATCATAATGTGCAAAAGGTTTCAAATGTTCCCTCTCCAAATAGAGCATCTCATTTAAGCCTGATGGGGTTTGCTGTGCAAACAACCTCCTGGGCCATTTGCAGCATGGGTTTTAGTCCACAGCTGTGGGACTGCTGTTTGCTGTGTGCTGCCAATGCCCATCACCACCTTCCCCTGCACGGTCTTGGAGAAAGGCGCCCTGTGTGAGGGAGAGTGTTTTCCTCCTGTAAAATTGTGGGAGATTTCAGTACACCAAAGGTAGTGGAGGTGGATGGGTCATGTTGTAGACAAATTCCACAAAAGCTTCTTAGAGGAGGCTCTGGCACAGCGTGAAATTCATCTGATCTGTCCCAGGGCTAGTCCTCCTTTGAGCAAAGAGTGTGAGTGCTGTCATGTGGATTAACACGGAGCTGCCTTTTGCCAAGTCCGCAGAGCTCTTGGTCTTTCCTCGGGCCGGTGCTGGCTCTCCTGCTAACTTACTCCCCTCCTCTCTGTCAAATCCAGAAGTTGGAATAGTTTAGGGATCCTGTTTTTGTAAAACCCGGAGATGAGCTTTAATGGGATCAAAACTGGCATCAGGTCAGGCTTATATGTAGGTGTTGGACAAACAAGAGTGTTGTCTTGGACTAAAGGAAGGTAAAATGTACGCTGCCTGCAGCAAACGGAAAAGTGGTAGTGGTGCAGATGGTGTGGAGTGTGCATCCCCTAAGCCTGACCCTGCCATACGTATTATGGCTTGCAGTGAATGTGGAACCAGTTGTGTTTTAAAAGTGACTTGTGTCTTCAATTCCAGCTGTAGATGAGGTGGGCAATATGGAGGAAGTTTAACTTAGGCCAGGTGTAGATGGGTGGGGAAACTGCTGTGAATGAATGCTCATGCCTCCTTCCTCCTTCCCCTGCTGACGGCAGGATCCTACCTCCTCTCCATGTTATGTTCTTTGTCTCCCAACTGTATTGATGTCTTGTGATATTTTTAAAAATCACAATATTTTAAGAGCCACCCTGTTCTGTCCATCTAGGCAGCTACTGCAGGTCCACAGCATCCTCCTACCTGGTAACTGTGACTGCCTGTCATGCAACCCTCCTAATACCCACCCTGCTCCATATCAAACATAATTCCTGAGGTGGTGTCCCTAGACCACTGCCCAGATCCCATCACCCTGGTTTTGAGTCCTTCAACTGCCCCCAGCACCTTGAAACACAAAGTTTTTATCCTCTCAGAAGCCCTCACTCCTCTGCTTTGTCCTGCTTGGTCTTTCCTGCAAGACTTGTATGCAACACTTTCCTTCCACTGCTGCAGGTCCACTAGGACACACTTCTGTTTCACAACTTCATTTTAAATAAACTGAAGCTAATTGTATAAATCATCCCAGGTCTGCTCTCCCACCACCTGTAGGAAAAGGGTGTCCTCGGAATTGGGAGGAATGTGCCCTCCACTGTGATGTTTGTCTTTATTCCTGATCTTTCAGAGGAGTTCAGAGGGGTCACCATCGTGGAGCTGATTAAGAAGGAAGGAAGCACCCTTGGGTTAACCATTTCAGGTGGCACGGACAAAGATGGAAAGCCACGAGTCTCCAATCTGAGGCCGGGAGGACTGGCTGCAAGGTGAGAAACCGAAATGGGGTGCAGAGAGCACAGTAAAACTGGAGAGGCATAGTTGCGTGTTCTAGCTACTGACTGAATATGGTTATAATTAAAATAGTTGGCACCCGACTCCCTTTTTTTCAAGTGCCCCAGAATGCAAAGTTGGTGCTTCAGTAAGTAGAACGTCTTCTATTTTGAGTTATTTCCCATGCTCTGTGCAATTATGCTCTGAAATTTTGTGTTGGGATATTTGGGATTCTGTGAAATTAGGCAGCCTTGTCAGGAGAGCTGCATGGTACAATACATCTTAATCAAGCTAAGTGGTTTAATATTGTATCTGTTCTGCATACTGAGTGTGTAAGTAACATTACTGGCTCAGAAAAGGAGTGAGAGAAGAAAGGCTCCAAGAAGCAGAGAAAGGGAAGGAGTAATTGAACAATTTTGCAGAAAACAGGCAAAAGGAAAGATGTTTTTCTTTTTCTGTGCTGGATTTTTTTTTTCAGGCAGCTGTTGGCATGCTTTGCTTTGACTGATTGCTCTACATGAATGGGAATTGAGCAACAAAAAGAGAGGTTGTGAACACGTATATTGCAATTGTTGCTGTATGTACAGATCTGAACATTTGCTGCTGGGAAAGATAGATGGCTTCGATTTTAGCACTTCTCTCTGATAGCAGGCACAGGCAATCAGACAGCTGAGATCAGCCCAACGTTGGTGGGTTGTTCAGGAAGTCCCCCAGTTACCAAAGGTTCACCAGGCGCGTCCAGGCTGAGCATAGCAAAGACTTTGTGCTACCACTGCTTTTCTTTTTTTTTTTTTTTCTTTATTCGCAGAAGTGACCAGCTGAACGTTGGGGATTACATCAAGTCGGTGAATGGCATTAACCTGACCAAGCTGCGGCATGACGAGATCATAAGCCTGCTGAAAAACGTGGGCGAAAGGGTAGTGCTGGAAGTAGAGTATGAGCTTCCGCCAGCCGGTGGGTGACTCTCTGATAGCGCTGCTCTCTTTTCATGGCTGCTTTTTGTCCTGGGGTACAGATGGGCTTCCTTGTGCATTAGCTGTCATGGCCAAGGCAGTATTTGGGGGCATTTTCACATTCTGCCTTCATCTGCTCTCAGTGCCACTGTGGATGCTGCAGAGCTGTGTGCAGTCATAGCACAGTGCTTTTTCCAGCACAGTGGGTGCCTGTTCATGCACACCGGCGGGAGATGGCTGATTAGGTCTGTCTTGCCTCGGAGTGACTTGGTAGCACAGGCCAATCTGCCTCCTGATGCTGCTTCAGCTTGTTTTTCTTTCTCCCTTTTGGAGCGTGGCTGCGGGAGGTTTTATTCAGTCTTAAGCATGTATTGCCAGATCCTCTTTTTCTGAACTGCAGCAAGTGCTGTTATTCCTCAAGATGCTCTGAAATGTTATGTGTTTTCAGAAGGGAAGCTGAAGCAATCTGCTTTCCAGCTAAGGGGCCCTGGCAGAAGCTGGCAAGCCCAACTCACGTTAACAGGGCTTCTGTCCTGATGTGGGAGACAAAAAAAAGAAAGGCAAAAAAGGAAAATGTACGGCCAGTAGAAGCAAAGTCAGGCGACGTGGGAGGACTACAGAGATGCTGTTTGCCACTGTAGGGAGGAAATTCATGTGGCCAAAGCTCAGTTAGAGGTGAAGCTGGCCAGTACTGTGAGGGACAATAAAAAGGGTTTTTTTAAATATGTTAATAGCAAAAGGCAGGCCAGAAATAACATTGGCCCGCTACGTGATGAGCGTGGTCACCTCGCAAACAAGGACATAGACAAAGCGGAAATGTTTAATGCTTTCTTCGCTTTGGTCTTCAACACTGATGATGAGCTCTGGAACCCCCAGAGCCCTGGGCTAGAGATCTATGACTGTGAGAATGATAAACTCCCAACCGACCCTGAACTTGCGCGGGATCTGCTGCTCCAGCTGGATCCCTATAAGTTGATGGGGCCCGACGGGATTCATCCCAGGGTACTTAAAGAGCTGGCTGATGTCATAGCGAGACCTCTCTCAATGATTTTTCAATGCTCTTGGGAATCTGGAGAGGT
>WAAD01019254.1:182433-289291 GCA_013389945.1 Fregata magnificens | reverse complement strand
TCTCTCTCCTTTCCCCCTGCTTCCCCCTTTCCCCCTTTCCTTTCTTTCTTTTTTCCCTCCCCTTTCCTCCCCTTTCCCAAAGTGCATTACAGCGGGGAAAAAATCTCCCCTACTGGCACACCTCACTTATCCCCCAGGTAAGTGTTCAAAACACTTTCCAGCCTGGTTACAAGACCATCCCTCCTTAGGGAGGTGAGCAAAGCCAGGTGGGGCTCAAGGAAATCTAGTGCAAGAAGGAAAAAAGCCTCACAGTATTTCCTCCAAAATAAGCTGTTGAGAGAAAGATCTTTAAGAAAACACATGGCAGCCCCCAGGTTTGAGTGATGGGGTAACCAGCTCTCCTGTACCTTTGGCACTGGGGTGCCTGACTGCCTGGAGCAGACTCTGCTTCCCTTGTATCCGTCACGATATTGGCAAGTACCCCTCAAGCGTATGGGTGTGAGTGGGTTTTGCACAGCCTTTTGTGTCCTCCTTGGGTTAGCCAGTGGACAGAGTGATGGGATTTGCTGTACTTGAGCAATTTTTTGTAGGCTTTCCTCTTTCTGTTTTGGTGGAGAAGATTAGAGGGTTGATTAGATCTGTAGTGAGTCACCTGGTGGCTGCTGAATTTCCACTTGAGCATTTTGAAATGGCTGGAATTTGGGTTCGGAGGGAAAAACGCAGGCAGGATTTGGGGGCAGATGTTAACTGGGCTCCCAGGACTGATTCAGCCCAGAGCTGCTGATAATGAATTTTAACAGGGTCCTATCCAATTTATTTATTCTATTTACTTAGTCAATGCCACCTAAAAAGAGCAGATGTCTTCAAAAGGTGGAGGGCTTAAGGGTTTATTTGGTTACTAAAAATATTGTTTCTGAAGACGGATGAAGATAACATACGTGCTTTCCCCCAGCAATGTCAGGAGGTGTAACATCATTCATCCAGCAATGGGGAATGGGAGAGGGATCTTCTTCTGGACCCTTTCTGACTATCCACTAAACCAACATGTATTTTGGACAAGTTGTGTGACAGCTGTGCCTCAGTTTCCCAGTCTGTAAAATGGTATCATCCTTCTCTGGGAAGCACAATTCATTGCTTGAAAAACACTTTCAAATCCTTATGTGAAAATCTGCACAGCCACGCAAGCCAGCATACGCATACATGTTTTTTTTGTTCCTTGGTAACAAAACCCTAGAGAAATGATGCAAGCTGCTGTATCCATATTAACTTGGTGTCACTGGCCTCAGTGATGCTTGTTCTGCAACAGTGTGATTTTTGGCCCTCGGTACATGCTGAGCAGCATTTGAGTTTAATATCTTGTGATTTCTGAGCCTCCAGAACAACTGCTGAGTCTCTTGGCTTCTGAGAAAGGATCTTGCTTTAAGTAAGGTGAGATTTGCTGTGAAATGCAGGAGAGCCGTGGATGCCTTTTCCACAGATGCTGGGTAATGTTGCAGCTGTGTGTGATGGTGCAAAAACACCTTGTGGTGCAAAAGCAGCAACACGAATTGACTCCCTACAGTAAGGTTATTGCATGGCCTGCCCTGGCATCTCCGTGTTTCTTTTTAAATTAGCTTGGGTGTAACAGCCCCATGTTAATCACGCCTCACAAATATTGCTAAATTGCAGGCTTCTGACCTTTGATTTGAGCCAAATCTTTCCCTAGAATAATTAATAGAGGCTTGGCTGGTATTTCCCCAACAAATGCCTCTATAAAATGGATTTGGAACAAGTCTCATCTATGCCGCTGGAGATGAGAATTAAAAGGTATGGCAGGATGGCCCGTGCTCTGTGTGGTGGGAGGAGGGACCGTGGGCTGGAGGCAGGACTGTGATTTCCTACAGTCTTATTGATACCTAGGTCCTGGCATGGGAGAAGGTACCCAAAACCTTTTCCTCTCATCATCGTGCTGAAACCTGCCCTGGGAAACACTTGGCAAAGCTGAGAAGCTTGGATGCTGGGTAAAACTAAGAGGAATAGGTATTTTGCTTGCAAAGAAAGGTCTACAACTCCAGCAAGCTTTTTTCCACGATTTTTTTTTTCCTATCTCCTTCCCTTCAGCTGGAGAAATACAAGTTTCTGCCCCTCTTCAGAGGATACGTGCTGGACACACACGGGCTGCAAAACCAACATATAACTGGTGTTTGCTGTTGGAAGAGATCCTCAGTCTCTTGGTGCTTCCTTTGCTAATGAAGGCTTAAGTGTACCTTCCGCAGGCTTTAGCTGGGTGTTTTGTGTATCTTTTGATTGAATGGGGCTGTACTTTTTGCTAGGGTGTACAGGTCTCCCCAGTGGTCCTTTTCCACAGAGAATAAACAGTGTTTTATTTGAAGCCTGCATAATCTTTAACATGGCTCATTCCTCCTCCTTCCTCCCCTGGGAAAAAGGGCACTGCAAATAGACCAGAGCCTGAACATCCCCCTGGCTGATCCCCACAGGAAATTTCCAAGGGAAATTTCTGTCTTCAGAGTGTCAGCATCTTCAGCAAATCTCAGGAAAGACCTCACTGCGGCTTAGCTTCTGAGGTTTGCATCAATGCTCCCGTTTATCAGAGAGCAAGAATGAGCCGTGCATCAAGTTTTGGAGCCAAGTAGCATCAGCATTTTTAGTGGAGCATAGCTTTGGAAGAGAAAAGCCTTACTATGAATAATTAAGGGCTGAGGAGGCATCAAGCTCTCAGAGGGCTCTGCTGGCCTTTCCTTCAAAGCGGATGGCTGGGTTTGTGTGAAGTGCTCTTTTGGGGGGGGTCAAACTACACATGGGGTGCTGGTTGTGGGTTGTGTGGTGGTGATAACACGTTTGTGAATCCAGCCTTTTTACGATGGCTTTAGGTAATCTGGAAGCAAACGTGCATAACAGAGGTGGAGGGAATTTCTGTCTAATCAGCCAGACACCCAGGGTTTCTTTTTCCTCCCCCTTCCTCAGAAGGGATGAATAGGTATGGTGCAGGCTTATGCTAACAGGTGCAATTTTGTAGGAGTTTCGTCGTCTCACTTACAGCATCTATTAAGCTTATTGCAGAAATGCATCTTTTAAACATGAGTTACTCCTGTATTGCCTGATGAGAGAGAGGAGGCTTTTGTAAGCATGCAGGTAGGTTGCGCTGTGTCTCTGCTCCCACTGTCACACTGGAGGAGCTGAAACGAGCAGTTGAGGCAATATTTTGAAGCTGGTGCTGAAGCACACAGGAGTTGACTGACTTGTGTGCTGGTCATCAGCACACAACACTTCCGAGTACTTCGGAAAGTGGGATCCTGTTTCTTTTGCCTTTTCTTTTTCGTTTGTTTGGGAAGAAGCCTATAACAGTGATGTCTTTCTGATCGTCCTTTTTTGTGCTTTTAATACTGTTGATGTGACTGCTGCACAGCCTTTGAGCAATCTCTTCCTCAATCTTGCTATTTAACCCAAAGAAAAGAGGCAGAGGGGTTCTTTCCATGAGTGAATTGTTGTAATATCTCTTCACTTCATTATCTTATATATTTTGTGTAGAAGCGATTTTGCGTCTTGAGTTTACTTCTTTGTTAAGTTACCGCGTGATACAGACTGTAGGATGTCCAAACTACAGGTTTGTTGATACACACGGCAAGTCAGCACTATTGGCCAACCCCCTGCATTTAGAAATGGAAAAGGCTGTATGAGAAGTGTCTTCAGATGCTCTCTTGTTTTACAGATACTGTAGCAAATGCTTCAGGTCCTTTACTAGTTGAAATAGCAAAGACTCCGGGATCTACGCTAGGAATCACACTGATGACAACCACGCACCGGAACAAGCAGGTCATTGTCATCGACAAGATCAAGCCGGCCAGCGTGGTGGACAGGTACATATCTAAACAGGCTGCTCCTGGCTCTGCTTTTCCTTTCTCTGCTGCTTTTTTTGTCCCCCTGTTAGTTATATACCATTCTTCCCTGCCTCGCCTTGAAATGGCCATGTCCACATGTTCTTAGCATTAAGCATGCTAAAAATATCTGACCCAACACCAGCGGACACTCCTCACCAGGAATGAATGTAACTCAGTGCACGTGAAAGCTGAGCTCTGTTTTAAAAACCTCAGATCTGACTGCCCTGGAGCTGTGGAATAGCAAACGCCTATTCTGGGGACTTCTGGCTAGAGCCTTTTCCTGATGGGCAAGTCAGCTAGTCACTCTTTCATGGGGATGCAGAAAGACAGACCGTGATGCAGCCCTACCTGTGGTTAGTCATGTTGCTGAGCTGAACTGCTGGCCTGTAGGACTTAACTACAGTGCTGGGTGAGCCCTCAGCCGTACAGACTAGCTATGAGTGGGCACTATTAAAAACTTAAAAGATCTTTCCCAAGCCACCAGCAGCACTGACTCAAGCATGAACCGTCTTAGTTGGTATTTTGGGCAATGCTTGAACCTAAGATTTAAATTGGAAGTAAAAAAAAATGAGGTATGAAAAAAAATCACATGAATTCACACAATAATTCACAGTTGGCTTTTGTATGTTTCTGCTCCTGACTGTAAGGACGTGGATTTTGGCCATGCGTATAATTCCCTGTCTTGCTGTTTCCTTTGCAGATGTGGCGCGTTGCATGTTGGCGACCATATTCTCTCCATTGATGGCACGAGCACAGAGCACTGCTCTTTATTAGAGGCAACTCAGCTTTTAGCTGCCACTTCGGAAAATGTCAAGCTGGAGATATTACCTGTTCACCAAAGCAGGCTGCCTTTGAAGCCTCCAGAAACAGGTGTGTCCTCCATGCAAACACTGTTGGTTGCCCTCAAAACTCACTTGAGGTCCCTGCTGGGCTTCTTGCTGCTTTTGAATGCTGGCAACAGACTCCAAAGAGAGACATCTGTGGAGGAAAAAAAAAAAAAATGTTTTGATGAAATGCATGTGATTAGATGACGTTCTTCAAGGATGTGAATAGGAAAAAAGGTAACATCTGTGCTTGAATGGGGAAATTGGAGTTGGGAATCCCAGGGTTTTGCAGTGCTGAGTGCTGTGCAAGCCGCTTCCTTTAGTACCTCAGATAAGAGATTTTAATGGAGAGGGAGGAAAACAACCTTGGTGCTGGCAAATATATTTCTAAGCTCAGTTTTCATTTGCTGATGCCTGGTAAGGCTTTGTAAAGGACACGTCAGTAGCTAGGCAGGATTCTGCTGGACTTCCTTGGGAAACAAAGCTGTAACACAAGCGTTCATCTTCTGGACCAGCCTGTCTGAATGGCCGCTGTGTCTGAGCAGCCAGGGGTAGAGTGAATGCATCTGTAGCTGCTGCTTTCCACCACCCCCCACCAAAGAAATACTGGGAAAAAAATTCTATCTCCAGGCCCAAAAATGCCTGTAAACATCATTAGGAATTCACCCTGTTGAGCATCCTTGTTGCCCACCTTTAGTTTCTCCTTCCACATGAGAGGCTGACTCAGGCTCTCATATAAACTTCGTTGTGAACATAGCCTCAGTACTAGTAGATTTATGGCAACTCTTGCCTGCAGTTTTGTTACAGTCTGTACTGGTGGTCTTGCAACTCAGGTGTCTCAGGCGTGATTGTTTCCGTACCAGCCCCTTTTGCAACTGTTTTCAATCACTTGTCCCTCAGGAACATGCATTTTTATAGTATTGGTGCACAGTAGCCCTGGGCACAGCTCTTCTTTCCATTGTCTTCTAGGATGGTTTGGGGAAAGGAAGGAAATATGTGTTGTCATCTTTAACATGATGTGGTGAAACATAAAATCTAATAACATCTCCATGTCTAGAAATAAATTTCTTATATGTCCGGTCCAATTTGTGCAGAATTAAAGCATTTTAACAAAGGGGATGGATGACTTGACCTTTGTGCCCAAGAAAAAATGGAAAGCTCTAATCCTTTTTCAATGGCTGTTAAAATGAACTATCCTCCTCCTTCCATTAGTGCCCTCGTCCTAATCTCCTTTCAAAATATATGCATTCAGCAGCAGCTCAGAAGGAGGAGGATCTGTGGAAGGACAGCTTGGTGTGTTCAGAGCCTTTTTGCCCAAACCTCCATACATCAGATCAGTTTGCTGTGGCAGAAATACTGAACACAAACTTGGGAGAATAATTACAAGACATGAATATGAAAAATAAGGGATATACGGTTGTTCCCACTTTTGATTAAGCTCTTTAATACGTGAAGGATCATAGGGAAGGATGCTGCTCATCCACACAGCTGTTAGGAGGCAGAGGTGTGTGGTTGGAGACCAGTGCTTGGGCTTGAACCTTCACTGGTGCTGATGGGGATGGGAAAGGGAGGTGGTAGGCACACAAAGGAGAGCGCTTTGGGCAAGAGGAGCAACTCACAAAGCAGTGCTCCTCAGTGGTGCAACCAGCCACGGCACCATGCAGCACGTGGTGCGCAGCTGAGGAACCACACCAAAGTTGACAAACTGCGTTTGGACCTGGGAGAGAGGCTGCTTTCTGCTCCAGAAGCCAAGTGCTAACTCCACAGGCTGCTTTTTCTGAGTTTAGGAAAACAAACACGGGCAGTAAGGACAAATGGGTCATGCATAAAGCAAACTGTCATGGTTGGCAAGAGAGCGAAGCCTGGGGAAAGCAGCCGAGGAGAGGAGACCGTGCAGATGCATCCCTGTTCAGGACTTGCATTACTGAGTCCTTCCAGTGTGTGCCTGCATGGGGCTTGTCGTTATATTTTTTAAATGTGGCTTCTCGTGCAATCAAAATCCAGTTATTGAGGAGGTGGAGAGGGATCTGAAGCTGCAGCTGCCATGCAAAAATACGGTCTAATGCTGAAGCACTGAATTTGTCAAACTGAGTTTGCTTTCTCTGTAGCTTTGGGGGCATTTGGAGAATTTGTGGGAGGATTACACCCTCCTCACAAGATCAATGGGAGCAGATGGCGCCCAGGAGCAGTGCTGGGATGGATGGGTTTCCTCAGGCAGGGATGACGTGCAAAAGCTTGGGGAAGGCTCTTGTAGGTTTTTATCATAGAATTGTCCAAAATCTCTTCTCTTCCCTAGCGCACTGACAGCTGAGTTTCAAAGGTACTTTTTTCTGTTGTCAGATAGGAGCTAAGAATTTATAGACAAATGGGAGAGTTTTAATTACTGTAAATGGATTAAATGATTTTGTATATATGCCCATAAGCTCTGTCCCACATGTTCAAAGTGTTTAATTTTATTAAGAACTTTCCTTTTTGTCTAGATATAGCTACATTTATTAATTTGATTTTTGTTTTTAAAAACTGCCTGGTTCTGAATTTACTTTTGAATCCACAAAATAGAAACCCCAGAGCTGGAAGTGTGTTTTTTAAGAGCTTGATAGACTAAGTGCTAAACTCACTAAATGTTTGGCAAAGACTAAATATAATCACTATATTGGTTGGAAAACGTGACCTAAATGATTTTATACCTGTGATGCATGCACACAAAATGGATGTCTACTGTTAAAGGCACTAACAGATGACCTTTAGATGCGATCTCTGGGTGGACTCACTAAATAAACTGAGTCCCTGTCCCAGGTTTGCACCCTCAGAAAGCTCTGGTAGTAGCAGCACTGGTGGCATTTCTGCCTACTTGGAGGACAGAGAGCCTGGAGGAGATCTCATCCTGGAAAGGTGGTTGCCAGTCAGTGCAAGTGGTTGCGAGGTTAAGAGCTCTGGGATAACTTGTGGCTTCGGTGACGCTCTGCTGTGGGATGCCGTTCATGCTTAGCTGAATAAAAGACATACTTGCAATCTTGTTTGTTAGCCAGCAATTCCTCTCGCAAGAAAATAGATCCAGACAGCATGGTGCAGAGATTTGGGAGAGAAAACCCAGTGTTGCTGGGCAAGAAAAAACAAACTGACCCTGTGCTGCCCAGGGACAAAAGGAGTGTCAGTGAGAACAGACAAGGGACCTGTGCCTGGCAGGATGTTTGAGGCACTCCAGAGGAGACCTGTGGCATCATGACCTGATGTTGCAAAGCCACAGTTCCTGGGACAAGGGATATCCAGATGATGGATGTCATGCTGCAACAGATTTCTGCCGTGTGCTGGGCTGGGGTTAGGGTTGAAGCTAAAGCAGTTGTGTGGCCTTGAGTAGAGTCTGCCATGTTGGTGCCATGTTTTAGTTGACTGTTTACCACAGCATTGGCATTTCTTCCTGTGTCGGTGGCCCTCTGTAATTGCCTTTAAGCAGTGGTGTATAAAATCCCTTTTGGGTTCTGGTGAGCTGGAGGCAGCCCTCTGCTATTCCTCTCTTTCATCCATATGTGCACCCTGCAATGGATTCCTGGCCAAGAGCAGCCGCTAAACAACCAAATGCTGAAGCCAAGCAAAGTGCTCAAAGCAGTCCGTGGCATGTGCGGAAGGTGTTGAGCCTTGTCCCCGGGAGGGCAGCTCCAGCAGCAAGGTGGGAAACAGCACAAAGAGGTTTCCCTGGTGTTGTCGGATAACACTGATGGCCTCTGTGGGGAAACTTGTGGCTGGAGGGAGCTTCTGCATGTCGCAGAACAGACTGCAAATGGTAATGACATCTGTGCACTGCCAGCACGGCTTAGTCAGGCCGTTGGCTCAGGATGCAGAGCTTTTTATGGGGAAGGGGTGGATTTCTGCCACTTCGCATCAAGTGTCATGAGGTTACGTGGGGGAGCATTTTTGCTGCTGGTGCTTGACGCACTGTGGCTGGGTCCTGACTTGTTCAGGGCCAGTATGAGGCTCTTTTCTACATCTCCTGGCTTACGCTTCTTACCTTTTCTTTCTCTCACTTCTCCTCACTGCCTGTGGTGATTTCTGCTCCCCTGGGTGCCATCAGTCAAGGTGCAGAAGAGTGACCACCACCACTGCTGGGATCCCTGTGTCAACTACTGTCACACCCACCACCCCGGGCACTGCAAGACACCCACGTGGAACCAGACATCTGGACAGGATTACTGCAAATGTAACCCCAGCGCACGGCATTGCGCCCATCTCTGCGCGTGTTCATTCATGTTGTGCCCCTCCATTTCCGTAATACCCAATTCCATAGCCCAAAGTGTCACTCATATCCTCTTCGGTCACCTGGGGCTGTTTTCACAGGTCCAGTGCTGAGGTGCAAAATCAGTAGCTTCAGCCCAGCATGTGCAGATCTGGTAACTGCAGTGAGAGCAGTGTGCTGGGCAGACCTGTGCTCCCATCCTCTAACTCCACGCCCCAGTGCCCCGTTTCATACAGGCAAGGGCAAAAATGAGTTGCTGTGGGACAAGGAGGGCAGCTCTGGTGGCATGTAGGAATGTGATACACCAATGCATCCAGCTCAGCCCTGGTGCCACACAACATGTTAGCAGCAGGATTATGGCTGCTTCAAAATCTGCCTGTAGGCCCACCTCTTGCAGGAAGCAGGCTCTGTTCAGCCTCAGTTTTCTTGTCTTACGACAGTAAGATAGGGAGGTAATGTTACACTGTGTGTTGGGAAGCAAACAGGGCAGCCCAGTTGCCCAGCAGCTCAAGTTCAAGCTGTGGTTTTTCTTTCTATGTATTTAAGGTTTGTTAGTGCCATCGTGCCAACCTGCTGTTGGCTGCCCTGCATCCACGATGCACTTTCTCACCTGGTGGCCTGGAGGCTGCAATGACAGGCAGCCCAGTCACTGGAGTCACTGCACACCAGACAGCAATGTCCATCTTGGGCTCAAGCCCACTCTCACAGCTCTCCTGGAGCTGCAAGCCCAGGACAAGGTTCTCGCCTCAATCAGAAGGAGCTAGTCCAAACACATTAGGTGCTTGATGAACACCCATTAGATCAATCTGCTGCTGCACTTCTCTGCACGCATCCTTAACGTGCTCTGTATTTCCCCAGCTCTGGTGGCTGCCAACTTCTCGTCTCCCAGCATGAACGCGCAGGGCTTCCCCTGCCAGAACTCGAACACGCTACCTCGCAGCTCCCACCCTATGAGCCCCCGTACCACCATGCTGAGAAGGAGGCAGAAGAAGAAAGAGCACAAGAGCTCACGTAAGAGCGGTGGTGGGCTGGGGCTGGGTTGGACAGGCATGCATGCTTGCCTTGCTGTCCTTATTGTTGACTGTTAGCTGGGGCAGGACCGCTCATCTCGGCACTGTCAGTGACTCCCTTATCCTCGGTCACTGTCCCCGCCGCTGCCAGACCAAGGTCTGTGACCAGACCTGCTACATTGGCCGTGGCTACCCTGACCTTCTGCCTCTTTCCTCCCCTCAGTGTCACTGGCCTCCAGCACGGTGGGTCCTGGTGGGCAGATAGTCCACACGGAGACAACAGAGGTGGTCCTCAGGGGAGACCCTTTGAACGGCTTCGGACTTCAGCTCCAGGGAGGCATCTTTGCTACGGAAACCCTGTCTTCCCCACCTCTCGTCCGTTTTATTGAGCCCGACAGCCCGGCAGAGAGGTTAGAGACCTTGCCCTTGGATGCTGATGGTGCTGCTGCTGAACATTTCATGGTTTGGTTTGTTTTCTCTCCTCAGAGGCTCATTTAGATATTTACTATCATCCTTGTAATATCTCCCATTCTTCACTGGGCATGGTTTACTGTCACTGCCATTTCTGCACTCGTCGGCTGACCGCGGCCTCCCTCGCACCCCAGGTGAACGTCTTGGCACCAGGCTGCGGCTGTTCTGCGAGGAGGAGGAAGGGAGCGTGTGTCTGTGTGAGAGAGCCATTCCCATTCCTTTTTTTTTTTTTTCCTCCTTTCTCTTTGAAAGATAAAGCTTTGTCTGTGTACAGAAAGGGGAGAGATCTAAACAAGTGGGCCCGGCCTGGTTGCGTTGTAGCAGAGCCCAGCTATATAAATTGGCCTAAAAGCAAGGTTTTGAACTGCAGAGGAGGGATCTGGTTGAGAAACAGGTAGGTGCTGCATTTAAGTACTCTTGCTTTTGGCTCTGTAATGCTGGGAAAAGAGCAGAACAGAGGAGCAGCATTAATGGCTGCGTGTCACCCCCTGGGGATACCGGCAGCAATGACTCCTCCAGCGGCCGAGCTTCAGCTCAGGAGCTCTGGCTGCTCTGGCTAAATTTTTTCCAATACCCTTGGTGGGTGGATTTAAAGTCTGCTCAAGTGTCTGTGCACCATGATGTAGATGCCCTCTAGCAAGGTTTTTCGTACTAAACGGACCAGGTCCCAGCATGGCTTGGGCTCTTGTGGGGTGGAAAGGAGAGCTGGTTTTGTTAGGCAGATGGAATAGTGAGGGGTGAGCGAGCTGGCGCTTATGACCCCGTGCTGGTTTTTCTTCCCGCCTGTGATTTCTACTGGTGGTCCATCCTGCCTAGGGGTGCCTGAGGGGCAGCGACACAGCAGCGCTCAGCGCCTGCTGCAGACCCTTCCTTGGGAAGAGAAGTCTCCAAGAGCTTCACCAGCATGTGCTGATGGTTTGGTGTCCCCAGGCCGGCCTGGGAGAACAGCACACGGGGAAGTCGTGTCAGGGAAAGCACCTGCAAAAGGAAATGCAAGTCCTTCCCGTGCAGAGTGGTCTGTGTGGTAGCTTCTCCGCACAGCTGATGCAGAGGCAGGGAGGAGCATGAGTGCCTGGTGCTTGTGTCTGTGGGAGGACAGGGACAAGGGGCTGGCATAAGAAAAAGAGTTGTCCTGAGTGATACAGGTTGAGATTTTAAAAGCCTTTTATGCCTTTTGTTTGTTTGTTTCGAAACAGGGTTTAAAAAGAAAAGTGATGGTGTTTTGGTTTATTTATCCTCTATTATCAGGGTGAATTTGGCTCATATTGCAAAGCACCAGACTCCTTTTATAAATCAGGCAGAAACAAAGCCTGCTGTCCCAGGGGAGGAGGGAGATGTGCTGAAATCTGCCTGGCTTTGTTTTATCCTCTTGCCAAGCCTGGAGCAAAAGCAAAGACTCGGGTGCAGTCTTGTTTGGCTCTAATGTGTCACACGCTGCTCTCCCTCTCAGCTGCCCACCCAGCGGATTTGCGCTCTCCTGGCTGCCGCTTTCTGGTGAAAGGGAGCAATCCTCTCTGCATTTGCAGCCTGGATTTGATTTGGGGATTAAATCTCTGCTGTGTATTTGTTCCTTTCCTAGACTGTGCTGCTCTTCCTAGCTGGCAGGAAAACACTGTCTTTCCTCCTTGTGTTGAAGTGATAAGTGCGCTGGGTTTGCAGCGAGGTGAAAAAGTCAGTTTTATGTTTTCATTTCACTTTTTGTTTCTTGTTTGCTTGTTGGAGCTTGTTTGTTCCATCCATCCTAGATAACTTATTCCCTGCCCTTGAGAGGTTCTGCTGTAACTGCAGCCCAAGACACTAGAGTTATTTTTCTCCCCTTTACAAGCCAGGCTCTGAGCTGAGGCTGGGCTATTCTCTTGTGCTGAAGTTGCTGCCCTTTGCAAAAGAGAATGAGCGGTGCAGATACAGGCATCAGGCTCAGCAGCCTGGGTCTGTCCTGCATGTTCCCACACTCCTGTGCAAGACCTGTGAATCTGAATGTGCTGTTGCACAAGGGCATGATCCACAATCGCTTCGTCCATCTGGCTTGCTGTGGAGGAGCTGCGTCTTGGATGTCTAGCAAATTTGAGTGCTACCAGGGAGGAGGACAGCATCACCCTCTTTTCAGGGAGGTTGGGCTGCCTCACATTTATTATCTGGCTTGTGCTAGCTTGTGGCAAGGCAGTTTGAAGCAAAAGCTCTCACCTCCCTGACTTGTGATTTGTTTTACAGCCAATAGCCTCTAATAGACCTCCCTCCCCACCTGTTGTTTTGTTTTCTGGGTGCAAGATGAAGCCTTTGGGCTCCAAATGAGACAGTGATTCAGCCCCTCTTATCAGCAAGGAGGGTGGAATAGGAAGATGCCTGACGTCCCTTCTTAGCTGCCTTGAAACACGCAGCTTTTGTGTCCTTCCTCCCCCAGCTGTCATTGGCAGCAGTTGGAGAGTATCTGGCTTCTCCATCACGGTATCCAAAATCAATGCTTCCTGCTGAGTTACATGTTTTCTAGCTCTGCACAGACACAGTTGTTTGAACATTGTGTTTCTGGCTTTTGAGTATGAATGGTTTGCAAAAGGAAAGTTTAGCAGCTGGGTGAAACTGTCAGCAAAGCTTTGATCTTTTGGGGGCTGGGACCCACCCACTGATGTGCAGACACAGATGTACAGACATACACAGATGTGTCTGACCTGTGCAGACCAACTCGGGGGCGTGTAAGGGCACGATGGATCAGTTTCTGCAGCCAGCAATGTGGCCATGGTCACAGCTGCTGTTGCTCACCCCACAGCTGGAGTGACCACGTAGATGCTGATGATGCTGAGTGAGATCTTCAGCGCATATCCTGCCTGAGACTTGAATTTGCACTGCTCTGTGTCTAGCAAGACACCTCCACTGCTCCGTTGCTGTCTTTGAGCCCAAGGAATGAGTCACGACAAAATGCAAATCTCTGCAACCCTAGGGAGACATTCCTGTCATGGACTACAGCACATCCAAAGGGCTGTCTTTCACTCTGGGAGATGCCTGTGCTCTTGTTCTTTCTGATTTTAAAGCACTTCTCCCATGATCTCAAAGCACTTTTGAGCTCTGATGTTAGACTCTGCATCTCTGAGACACATGCCCTGTCTTTGGGAAAGCCATCCAAAAAGTTTGTGTAGGATCCCACAGCAGAGCCAAGGAGAGGTCTGCAGGAGCCTTGGCTCCCAGGGCCCTGCTCCCACTGCAAGAGCACATGACAGTTGGAAACTGGTGTCTCTGGAATTACTCTGAAGAGTTAACAAAGTATGTCAGGTCTCCTTGCCCTCGTGGAGGGAGCCAGAAGCTTGTGGCTTCACTCCACAAACTTTTATAAACCTGCAAGACTGGAGTTTAAACATCCATGATTGATTGAGGCTAATAGTAAAAGTAAAAATACTTCTGACCTAACAGAGCTATTGGCTGTAAAACACCCAGGGAAATCTACCTTGAGTGAAGAAACACAAGGAACGGTTGTTTTGTGAGAAGGCAGCTCTGGTGGGAAAGGTGGCAAATGTTTGCTTGGATGCTGAGTAAAAGTATGCTGTGATCTCCCAGCCCTTGCGGCTGAAATAGTGGTGCCAGAATGGATTGTGTCCTTGTGCAACCTTGAAGTGACAAAGTGCTGTCTGTGTGATGCCGATGTTGATCCCTCCTTTCCGAAAGGTACATTCTGGCCATAGGAAGAGAGCTCTTGGTGCTGTAGGAGGCGTCTCTGTCGTACCCCTTGCCATCTTCGTATTTATAAGCTGATATTTCCAAGTGCGTCTATGTGGCTGCATATCCATGAGTCCAGCAGAGGACTGTAATTAATGTAATTTATTTGCAAGGGTGGGTTCATTTATACACCATAGAGTTGTCTGTCCTAATCCAAGTCTCCTTGAACAAACGCTTCTGAATTTACATCTCATAAAGTAACCAGCGTTTTTCCACGGGTGGCACGAACTCAGGCAGCAGTGTAAATATATTGCAAGTTTCATACCTTCCTACCGGTAAAATAACCTCCCTAGGCTCTCTCCAAACTTGCTCATATCTCAGCTTTTGATGGACCACTGGCAAAAACCATTGTGCTTGTGCATTTTTCTTGAATTTGGATGTGTGTGTTTTTTCTTGATGACCTAGCCTTTCATATACGTCCTGTTGTTTGGAGGTGAATAATACAGCCAATGTCCATTGCCTTTGATGTTATCTTCGTGTGCCCGGCAGCAGCGGTACTACGTTTTCTTACAATTGAATTGGGTGTGAGTGATGAAGAGTGGCTGGAAGGATTAGTAAAAAGCAAGCTGTCTTCCATGAAATATCAGTGGAAGCTGACATCTAGAAAGGAGAGGGCAAAGGATGTGCTCAATCATTAAAGAGCAGGGGAATAACGATTCTCTGGAGAAAGCTCAAAACAGGATAGCTGATGCCTTCTGGGAAATCTTTGTGGTAAAATAACTCCAAATGTAGAGGTGAACCTTAGACTTGTTCCCATAACCCTCAACCTATTCTGGAGACCACTCTGTAGCTTATGTTAATGATGGAGGAGGAATGGTTTCCTAAGCTTTGCTCAAGTGGACAGCCTTATAGACAGGTGATGAGTGGAAAATCTGAAAAGATGTGGTTATAGCAAACAACTGATGAAGGGTGTGGAGGAAAAGGAAGATGAGCAATCACCCATGGCCAGTCACAGGGAACACTACACTCTTTATTTTGTAGAGCCATGAGCCAGCTCGGTAAGGTGGAGGATTGTCTTGCTGGTGTTACAGTATTTAAAAAAAAAAAAAGAGAGAGAGAGAGAGAGAGAAGAGAGGGTGAATATTTAATGTAGTGGTTCATGTGCGAAAAAAACCTTGCTTATAAATACAGAGGGGTCCCAAGAGACAAACCATGCTGTAGCAGTGTATCTCCAACATAGCCTTGCCAGCATTGTTTTTCTTCCAAAGTAAAAAAACCTGCTGATCTGTGCTCTTGGGGAAAGTGGGTCTAAACCAAAAACCCCAAAGTGCCAGTTGTGGTTATATTGGTGGGATATCACATCGGAATAATATTGGCCTTTCAAGGCAGTTAAACAGTATCAATGTACATTTGGCTTCCAGAAACGCAATTACAAGGGATAAACGATTATCCAATTTGCTGAGACATTTCAGTGAGTTCATTGGATTGTAGCTTCAGTATTAGCCATGTATTAAGCAGAGGACTCTGTGCAATTTTCAGTGCCATTAGTTTGGGTTTCAGAGGGCGCAGGCACATGGAAAGAGCTGCGTACCGTTAGATAGAGTGGGAGGGCGCATGCCCTTGCATTTATCACTCTCATTTCTTGTCCATGGTGTTGACTTTTAGGAAGGTGAGGGTTACTTTTTTTTTTCTTCCTGGAAGTTGCAGGAAATGTGACCAAAAATGGTTATTTAGGAGCAAACTATGTCTGAACCTAAGCAAACCACAAGGGTTTGCTGCCCTGTGACCTTCCAGGGGCTCTTGGCACTGGGACAGGCATTGCAGAATGAGTTATCTTCTCTTTGGGGCCACTTCTGCAGGATTTGTCACTACTCTATGTGTCTTGTAACAGATTTGCCTGGCAAAAGTAACTCATGGCTGGTTGTGGGGTTGTTTTTTCTCCTTTCCTCTTTTTCCCTGCCTCCTTGTCCCCTCTCCCTCTTTTCCCAATGTGGACTGCAGGTGTGGGCTGCTGCAAGTAGGAGACAGAGTCCTTTCTATCAATGGCATTGCGACTGAAGATGGGACTATGGAGGAAGCTAATCAGCTTTTGCGTGATGCTGCGCTCACGAACAAAGTGGTGCTCGAGATTGAATTTGATGTCGCAGGTACGTTGCCAAAGGATTGGTGCTCCTCCCTACCAGCAGGACTCTGCCAGTGCTTTTGCTAACCTGTAGGAGGGAGTGTATTCACACAAATACATGAGGTTTTTGCTAGAGCTCAGAGGGAGGAGCAAGAAGACCCTGTGAGGACCTTTTCCATTTCTTGTTGTTCTCTAATGTACACCGATAGGGAGGCTCCTTCTTCTGATCCTTTCATAAATGCCTTGTGCTCACCGCTTGGCTGAGATAAGCCTGAGGAGTAGATGAAGAAGCCACCTGCACTTTAAATATTTGCCCATTAATATGAATAGTATTTATATTAATTTATGGCCTTGAAGCAAGGAGGGAGCCAAAACTATTGGCTGGGGCTAAAAAAAGGTTTTTTTCTTTTTACATTGACAGAGTTGCCTCAATCTTGAAATACAGCGTGCTGTGAGCACTTCACTTGACGTTCAGAGCATGTATTTTTAATGAGAATCCAAATTTTAACCTGAAGTCCGCAGGGCCTCCTCAAGTAACCACCTTATTTGAACCAATAAAGCTGAGTTTTATGGGCTTGTTTTTCTTGGTTCCAGAGAAACCATCCGTGCAACTGAAAACTCTCTCTTTTCTCCTGTTTTCTTTTTTGTCTGTTTTTGGTTTTATAGAGTCTGTCATACCCAGCAGCGGTACTTTCCATGTCAAATTGCCCAAGAAAAGGGGTGTAGAGCTTGGAATTACAATCAGCTGTAAGTATTGCTCAGACTTGCACTAGCAGTTGCAAGAGCCGCTGCTTTGCACCCTGGCACATCAGAGGGGCCTAGGGGAGAGAGATAAGATTACGTGGGGTTTCCTGGTAGTGCTCGCAGTGCTTGTGATTTATCCCAAGGTGAATTAGATGTGTGGTTCCTGCCTCCACAACCTGGCGGCTGCAGAGAAAAGCAGCTGCATGAAGCGTTGGGGCAAAGGATGCATCTCAACTGATCAGCTGGTCTGTGCTGCAGAGTAATATTATATTATATTATTAGTAATATTATTTTTATTTCCTTGCTCGCAGTTGTATTATGTTCCTTTTAAAAAAGAATTGCCTGGATCTGGTGGGACCCTTGCAGGGAGAGGTGGAGGGAGGAGAGCAAGTGTGAGGTGAACCCACAGCTTGAAGGGTAGAGAGGGGAAACTGCCAAGAGAAGGAGGAGGATTAAGAGGGCGGCTGGCCTTAGAGGTGGGGGGGAAGGCACTTTAAGGACAGGAGGGTGCTGGGGAGAGTTTGCTGGGAGTCCTTGCATTGACTAACCTCAGCCATGGAGGAGGATATCCATGTGCCAGGACTTGGTGGGCACTGAGAGTACGAGACATAAAATTTTTCTTTCCTTTCTCTCTTCTCTGCTTAGTCTTGATTAATTATCTTTGTTTCTCTTCTGAAGCATATTTTCCATTTAAAGACTTTTTGGCTTCTTTGGAGGGGATGCTGTAAGGGGATGATATAGGCAGATCCATCCCAAATTTCTGGCCAGCTAGGGGTCTTGTTATGTCTTGCATCAGTGAACTTTTCCTTTACAGCAAAAGTGAGCAGGTCTCATGTCACTCATCTCTCACTGCTGGGTAAACTCAGTTGAATCATCTCAGATTTGCCATGCCCAGAGGCTGCCACCACTTTTCAGCTGAAACAAAGAAACTTGTGAGACTGCAGTAATGGGATCTTGCGTCTAAGCCCTCAGGAGCGTGGACCCAGCTGTATCTGGGGAATGGAGTCACTAGGGACACTTTAAAACTAGGTTTCGTTAAAATAGATAAGCTATTTATAATAGCGGGGTTCCCAGCCTGCTGCCCTGCCCACTGCGTTGGCATTGCAGTCTCAGGTCGCAACCTAGGATGATGGATCTGGTAGCAAAAAACTTCTGGCTTGAGCACAGCCAGGGTTTCACCCCATTTAAGCTTCAAAGCTTAGTTTGTATTTGGGGCTGGAGAGCAAAATGAACCTGGGAGTTGCCGGCAAGAATATTAGTTTTTATTTGTGGAGTCTCCCTTAAATGAGATCTGCTTCAGGTGTGCATTTACACTGCAAACATATTTTTATGTTGAAAATGTTTTCATTTTAAATTTGTTTAAAAAATTGATTTCACACACTTTTTTGAAATCACCGCTAAATAGAAAGAAACTGACCCCTGGGTTTTAAATAGTTAGATACTCATTATCCAACTACAAAGCAGTTTTTTAACAATATAATAGATTTGATCTTTTTGATTGTTGAACATGTTTGCAGGACGTTAAGTAATGCATATGCATAAACTTAAGATATATTTCAGTCCTTTGCTGAATCAAAGCCAAAATTATATTTACAAATGGAGCAAAAGACAACCATCCAGAAAATGTGGTGGCAAGGATGAAATGCTAGTTGAATCCTAATGCTGTTTTCATATATTAGTCCGTATAAGCCTATGTCCACATGACCCTCAGCAAATTAGATCATCATTTTGTCACTCTGCCTCTGACCGGGCAGATAAATATACCAGTTTCAAACATTAAAACCAAAGCAAGCAGTACCTCTTGCCAGAGACATGATGTGCATGCAGGAGTGTGATGCAAGCAGAAAGAAAAGAAGTAAAAATAACTCTGTTTTGCTCAGTTCCTCCCAGTTCTGCTGATTTGAATGCTTGTATAGGTCTAGAAACAGCTTTTATAGCTTTTGTTCTGACAAGGAAAAGCATATAACTACTGTTTTAAAGTAGGGGACTTGGTTTACTGGCCTCCCACATTGGATTCCTGTTCCCTACTCTCTAAAACTGGGGCAGGTTAAATAGATGACAAGCTGGAGGGGGTCAGTAGAAGACCCCCTGCACTGTTGTGGCCACAGAATTGGGTTTGTTCATAAACTTTGCGGTCCGACTACACTGTAGATGAAAGATGAGTTGCTTTCGTTGAGTTTTACCTCTCGGCTTCAGCAGGCTCATCTGTAGTTAATTCCTCTGTCTAGGAAGGTTTGCCGCTGCCTTCTTACATGGGCAGAAAGTGTTACGACCTCATCAGAGGAGCACTACAGAAATAAAAGCGATCAAGTTCTTGCTGTGCTGTGGCTCTCAGAGCTAATTGGGAAATGGGCTAAGTAAAGGGGGGGGAGAGCAGGATTCTTGATGGATGCATTGGAAGAATTCATGTAATGGAGGTGGCTGCAGGAGGAACCATAAATCTGCTGGAAAGCCTCATAAAAGGACTGAAAACCCAGGAGGTTTTTGTATGAGGAGGGGAGGCGCTGCTGGTTCTGGGATGAACATACAGAGAGGGTCTGTGCTTGCTCCTGGTGAGGGGTAGATGTTTGCTGAGGGCACTCATCTTGTCCGAGGTCTCTGGGTTTGCTAGAAAGAGAAGCCCTGGGCTGGGCAAGCCCCCGGTTGTGGTCTGTGCGCATACCCGGTTGTGGTCTGTGTGCTGTGTGCACACAGACGGGTTTCTTCCCCCTGCTCAAACACAGCATGGCAAAGGGATGCAGCAAACTTAGATGCATGATGCAAATATTTGCATATAGCATTCTCTCCTCTTCCATTCCCCAAAGGATGAATAGGAAATCCAAGGGGTGAGTCTTTCACTGGCTCTGCTTTGTATTTCTCTGGCACCTTGGTGCCCTCAAGCCTCATTTCAGTCTCCTACATTTGCTAAATGAAAATTAGCAAAAACACCAAAGCTGCCCTGTGTGCACTGCTGCTTTGCGCTTCGACTGGGGGTGAAGGGACAAAAAGCCAGCAAAATCGGTCTCGTTTTCTCCATACTCCAGTGCCTCTGTTTCTGTCCCAGCGAGAAGACTGCATTTGTTTGTAAAACAGCTGCTCTGGTTGAAGAGCGAAGTGTGCACTCCTTTCTGCTCTGCAAGGTTCAAAGAGCTGTGTGGGCTGGGAAGCTCAACTGTTTGCAGAGATCTCTGAGGTGTTCTGAATGGTGGGGATGCAAAGACATGCAAACTGAGATTTTTTGACACAGGGATGTGAATATTTGGCTCTTGTTAGCCTGAACTACTCATCTCCATTAGCAGAACACATGCAATAAGCGCTCTGATCTTGCTGGCTGCGTTCAGTTCTAATGATACAGTTATGCCTTTGTAGGTTTTCTGTAAATCTCTTACAAATTAAAATCTCCAACAGCGAGAAGCTAATAGTCTGGTATTCTTGTATCTTCAATACCTGACCTCTTAAAATAAGATATGGATTTGTTATTAGCCTCTGGAAAATGATAGTTGATTACACAAAAGATTGCTTTTTGTGGTGGGTTGTTTGGTTTGGGGTTTTTTTTGGGTTTTTTTTGGTCTGTCTCAAATATCCTCTCCGAGGGCTAGTTGTGAAATTCACTGCAGGGTACAGGTGCGGTGCTGTTGCTGTTTAAACAGATATTGAAATTACTGTTGATTTTAGCTATGCGTTTATGCTTTTTATAGCGTGTTTCTCAAATTACCTTTATATATCTTAACAAATCAATTCCTGTGCCCTTGGTGTGAAGTACTGCAGATAAGGAGTAGGTAGTATATCTGCTTGCGGGCGATAAAACCGGAATTTGGATAGATAGATAACTTCAATTATGTTGCTTAAGCAGTGTAATCACTGTCCTAGGGAGAAGATGGATCTGTGAGCCAAGAAAATCTAGCTTTGCTGGTGCTGGATTAACCTGGGACCTGCCGCCAGCGTGGCAGAGTGCGTCTGCAAGCGGCAGTGTGCCTGGCAGTCTCCTGTCCTACCCCCTCGCTAACGCTGCAGCCTCAACTGAGATTTGCAGCTGATTCACTCTGGTGCTTCTACAGAAATGAGATATTCTGTCCTGATTTTGCTACCTGGAGATTTTGAAAGGAAATAGATCTGTGGCGGGTTAAATATCCTGCTGGAGGCACTGATAATTTATGCACCTGCTGCTAAAACTAATGAATGATAGGGGAAAAAGTTGGATACTGGGGATTTGATTTTCACTGCTGCTTTTTGTAGTTGATTCTGATTTGCTTTTATTCCTCTTCTCATTCCTTAGCTATACCGAGATTATTGGGTTTCTGATTTTGTTTGGTTTTTCCCCTTTATAAATGTTTGCTTTCTTAAATGTATTCTTATGGCATTATTACAATTTCTTTAGTTACACGTTGGCAGAGTGCTGCTTTGGCTTGGTCAATAACGAAGGACATTTATAACGGGTTGAAGCATTGATGCGTGTGAGATTTGTGCTCGTGCTCCTTGGAGGGGAATAATTTACCAATACGAGTCATTATGCATTCTATTAAAAACACAAACCGGACATGTGTTTCTGGCCTCATCATCCATCACAGAGTAAACGCTGAGTGAGCCAGAATCCCAGCAGAGGTGGTGAGAGACTGAAAGCAATTTATAAAAAGTAAATAACAGTATTGATCAATTCACCTTTTTATCACTGCACTGTCACCAGCGCCAAGCAGTGTTTTCATTTTGAGTTTCTCCCCCACTACCTTCACCAGCTGTTGATTTATGGAGCTTTCTCTGGGCCACTGGAGCAGATTTAAACTATATTTTGTGCTGGTAGACCCACCAAAAATACAAATGTATCTGAAAGACAGCCTGCTTCCACCTGAAGTGGTTTGCCCTGGTAGATGGAGGCCACAACCAGAGCGCCTGCCAAGAGAGAGCATGGGTTTCTGCACACCAGCTTCTGCTTCTGTCTCTCCATCCATCTTTTCCCTCGACTTCCTTTGCTGCTGTCTCCGTTTTACAGATGGGAAAGCATGACTCAGAGAGGCAAGGCTGGGCATCTGAACTGTGTCTTCCTGCAGCAAACAGAAGTACCAAGACAATGTCCTTTGAAGAGAAATAACCACACTGACAGCAGAAACAAATGGATGAAAAGGCTTTACTTATCTGTTCAAGTGTCTTAACTCCAAAGACCACAGCCCTAATAAAATAATAATGTAGTTTAAGGTTGGGGTTTTTTTAATTGCAGGCAAATTGGAAATGGTTTATCTAAAATCTCAGCAGTGATCTACATATCTAATGCCTCTGACCTAGACTGAGCCACCGCTTCAGTGACATTGCAGCTCTCCTGTCTGTAGACAGGGCAGCCGTTATACAGAGGCACGTTGCTACCCTATGTGAACAGCCCAGGACTGTTAAAAACATGGGTCCCAGGGTGCCTGCGGCGGTCGGGGGCAGCCTGGTCCCAGCTGATGGGCAGAAAGCCCAGCTGGGCGCTCTGCTGGGGCACCGGGAAGGGCTTTGGGGTGCCAAAGGTGATTTAATGGACTTAGTAACTAGTGTTTTTTAAAAACGGAGAGCCAGTGACTGTTCTGTGCTTTGAGATTTCATTATCTTAACTTTGTATCTTATGCCTCTTGAGAGAGGATGATTATTCATTGTCTATCTAACTTACCCTTCAGATTTGTAGGTGCTGACTAATAATGATGGGTTTATAAAGCCTTTCCATTTTAGACTAAGTGATTATTTAAAACAGAGGGCTGCTATTTATTGAAGTTTGGGTACTCTGATGGTAGGGACAGTTGCATGCAGTTGTACATGGCTCTTTCATTTAACTGAAGTCTCAAGAAAATCTCTTTGGAAAACACAACTTCCAAAAAAATGGCAGACAAAACCCAGAATGATTTTTCCTTAAAATTTGCTTTGTTTCCTAGTGGACAAAGCACTTGGTTTGTCACCCTCGCTTCTGATACGGGAAGCTTGTGCTGTGTTCAGTGCTGACATCAATTGTGGAGCTGCAGAAGGATGAGGTCTTGCTCTCTGCTCAGAGACTGACCGTGGGCACGATCCCCCCATGCGTCCCAGTGCTAGTAAGGCAGACACTGAGACAAACACTATTTCTGCAGAGCTTGAGGCATGTTGTTGTCTATGCTTGCTTTTTTTTTCTTCCCGCCCCGCTTTGCTCTTTTGAGTGTTCACAGTCTCTGGACATGTCATTCCAGCTGTGGCTGGGTGGCCATCCCCAACCCAGCACCAGGACTGTGGAGATCCTCCCTAACCCCTTTCTGTCATGCTGCCTCTGCTTTGAAACTAATAAACAAACCTTGCGGTGGAAAGTATTTTTGCTAACCTGGATTGTTTTGACAGAACCGGGCTAGGGAGCAATTAAACATGCAGTGATGCCAGCCTGACCCAGGGCTCAGGGTGTGCTAACAGGATCTCCCATCACTGCTGGCTCAGATCACCTCGTCATGCACCTCTCAGCAGCAAATACATATCCTATATTGAAAAAGAGAACAGCAATAGTAATAACAGGGTGATACATCTCCGTCCCCTGTGCTGTTAGTCCATGGTGTGTGGTCTTCTCAAGAAGGGGGGGATTTCTGCCTTGATTTTAGCTGCTGCACCCTGTCCTTTGCTCCCAGCACTCGGCTCTGCCCGGCATGTGTTGGTCTATCTGCTGGCTGGTCTGTGCTGCGGACAGGTTGAATATAGGCACGAGCCCTTGGTGAATCTCCACAACCCATCCGCTTCTCTTCAACCCGTGGCCACAAGGTGAACATGAGTGTTCAGACCAAAATTGCCTGGCACCACGCTCCAATAAGAGATGGGGAAAATAATTCTTCTAGACTCTGTATCATTCAGCAGTCACATTGCTGTGACTATTATAAAATCAGTCATAGTCTGCTCTTTGCTGTCTGACCTAACTTTTATACTCAGCCCTGCTGAGATTGGCTGTCTTTGCTCTGTTCAATACAGAAGGTTTAGTTATATCTGGGAGAGGGTATCCTTAAAGGTAACGGGTTAGCACATATGTTTTTAAATCTCATAAATGAATGTAAACAACAGGAAAAGCCAGAGCAGAGAGGTTGGCAAGAGAAAGCACTTACTCCTTTATGTCTGACTTTCTGGGGTGCTCTCTAACTGCTGTTCAGGCAGGTGGATCTCTATGTGGTTGATGCCACGTGCATCTCAGATATTTTAATCTCTGACCTGCACCTGATGTGTTCAGATGCTGCGAGCTTCTTCCTTCCCACGCAGTTTTTGCTGACAAGCTCCATCAGCTTTAAATGAGATGATGCAATTCCCGTAGCAAGGCAGGAGGGAGTGACATGGGGTGAAAAGGATGCTCTTGGCGTATGTTTGCTGTGTGGATGGTAGGGAGGTCGGCAGGGTTCAAGCCATAAATCTCACTTGGGTTTCTCAAGAGAGCAGCAGGTTTTGTAGGCAAATTTGAAAATGCAAATGCTCCCAGAGATGCATACTGGCATCTCTCGTGGGCTGAAAAAGTTATTGGGGTGGGGTGGGAGAGAAGGATTGGAAACCACCCCTTCCAGCTCCAGCACTGAGACCAGCCCTCATTTATCTGGTTGTATGATGAAGTGGCCTTGGGAGCTGAACTAGCTGGAAAATAATGTTTTATCTATTTTTTCCTGGGTTATTTTCCACCTGGAAAATTTCCCAGCCCACTTTACTTCTAGAACACAGAAATGCTTATATTAGCCACAGCGCTGAGCGAGGTGCTCCCTAGGCAGCAGTGCTGATGTCTTGACTACTGCCATAGCCATTGACTCACTTGCTTTCTCATGTCAGAAATGTGGGTGAGCAGGTGTTTAACAGTGCTGGGGTTGGGCAATCCCACCTCTCGGTGTTGGACACCACGCGTCCTCCCCTTCTTCAGGAGACCAAAGGTAGCAGCTAGCTAATTCAGGCAAAGTGCAACCAACAAATGTTTGCAGGGATTCACTACTTTTTTTCCTGCTGTGGCTTCCAGAGTTCAAGTATGAAGCAAGATTTTGCCAAAGGAATATAAGTTGCCTTTCTTTATAACTCTTTCTCCCCATTAACCATCCCCTCCTAGATAGCAGACTCAATACCAAGCTTTGTACCCATGTGTCTCTTTTGCAGCTGCAAGCAGAAAGCCTGGGGAGCCTTTGATCATCTCGGACATCAAGAAGGGGAGCGTAGCACATAGGTGAGTGCAGAATTTCTCATCTGCCAAACCCCTTGCAAAATGTCTGGCCCGGTAACGAGAGGTTGAAGGAAGCCCAAGCAGTAGCACTTGGGTCTGGATTTTGCCAGCATCCAAGGAGATGTCAACCCTAGAGGTTTGTCTTAGACCACAGTAGGGTTTGCAATAAAAACTGTCTGTATTGAAGCAGGTAGAGTTGAGCTAATGGAGACGGTGGCCAGGGCACTGATTCAGAGGTCTGCTGACCCTATAGGAGATGGATGTTTAGTATTTAAGAGCCTGTGTTAAAGGGCTTCATATATCCCATAAAGGTGCTATGGCTCATCAGGTAGTTTACTCTGTCTCAGCTCCTGCTCAGGTGAACAGAGTGAGTGAATTGTGGGCGCTGGTGGAGAACTGTACAAATAACTCAGCATTTATTGACTTCACCTCTGATCCCAACATCTCATAGCAAGGCTTTCAGAGGAATTTAGTGCTGCTGGAGGGTTCGTTTCTAAGAGTGCTCATACAGGAGTTTCCATAAAAGGTAGAATATCTATCAGTTAAACATCAGGCATTTTTCAGTGCTGTAGGTTACCTAGGCTGTATACCTAATCTTTCTGCCTTGTTCTATGTTGATGCATGCTCTACACAAACTTTCTCTCTTTAAATTATAATTGTCCCAGACTCTGTTCCTGGTTGTTTCCCAGAAAAGATCAAGGGCAGTAAAAAGTTAATATTGTCATTGCCACTGCAGGGCTGAATGGGTCGCAGGATCTGAAAAGCAAATACAAATGTACTTTCAGTTTTCTTTTCCTTTCCATGTAGAACTGGCACCTTGGAGCCGGGAGACAAGCTGTTAGCCATTGATAACATCCGACTCGACAATTGCTCAATGGAGGATGCTGTCCAGATTTTAAGGCAGTGTGAAGACCTGGTCAAATTGAAGATTAGGAAGGATGAAGATAACTCTGGTACAGAAATCCTGATGCAAACTGGTGCCTGTAATGACATTTCCCAATAGGTAGTGCAAACCAACAAAGATAAGGGCTGCCGCCTGTCCGGTCACCACTTTCCAATTGATTATAGTCTATTTTTGTTATTCTGCCCTTAAATGGAGTCTGGAAGGTTAAAATCCTGTTTGGTATGAGCATGGCTGAAGACCTCAGGCTTTTGCTTCTAAATGCTGCAAGTCTCTTTCCTATGACCTCTTTCATATGGCTAACTAAAAAATTCAGCATTCCTGTTTTCTCTTTCAGATGAGCAGGAGACAACTGGTGCTATTATCTACACAGTGGAACTGAAGCGATACGGTGGCCCCTTGGGAATAACCATCTCTGGGACGGAGGAACCTTTTGATCCTATTGTCATTTCGGGCTTGACTAAACGAGGGCTGGCAGAAAGGTGAGGTTTGGGGGCAGAGAGGTTGAATTGACGTGGGAAGGGATCTTGAAGTTTGCAAAGTTTCCTCTGCTGTAATAAACTCTTCTTAGGTGTTTTAGTCTGCTAAAAAGGAGAGGTGCTATGAAGGTGCCAAGTGCTGTGAAGCAGGGACAGCCCTCCCGGTCTGGCTCTGCAGACCCACGTGCAGGACGTGTGGGGTGGTTGGACTATGCTGTCAGGGCAATGAGAGAGGCTCAAAGCAGGGCACTTGTGGAAGAGTCAGATCCAGTGTTTCAGTTGAATGCAGCAGCCAGGAAAACATGTTTATCTGCCCCTCTTCCACAGAGGTGCTTCCTGGTCTGTGATTTCCCACGCCACATCTTGCGTGGGGAGAGTGCCCAGCCTGCCCATAAAACCACCACAGACTCCTGTCCAGGACTGACCTATTGCTAACCTATGGCTTATGGCCATGGCAGCGGTGTGTCCTGCTGAAACCACAGACCTCAGGGGTCTTCTGGCCCATCCTTGCTGGTTGCTTAGTCTGTTACGTATGGGGGTATCTCAGTGCAGGACTGGCGTGCCTGAAGAAGCAGACACCTATGCTGCATAAATGTAGGTCTAGACTTACCTTCAACAACCAGGGAGGTTGACTGTGTGTGTGCCTGTGTCTGAATATATGTGCATGCGTGGGATTTAAAGGATTAGGATATTGCTGAGAATATAAGGTGGAACTGAGTCATACACTGTATCTTAATCTGTCTTTATGGTAGCTGTGACTTGTAAATAGATCATTTCAGCAACCCTGACTCATGCTTCTCATAGGGTTGCTTTACCCTGTGCTGCCTGACAGGCGGAACAGCAGCAAAAAAACCCCTGAACAAATAGGTGTAAAGTGCTAGACCTTGGGGATGTTTGACTGCAGATCTGGCCTTTTGGTTCTTTCTGTTTCAAGGCCTCACTCCCTCTTAGCTGGACTGTTAAAACAGTTCCGTGCCTCTTTCTGCATTGGGTTCCTTGAGCTCTCAGCGTGCATGCTGCTGCACGTTTCCATTGCTTTCCTTTGGTACAGAAAGCAGAATATCAGTGTCTCCCGAGAAGTAAGGAAGAGGGATGGACTTAGTCATTAGTGGTTCTTCTCTTTGGGGATGTTATATTGCTGCCTGCCACTGTAGGATTCAGTCTTTTTCGCTAGAAAATAATAGCCACAGAGTATCTGAGGCTTTTCTGTGTAGCAATTCTTCACTGTACCTGTAGTTCAGCGTGAGAGAGGTTAAAGACAGAAAGCCCAAACGTTGTCAAGTGTCGGAAGATGGGCTCGTATCCCTGCTGCTCCCAGTTCCCTTTGCAGTGCTGTGGCTGTGCCTTCTTCGAACTCGGATACACGTCAGTGACGGCTCCACAGAGAAACGTAGTGCAGGCAAGTGCTGCGGTACTATTGAATTTTGATCAGGAGCTGGCAGGCAATAAGGAATGAAAAGCCTTTTGAGAAGAGCAATGGAGCCATTCAGCGTGTTCACCGTAGCAGGCTAACAAATAATGGTGCCTGCGCAGAGGAGCGGCATGGGGACGGACCTGCGCAGGGATTTCTCTGGGTAACCTTGGCTCCCGGTGGGGAGGGTGAGGAGCACTGGGATGGAGGCTGCCTGCAGGAAAGGTGCATATTTTTCTTCTAAGGTGGTGCATATTTTTCTCCTGGGAGGAACAGAAGGAAGCGGCCCAACCTTGCTAAGGGAAAAGAGGGGTGGTCCTAGTGTTACCCTGAATTGTCCCTTTCCTGCTCTCACTACCATTCCCTGTGTCACAGGTGCCCTTAGCCAGGCTCTGAAGGGTGGGACAGGTTTCTGAAGGACAGGGATTTAAACCCAAAGCTGTGCCTGCTTTTGCTGGAGCACAGGACATGTTTCAGCAGCACTGGCGTGGGGCAAACAAGATCTCAGCGTCTGATAACAGGGACGCACTGGCCGCTCTCATAGAGGCACAAGTGAAGGTCTGCGCTGTTGCTCGGGCTGCTCGCTCGGCACTGGGGAAGGCAGGGTGTCCTCTAGGATCTGTCACGCGTCTGTCACAATGGGTGACAGGCTGTCTAAGCTGAAAATGCTCCAGATTCACATGACTTGGGTTTTATCTTGACCTTGAACATTTTTCTCCTTGTATGTGTCTGATCCTATAGAAATCTACAGAGGCAGCTCAGGCTGTTGGGTTGGCGTCGAGCGGTGGCTCTCTCCCATGTTACTCTCTCTTTTTCCCTCCTGCAGCACCTGCAGGTGGCTTTAGCCTGGGCCATGGGACTTGTTTTCCTTCTTCTTGGGGAAGGGTGTGGGCCTGAACATACTGTTCAATTCTGATCGAGGTGTAATGGTTCTCCAAGAGCAATTTTTGGCTATCGTTGGCATATTAAAGTGCCTGACCAGCCTCCTCTAGTGCTACCTGGTCAGGTAGATGGGGATGGCTGTAAGAGGGTTTTGTCCAGAAGTGCTCAGCACCAGCCCATGTTGGCAGGGGGGAGAAGGGATGGTGCCCCTGCCCACATGCCAAGTAAATCCCTACCACGTGCACGCAGCCACTTCTTCTTCAGCACTTGCTGGAAAGTGCCTGCAGCCCCTTTTACACCTTATAGCTTACCTGTTGCTCAATTCTGCTCTTGCATGTGTCCTGTGACCAAGAAGGGACATGGAGCACACAGCTCCTTGGGCTGGTTTGTGTTTGAGGTGAATTAAGGACTGTCGGTGATGATGGAGAGGCACAAGGGTCATTAGTTAGAAACAGCTTTCTCTGTCGCTCCCGCTCGGCTTCTGTCTGCTTGTCCTCACAGGGGTGCTTGGAGATGGACAGATGGGAGGACTGGACTTTGAGTTACTTTTCCCCCCTTGAAGAAAAACACCTGGCTGAATGTGATCTTCCTCTGTAATTGTTTCTGTATTTTTCCCTGCTAAGGGACTTTCACAGTTTCTGCAGAGCAGTTGTGTTGTTCAGAGGTGGGCAGTTGGGCTGGTGTCTTGGATAGCAGATGTGTCCCCATGCTGGGTTCAGCGCTACAGCAAGGGGCCCTCAAATGCTGAACCACTGCAGTAAGCAAAGGATCGCCTTTAAACTGCCAGCAGNTTTAAGTTTTTTTTTTTTTTTTTTTTTTTTTTTAGAAACTTTTAAGACAAATACTCCCGTTCCAGTTTGATCTGTAATTTATTTGAATGCACAAGTTTTCCCTGAGAGCTTTTTCAGGCTGATTTGGATGGGACGAGACGGACATCTAGTGGCTGGCTGGTGCTGTCATGGCACTGTCCAAGTATCTCAACAGCTTCAGCAGCAGATTGAACAGTCCTGCCTGCTGTTTGGCTACATTTCCCAATTTGATTTACTTATAGTAGGTGTTTCACAGCAGCGTGTCTACAAAAGTTTCGTATTTTGGGGAAAGATAAGTAGCTGTTTTGCCTGTGACAGTATATCAAATCCCAATTCTGCAGCAGCAGCAGTCCTATTTGGAGATGTAACCTGAGAGAGGCATGTTGCCATGGACAAATCCATCTGCGGTCCGGATTTGCATCTCGTCCTGGCTTGATCGCACAGGTTCCTGATAGCTAAACCTCACGGCACTCCTGGAGGAGGAGAGGATTGCTGCTCTTGCTTGCTGGCGTTAGGGAGCTGGAGTGTGAGCGCAGTGAGCTCAGTCCAGCCAGCAGCAAGTGCGAGCTCCTGCCTTGGCTGCCAGCTCTGGCGATGGACACATCCTGTCCTGCCTACTCTTCACGGAGCTGCAGCAAACGCCGGGAGAGGTAAAGTGAGCCCCTGTCTGTGGGCAGGCACAGAGAGGGAAGGATGGGGAAGGGGGAGAATTGCTGTAACCTGTTAGTTTGTTCCTGGCTGTTGCTGAAGCCTGAGAATTTATTTAGCTGAGAGCAGAAGCCAGTGCTGGAACATGGCTGTACAATAAAACACAGTAACGTCTTCTAGCACAGAGGTCTTGATGGAGAAGGTCACAGTGGTGTAGCTGTGTAGGAGTGAGCTTTAAACATCATGAACTGATCTGCAACTGGTTCAGCTCGTGCTTGCACACACAATCTGTGTGTGTCGGGCCATTTAGTTTTGGTTTTTCTAATGGGTTTCTAGGTTTGTCTTGTCGTTTCTTTCCATCAGTGTGAATATGCCTTTCAGTTCTATGTGTGATGACCAGTGGACATCACACACCAGAAATGCTTGTGGTTTTAGAACGTAGACTCCTTTGCTTTGAAGAGTTTTGACTGTAAGCTGGTCTGCAGTTCCAGTTCCCGAGGAGCCTGGGATCCGAGGAGTGCATATGTTCCCGTGCATGTATGTACACAGGTGGAAGATGGGAGGGGAACCCAGATGCCTGGTAGTGGTGATGAAGAGGAAATCACAGGCATAAAGCGTACCAAAGGGAAACCAAGACATATTTGAAAGTGCTGAGAGTTAATATGCCTGTGCTTCAAGCGACAACTTAATGGCCTGTCTCGCAGAGGCAAATTGCTTCTCTGAAGTTCCTAACAGCGCCTTTTCTTTCCAGAACCGGAGCCATCCATGTCGGTGACCGGATATTAGCGATTAATAACGTGAGCCTCAAGGGCAAACCGCTGAGCGAAGCTATTCACCTGCTGCAGATGGCGGGCGAGACCGTCACTCTGAAGATCAAGAAGCAGAAGGAGAGTGAGTTGGGGAGCCTCGTTTGGGGTGGGAGGGTGAAGGCGCACGCGCACCCCAGCAGGAACCCTGGGTGATGGAGTAGGTAGCGATGTTGGTTTTCCTTCATGTGTTGTGGAAGGTGAGATGAGGCATCATGGTCAGGGGTATGGCTGGGGGCAGAGGGAAAAGATGGGCGGTTTTTTGGCTTCTGACTCATGGATTTTAAAAAAGGCAACCTAGGGGCTCTCTGTGGTACTGGGGAGAGATTAGGCAGCAGGTTTATTGGCGATAATAATTTTTTTTCAGATTGACACATTGTGCTGTTGGTGCCATTCCCTGTCTGTGTGGGTGTTTCACACAACAGTGAAACAGAAGATGCTTTTAATAGTAGAGCAGTGAAGGTTTTTTTTGAAATATAACCCCCCAAAAATGAGCAAGGGGACTCTGAGCTGGTAGAATCCATGGGGAAAAAAAAACCCAAACACCTTTAATTCAACTTTTTTGAAAGCAATTGGCAATAAATCTTTTACACCCCTTTTTCTGACTCAGGGTCCTAAGATCATCTTTCAAAGTATCTACCTTCACTCTAGAAATTCCCTTCTCATTTCCTTGCCAAGCTCCCTGTGACTTTGAAGCTGCTGTTCTTGACACTGTATCAGGAGGAGCATACTTAGTACAGGCAGGCCACTTTTTTGGGGACAGAGAACGGGGATCAGGGAAACCAGGCAACATGCAAACTTTTCTCCCTGACTGCTTCTGCAAAGTCACAGCCAAACAGAGGCTTTTTCATCAAGTTCAGAAAGTAGCTGGTGCATTCTGGCTGCATTTCTGTCTCTCCCCACACCCAGTATTTTCTGTCTTTTTTTTTTTTTGTACCATGCTTCTGCAGTCTCTAGATTTAGCTGGACCTATCCAGCCAGTGGCCCATGGTGCTGCAGAAATTGGAAGAAATCAAGTGATAAAGCTCTTCCAAGCAGGCCTGGCCTGTGGGATGTCTGTCCTGCATCTGAAAAAGTAGCATCACTCTTAAACATAGCACTTCTGTAGACCTCAAAGCAGTTTGCATATGTGTGGCAATGCACCTATTTTACAAATGGAGGAAGCCCAGGCAGGGGGTGGTGACTTAGCAAGTAGAGGTAGAACTGGGGAATTGATTCCTCTTCAAGAAACCCCAGTCTCGTTCCCTGAAGCCAAGTGTCTTGATCCTTGGTCTGAAATACTCTTTTTTTCCTCCTGCTGACACTTAGCATTGTCACAGCGACTTGCTGAAATAATTGACATGCAAGTGCCAGTTAGAGACTCGTTAATCATTCTGAGAATGAAGCAGGTGTAATTGAAATTTCAAGGTAATCTTGAGTTAATCATGGTGAGCAATCTTCTGAATGCTTGGAAAATAGGGACTTTCAGGACACTGGCTTTTGTTTGGTAAAATAATCTGTTCTCATTGACAAATGCAGACTTTCAGAGGGCTTTTCATCCCAGCCTCTGTGAGTCGGAGATCCAGGGTGTGGATGGCTAACAGGCTATCTAATCAACGAGGACTTTAAAATATGCAGTACAAAGAAATGCTTGTGCTGAGAAACCATTCCTTGTATAGCTTTTGCCTGAAAGGGAATTTGATATAATGATAATGAAAGGGAAGGTCTGAGCTTCATCATCCACATTCAGCTTTCCATTTTCCAATCACTAATCAGGGGAAATTCAGCCTCAAAATACCAGGCCCAGGAACTCCACCGTTGTCGTGAGACTGCATGGGAGACTCTCGGAGGGGTGGTGATTAGCCCTGAATTGATACGAGGTTGTACGATCTTGGAAGGGGGCTATAACTTCGTCTGTGGTAGTTTGGGACCAGGTTGCGTTGTCGTTGAAATCTCATTGAAACATCTGCTTGTAACACAAAGTTTGCAGCCAGCACCCTGACTAGGTGCTGCTCTGGCACTGTTTGGGTCCTGTCCCCAAAGGCAGATCATGTCAGAAGCAATTTGTCTGGAAGCACTGCTGATCTGAGTAAAAATGAGGCTCTCTGAGACCAGAGAAGCTATGGGCTATTGCTTGCAAAGGCCAAGACTTCTGTGGGCAGGGCTGTTCAGAGGAAGCTTCCAAAGGCACAAGAAGATGTGCTTGTGAATTGAGACTAGGTCCCAACTCTCTTGTTTCTGGGAATCCTCAAATCCCCATGGTTGCTCCTTAATATTCCATGTGCTAGAAACTCAGGCATTTTTTCTCGATTCAGCTTCAGATAAGTGTACTGCATGAAATCCTTTCAACTGTATTGCACAGGCCTGTCTCAACTACTTTTGAGGAGGTAAAGAGGTTCTTCAAAAGACTTACCGTACCTGGCCTTGCTCCCACATCAGCATAAGCCTTTCCCTGAGGCTTGCTCTTTGTGCCTGCTAAAGAGGCATGTTCTGGTTTCAGAATCCTATCCCAAGAAGTCGGGGAGTATAAATGAAGTGAGCGACCCAGAAGATGAACTGACGGACTCCCAGAAAACTAGCAAGCTGTCTGAGATATACTCCACCACAATTCCTAGCGTGGACAGTGCTATGGAGTCCTGGGACGGCTCCGGCATTGATGCTGGGTATGGAAGCCAAGGTAAGCCAGGGCTGTCTTTTCTTAGGGGTCTCTGGGCCAAGGTGAAGATAGGCAGAGCCTCTGAACCTGTCTGGAGACTGAACGTGAGCTGAAGCCTGTGGTCTGACTGCATTTGCATGGCTTCTTGCTTCCAGCATGCAACAAAATGTATTTTAAAATGCACTCATGTGGTGCTCTGAGTTGATGTATCTGTTTTAGGTTTTTATTGGCACATTTCTTCTGGCTTATACGGCATCATACTGTTCACAGCATTTTCAAAACCATTACAGCACTTTATATTTCACATAATCAGAGGAAGTATTCACTGGCCATATGTCTTACAGAGTATTTGGTCCATAGCTCACTTTTAATTCTCCAGAAAGGCTATGCAGGACATGTTAATCCTCTTCAGGATGTTTTAAAATCTACAAGAATGTTTTGTGACTAGAAGCACTCACTTAACAAAATAATTAAGGTAATACTACAAGAAAGTATCTCTAACTCTCCAGTGAGTGATCAGATGAACACATGTCTTCGAGGCCAGGTTTATTCAGCTGTGGCTTCTGGCAGACATACGGAATTGGGATGGAGGATGCTCTAGACATGGGAATAGATTTTTACTTGGAGGAAAGCACTGGAAAATAGTTATTCCAGTTCAGAGTTAGTGACGTAAGCTTAGTATTAGCCCATGTTGAAACAAAACAAAACCCTGAATCGCCTCCGCAAAAGGAAATTGGTGAAAAGACTGCTGTCCGGAACAATGTGAAAACAGGGAGGGATGCTGCAGGAGTGCTGTTGCAAAGCACCTTCAATGTGCTGAGCAAGGTGCGTGCCTGTGCTCACTGCGCTCTGACTTAGAAAAGTTCAAAGGACAGCACTGTGCGGGTGTCTCTTCCACCATGCCTTCCTTCAGCCTCTGTTGGTCTGAAGTCTTAATCTGGGAGTGCAGTTGGGACTGGAAGCTTCATTAAGGAGGAATTCCCTGACCTTCATAATGCTGCAATCCTTCTCCATCTAATTGAATGTTAACACAAGTTGGACACTGGATTTAGCAAAGCGATTGCTTTTACCGGTAAATTGAGAACAAGTAATTGAGCACAGAGCCCCAGGGAACGGGGCTGATGCCAAGCTGCCCAACATCCATAGACTGCAGCTTTGCTTCAGGGGCTCTCTCGTCGTCCCTGGTAATTGCATTTGGCTGCATGGTGGTGTGCTGGTGCTGGCTGGGAAGAGGGATGCTGGAGGGTAGGGAGAAGGACACGCAGGGTCACCCATGGCGTGGGTAGGGAAGGCAGGATGGAGGGAGACCTGGGACACACAGAGCCTGGAGATTGGAGTTTACACCCCAAATGGAGAACCATAGATTGGGCTCTGCAGCCTTGCAGGTTTTAGGTTCATCCACAGCTTTAGGAAACCACTGAGGGAAGGGTTTGGGTGAGGGAGCTGTGCTGGGCCTGGTGGGAACATGCCACCAGGTGGCTCTGAATCCCGGGGATCTAGCCCGTCTCCCTGGAAGGAGGTGGTGAAACGGGTGGCACCCAAGTGACTGCTCTGCACACATACCCCTGCGGTCCCTGGCCCCCTGCGCCCAGCCCAAACCTGCTGCTCACCTGCGGCAGGGACCTGCATCCAGGGACCTTCTTCTGCTCTGGCAGGCAGTGAGTGCTCCTGACTGCTGTAAGATGTTGGCAAGCACTTTTCTGGGGCTCTCTCCAGAGCAGTCTAACCTTTAAAAATACACAGAGGAAACGCTCAGCTAAGTGAAATAACAGGTCTTGGCATTTTCAAAGAAAGTGCTGGCGTTGTCTTTGGGTATTTCCAGTGCTCTTAGCTGTCTGGGAGGTCAAGTCTCCCTTAATTATGTGTTTCTCCGTTACCTCTTCCTGTTCGCTTGGCACAGCGTGTGATGGAAGTGTACGATGTTTCTTGGAAAGGCTGTGAGGATTTCTCTGAAGTGTTGAATGGGCAGCAGGAGGTGGGCAGGGGACTCAGGAGATTTATTTCCACTGCAGATGGCACTGACACTGCTGAGGAATGCTCTGTTTTGGAAGGTTTCTGTCCAGGCAGCTCCTCGTGAGACCGGGGGATCTTGTGACTTGGTAGTGTTGGATTTGCATCTCCGGAGTAAGACACCACAATACAGGGGAGTCCTTCGGGGCAGACGTAGCGAAACTTGTCTGATTTCACCCTAACAGTCCGTATTGATCTCCTATCAAATGTGATACAGATGAACCTCCCCTTCTCTCAAGCCAGCAGAGTTTTTCCTCCTGTTCCTTGCCTTTCACACACATGTCCCTGAAGCAGTTTTCTGTACCTGCACCAGCTGATCCCGAAGGCATGGAAGGGCTCTGCCACCTGTGGGAACTCGCTGGCAGCTCTCGAGATCAAGGCTGGCTCTTCCTCATTTACCACTGCTGAGCACACTGGAGCTGGTGACCACCACCAGGTACCCTCAGCACCATCACACTTGTTGAAGGGAGGCTGTTATGTCAGGCTGCTTTGGATGCAGTTTCTTTGCTGCTGTCCTTCTATATCCTATTAATTCTTTTTGTGCTGTCCATTAAGTCCCAAAGACAGTTGAGAATTTAAATGAAGAATTTTTTTCCCTAACAGAAATCAGGCTTCCAAATCCTTCAAAATGAATGGGGTTGGGCACACTGAGGGAGTCTTGGCAGCATCTTCTCTTTACCCTTTAAAGGACTCTCTGTATTTAAACAGCACAATTTTCTATTTTCAGCAGCACAATTTGTGTTGGGTTCAGTGTGGAAATAGGAGCCATTAACTAAGGTTGGAACTGGCTGGGGGTAGGATCTGCATCTGTGGGTATGTGTAGCCCCAGGTTTGTGGATCCTGGACCCACACCACAAAGCTACTTAGAAGGGGGGAGCAAGGGAGAAATGGGGCACCTTATGACAAGATCATGAGAAGCTGCTTTGGTTAAAGCAAGAAGAGATGCGAAGAACAACTCCTTTTGGATGACTGAAATGGAATCCAGATGGCCTCAGGTTTGGGACTTGGGGAAGGAGGCTCTCCTGGCTCAGCATGACTTAACTCCATTTGAGTTTTCTGACCAGGTATTACCCTCTCTCTCTCCACCCCTTCTTGCCTTCCGTAGGTTCATACATACCTCAGGCTGCGGGCATAGCCCTCCATCCACATGAATGGAGACACAGCAGGCAAAAGAGCAGCACCCCTCCGGGGGACCCCAGGAAAAACTACCCCTACATGGACGGAAGCTTCAGTGAAGATGACTGGGACAAGCCCAGCAGGTATGGAGGTGTGGGAAGAGGCAGGGAGGCACATCTGCAAATGTGGTTGTCACTGCATAGGGACAAGGAAGCATGGGAATGTGATGAAGTGGCCAGCAGTGTCCCCATCTCGGCATCGGACAGCCACGGGGAGGGGTGCTGGGGTGGTGATCTGCTCTGTCGAACCACCTCCACATTGCCAGGTTACGCTGGATGTAGCTCTATGGCACCTCTGCCGTGGCCAGGTGACATTTGTGTCTGGAGTTAGGATGGTCTCAGCTGCATGGACCACAGGTTCTTGCCATGTCTCATAGCCCTGCCATGTAAAGGCTGCAGTATTTTCATAGTTTAGGTGTAATAAATAGGCCAGAGCTGTCCCCTCTTGTTGGCCAGACACTTTTGAGTGAGGATGCAGCTTCGCAAGAGCTTGATGCCATGAAGCCAAAAATGCCAACCAAAGCTCTTGGAGGACCAGTATGAGGTTGCATGTCCAAATTAAAATCTCCCAAAGCTGTGGCTGGACATATCTCTCCATCACACTTTGACCCTTCCAGCACCAAGGTCAAAGCCAAGCCAAGTGAGCATGGTTGAGTTAATCCTCCGGCTCGGCCAACATGGGGGAAATCCTGCAACACATCCCAACCCCATGGAGGAGGCTGCACGTGCCCCTCGCTTTGGGTGAAAACCTGCTGGATCTGCCCTGGCCAGAAGCTGCCCCTCGCTGAGCCATACACGATGGAGAAGCCTTCTCGCTTCGTAAATAACCCTCCCCTCAACATCCTCCAGAGTCCCCATAGTTGTGCGTGTTGTGTTGTTACTGTTGGTTCTTTTTTTTTCTCTCCCCCCCCCCCATTTTTGTTTGTCCAAAAAAACCCCTTAGAACACCTCATGGCCATTTCCACCTATTTAAAGATGATCAAACTGGCAGGAAGGCTGGCAGCGGCAGAGACTTTGTTCTTGTTTTGCCTGTCAGTGAGAGCCAGCTCGTAGAGGTCATTGATCCCTCATGGTCCTCCCAGTGAGGCCGCTGACAGCTGAAGTTAGCAAATCTGAGCGCTCAATGCCCCGCGTGTCCCTAATGAGGGCTCTGAGCCCTGATGTCAAAGTGCAAGTGAAACGGTTCATGCTGCTGAGCCCTTTCTATTAGGGAGAAAACCAAAATGTCTCTAATCCTGGCTGCCTTTAGCCTGGAAAAACCTGCTGACCCAGTGATGTGAGAGCCCGTACTGATTCATCCGCATCCTGGATGTGTTTGTTATATTACTGATCTGAGAGGCAAGAAACTGGTAACTGGAAGGGACGTTTGCCTCTTTGGGAACCTGGGAGCAGAGGAAGGAAATGAGTAAGGGGAAAGAATTGAAAATTCCTTTTCGGGGGAAATTTTGGTTTGTTTTTACAAAGTCTTGCTGGTTGTTTTTTTGACCTTTCTGCCTGGTGTAAAGGCTAGTGTCCTTTAAAAGCTGACAAGAGTTAGGGGTTAAATTTAAAATACAATAAGCCATGTCAGATACTGCTCTCTCCAGGCAGGCCACGATCCCACAAGGAGCAAAAGCATGTGTGTGTGTGAGCGTTTATGCCTGCTACAGACTCCCATTTAAACCAGTGGATGAAAAGCAAAGCGTGTGCTAAAGACTTTGCAGTTAATAGAGATCTGGAAAAAGCTCTATTAATAGCCCAGGGGGTCGTTTTATATTTAATGGTGGCCAACCTCTCTTTGACCTGCACTCAAGTAAAATGTTTTGACTTTGCTAAGTGGTTCTGGTGGATGAGCGTCCCTCCCCGTCTGCGATGCTGATGACCACTAAGCCATGCGAGATTCTGCCAGATGGTGCAGCGGTGGAGCCTCGTCCATGGAGCTCCTAATAAGATGCGTAGAAGATGCATTAGGACCGCTCTAATGTCACTGTCCCCTTGGGGTCTCTCCCCATGACACATTAGTGGGTTTATCGTGACCTTGATTTAATACCATGGAGAGTTTCCTTCAAGAGGCTCCCGTTAAACTGAGCGCTGACGGTCTGAGTTTTGCACAGAGCCTGGTGTTCAGTAAGCAGTGTCTGGTATCACCTACTTCTCTGGCTTGTTCAGAGGACTTCAGCGTGTTTAATTGCTATTTGGTTTAGAAGTCTGAGAATTGAACCTGGCTTGTGGTCAGAGATAAGAGATGCTGAATCTGCCAAGGTGGGAAATTGCAGAACCCGCAGCAAGATGCACACGGTGTTCACATTAATGTGTGTTTGTACCAGCTTGAGACAGGTTCTCTATCCTTACTCTCTGTTGTAGATAGAACTGGTGGCAATCTTTACATGGCTGTAAGCGCCATGACTGTTCTATAGCAAAAAAAAAAAAAAGAGACATCATGAAAGTCACAGCTCAGTTCCCTGGCCATCCCAAAGCAAATGAAACTTGGTTTGTATGGGTTACACATGACACTGTCGATATTGCTGGTTGTAGTGTGCATTTGCTTGTCCGGCCCAGGGCAATCATTTTTATATACATCTTTGCATTATTTACTCTCATAGAGACCTAATGTATTTATCATTTTCTCACCATGTCTGTTACCCTCTGTGTTTTTCTCTCTCTTCTCAGGTGTTCTGTGTCTCAGATCTGAGCTCTATCCCATCAACCTTTGTACTAACAGTCTCTGAGGCTCCTGGTTTACCCATAATGCATCCTTTTTTCTTTCACTTCTCTATTTCACCAAAACGTCTTCCTAAACCTACAATCTTCCTACAGGCACTTTTTAATTTACCCTTTGAACTTTGACATTACTACACCAACTTAATTCTTCCTTTGAAGGACACTTGCCCCATTAGTAAATGCATGGAGGTCTCGTATTCGGACTTTTGTCTGAAAAGTTCATATTGTTTGCTTTTGTATATGAAGACTCTTCAAGTCTCTGCTTTTACTGGTGAGACACTTGCTGTAGCCTCGCGGCTTTCATCCCGCTGCAGAAGAGTGCTGACAATGTTTGGTTCCTACGTTACAACAGATACCCCAACCGCCAAAATGGCCTTGAGACCACTCACGAGGATAGTTTTTGGCGTGTTTTTGGAGAAGCTTTGGAGGATTTGGAAACATGCGGCCAGTCCGAACTTTTGAGGGAGATTGAGGTAAATCACCTTCTGAATCTGCTGCTGATCTGATGTGTTTTGCTCTTGCCGTAAATGTTAGACTGTTTCCCCAGATCTGTTAATTGCCCGTAGCATCCCTGTGCTGCCAGTGATGTGAAGAAGGGTTCAAGTTTAATCCATGTCAGTGTTTGCGCTAGTGAATAACTATGTTTCATTAGACAGCTGCTTGCGTGCACTTTTTCCCTGAGCCAATGACTTACCCACCAGGAACTCTACACTCTTTTTGCAAACTGTTGCTGGCCAACAATCTTCACATGACTGTTGGGAAACCTTCCCTATGAAACGGTAAACCCTCTGCTTGGAAAGATATTGTCTGTCCAAAGTACTAAAAGGCCAAGCAAAAGGAGGCCCCCAAAACCCCATGGGGACTGAAGCCTTGACTTACTTCAAATATAGACAGGCCCAACATATACCTTGCATTCAGCTGTCGTTCTGCCGGAAACTGTTTCAGTGAAATAGGTAATTGGAAGCTTTTCAGCTAGCCTTCCCCGTGGAAAAATCTGAGAAAGTAATTGCTTCCTGCAGAAATAAAGGTGTTTCCTCTCTTCACAAACCACTTTCTCTTTTCTTTATCCAAAATGCTTTGGAGGTCATGTTATTGTGTCCGGTTATAGGGTGGGGAGCCTGGATTTCTAAGCTGTGGGATGCAAATAAAGGCCTCCCCTGAGACTGTCGAGCAGCAGGAAGCAAACCTGCCCAGCAGGATGGGACCCGTGCTGCTCCCCTCCCCGATTCAGCTCCAGCAGCCCAAAAGGAGGAGTGGGATCCCACAAACTCCTCTCTCCCCCCTGCCTTCTGGGTGCAGAGGACTGGGGAGAGCTCGCTGGGTTGTGCCCTCCATCACCCCCAGTGGGACTGGTTTATGCACAATTGCATAGAGCTTAGCCTTCAGAGAGAAAAGGCAATTTCTGAATAATTGGAGGTGGAAAAGGAAAGACCTGTTTTGGTCTATATGTGAAAATGTTGGTGACAAGGGACTTAGTAATTGTTCTTTCCTCCTTGATCCTTAGCAACTCTGAGTGGGGAGGAAATCTTAATTAAATTTATTGTGCTGAAGCACGAAACGGTGTATTTATTATCTTAACTGTTTAAGAAAATGCTGGCTTAAAAAAAAAGCAACCCACGCAAAAACCAATGCCCCCCCCCCCAAACTACTTCCCTTGATCACTTATCTCCTGGACCTCAATGTATTTAGAAATGAGTTTAGGCAGCTGCTATCAACCTATCTGAACTGTTGTTGAGTACTTAAGGAAAAGTACCTCTCTGAAATGATGCATAGATGTTTCTCTTCTGCAGAATGGCTGGCATGTAAATGTAAAATAAGGGACTTGTTGCACTACTGTGAAATGCCAGGACAGAGAAAATATCTTTCTGCCCAATCCTTTTCCAGGGACCCGTGGTGCAGGGTTGCATGAGCTCTTGATTCATGCTGTTTTCAAGGCTTTGGAGCTTCGACAGTTATAGCAATGCTTTAAAAAATGTAAAGAAATTTTACAAAAAACTGAGCTCCTCTAGGATTTTGGTGTATTTAGCACATTTCTAGAATATTCTTGAAAGTTTTGGGGACGAAAGGAAAGCGCTGTGTTTTTAGCAGAAGTCTGATGGGTTTCAACTCCCCTTTTATCGAATCCAATATCTGAAACCACTGATCTGTTCCTCCCTCTCTGTGTGCCCATCCTTCCTGAGGTGTGGTGTGGGATGTGCAATGCTCATTGGCGCTTTTGCTGTATCACAGGTTTCTAAGCCCAAGCTCCTGGCCTCCTGTGATTTTATGACAGTCGCAGTTTGGTTTTTGGGTTTTTTTTTTTTTAACTTTTTTTTTTTTTAAATTTGACCCTTCATGCTCCACATTTGAAAAAGAATAAGAGTCACGCAAGATGACTCAAGATAGCCTGGAAACAGGTTCACACACAGTAGCAATCCACTCCGAGACTACATGGTATGGGTAGAAAGAGGCTTTTTCCAGTAAGTCTAGTGGAGCGTGTGTCCCCGCTTTGCTTTGAGGGCAACCAAGACATGGGAAAAAATAATGTGGGACAGCCACAGGCTGGAGAAGTCCAGAATTGCCCTTTCTGCTGCTTGCACTTAGCCCAAAGCACCTAGCAAATTTCTTATGATGCTGCAAGGAGTATTTAAATACCTTGAAGATAGAGAAGTAGCCAAATGCTGTAGGAACAGCATGCCGTTGGGTACTGGCTGGTTTCGGTATTTGCAGTGCATGAGGGAGGACAGTAGCACGATGTGCACAGACCTTTCTGTTCTCCTCCCTGACTCTGCAATGCTGGTGTTGGTACAGCATGGCACGGCATCCTGCGGGGTATTGAGGTTGCCCGAGGTCAGTGAACAAACGTACCCTGGTTGGCCGTGCTGCTGTTTGTTCTGCGTCTCAAGTATGTGGTAACTCAACGTCCTTCCAGCGTGTAGCAGGTATTTGAGTTTTGTCCAAACTCGAGCTGCTTAAGTCATTTTTGTTTGAAGGCCTGAAAAGTGCAAAGCTAAAAGGTTTTCTGTATTTTATTCATCCCTATTTGGGATAACGTGGGTAGTGCTGGCATTTTCATACTGCCATCAGAATTTGCTTTATTTGCCTTTGTTCCAGCTTGGAGCAAAGAGCTGGAGGGCCTTGATTAGAGATTTAGTCAGATGATATTTCCCCAGTGCACAGGACCAATTGGTCTTTGACTTGCCATGTTTAGCATTGCTGAATGTTGCTATCTGCTCACTACCTTTCCTTTTCTTTCTTCTACCTTTTGATATTTAATGGGACTGCAGACCCTTGGAGCCTAAACTTTGAAATGACAGTTTTCATTATGCCCTTTAAATGGACTCTGTGACCTGGAGCCAGTTGAGGTTCCACAGACTGGGTTCTTGACTCCTTCGTTAGCTTTGATCAATGTAATCTCATTAGTGAAAAGCATTGCCAAATGGAGTAGAATCTACTTAGGGACATCTTTTAATAGATGTTATCAAGGATGACCAGGCTTAAATATTACTTAATTTCATATTTTTAACTCAGTTTTGCTCAGTGACGGCTCCTGTTTGCTGACAGATAAAGTCCTAATTTCTCTGCTGAATTGGCCTCAGTGGAGTCCCAGGTATTGACTTCCCTGGACCATTGCCAGCACTGTGCGATGCTGATGGTGAGCTGCAGCCTGCAGGGGTACGCTGGAGAGCCAGGCAGACACCGGTTCCTCTGGGAGCCCCCTGAGATTGGGATGTTCATCCTTCTTGACTACCAAGAAGGTTCCTGCAGGAGATGAGGCCTGCCTGGCCCTGTTTGTGTAGAAGAGGTCATCAAAAAATAAGGAGATGCTTCACAAATCCTTCCTCCTGAGATAAAGCTCCGTGTTGGGGTGGGAGAGCATGCAGCAGGTCAGCGATAGACCTGGCAGCAGGCTCCTGAGGTCTGGAGATGGCTTTTATAGCTAACTGGAAGAGCTTCTTGGTACTTTTCTGATTAATGAGAACAATGGTGCTCCCCTGTTGCTGTCTGTGCCGCTTTTGTTGCTGTGTGGTCCATCTCTTCCTGCTGCTGGCTCAGCAGAGTGACTTTGTGCCCTCGCCCTGCAGGCATCCATTATGACGGGGAGCGTGCACAACCTGGGCCTGGAGGGCAGCAAGCTGCTCCTGGACTCTGTCAACCCATCGGGACTGAGCCCATTGAGGAAAGCAAACTCCAGCTGTGATGATGGACAGACCGAGGGTAGCAGCTCCCCTGCCAAGAAGAATGAAAGGAACCTGGACCTGAAGAAGATCGAGAAGGAGATGCAGGAAATCATGTCCCCTACGCCCCTCGAGTTTCACAAGGTCTGTGTTGCCAAGGGTTGGTCTGGCTGTGGCACTGTGGTACCTCGATGGTTAAAGCTGTAGAAACTTTTTAACCTTGTAGAAAATCTTTGTTCAGAGGGACTCAAAGAAAATGTTCCTTGTTAAGGATGGCCTCCACCAAGGTCTGCAGCAAAGGTTTCCAGAGTTTCAGATGAAGAGGAAGGGGCCCCTTCAGAAGAGTAATGAGATTTAGCTGCCATGCTTCAGTGGGGTTCAAACCTGTGCTTTGCTGTTTCCCTTTATTATATGAGATTTCCCGGTCCTTGTCTTCTGGAGTTCATTAACTGGTGCTACAGATACAGGCAAGAGAGCTCAAAGTATGGTCCTGTGAAGACCCATCAACCCGTTTCCAGTGGCACGTTCCATTCAGTAGGCCACTTTTCTTATAAAAAATAACTTATCATAACTTAAAAATAACTTATTTTCCCTCCTCTTCCACTCTACCCCGAGCCTTTTCTGAAGGCGTGGAAATGATAGGACTTCAGTGGTGGGATACTTGTTTGAATTCAGTACCCAGCTGAACGTAGCCAGTTTAAGCATGGTGCAAGGCAACAGTAATTAGAAGAAGTAATTAACTGTGGAAGCTGCTGATGCAGAATGCAAGCAGGGAAGGGAGCTGGAGAGGTTTCAAAAAATTTGATTGCCTTTTTCTTTCCTAGTGTGACTTTAGAATGAAACGTGCAGTTACGGTAGCTGGAAAAAACAACTTTTTCATGTTTGATCTGCTCTTGTCCTTCAGGGCATGGCAAGTGTGTCTTTAAATAAAACTCTTTCGTACCTGAAGGAGGAGAGCTGTGTAATTAGGCATGTTATAGGGTGACTCTTCATTCTGCTGGAGCATCTGGTGTTGGCTGTGTTTGGAGATGAGGTTGAGGCCAGGTGGGCTGCTCCTTTGCGTCATCCTGGGCACTGTTCTTCCCAAGGACCACACATCCATGAAGCTCACCCAGCCAAGAACGTGGTGATGGAGTTAGAGTCTCACGGTAGAGATGCACTCCCAGTTCAGGGGAGGCAAAGAGAGATTTTGGTGGTGTTGGGGAATCAGTTGTCCCTGGCTCCTGGTGTTACCCCATGGCAAAATAGACTTCCAGCAGTGCACCCCTCCTTTAGACGAGGCCAAAGCGTGATGTTCTCAAGGGAAGGGTGATGAGGTTACCCATTTCTTGTCCTCAGTACATCAGCACTTACTGATATGAATTTTCTGAAAAGAACTCATGAATAATATGGAGAAGTTTAGACGTCCCTGCTGAGTGATGTATTAAAAATGAACTGTCTTCACATTTGACATGCTACATTGAAAATTCCCTGTGAACATGTTGATTTTTCATGTGCTGGTCTGGCATACACAGAGGATGCACAGCGTAACCTGGGCCAGGGAAGGCGATGCTCCATTAATAACACTTGCTTTGTTGCTCTTGGGGTGAAATACGGCAGCTGTCTGTATTATACTCCTTGCGTTTCCTTCCAGATCCAAGGGAGAGGGACTGTCATGTGGTTGGTTATATGCCAGTCACCAAAGCACTTGTCCATGTGATCTACCTAAGCTGATGGTGTCTGGTAAATAAGGCTCAATCTGTATTAGCTGCCCAGGCTAAGAAAAATCTGCCCAGGAGACCCAGAGCAGAATTGCTGTAGGTCCACACACGTTACCTATGCTATTCTTGTCCTGCCAAGCCTGTACATCTCCTCCTGCCTCTGCTGCATTAAAACATGTGTTCTGTTTCTGCCCCTCCAGATGACACTCCACAAAGACCCGGAGAGCGAAGACTTTGGATTCAGTGTGTCGGACGGCCTGTTAGAAAAAGGTGTCTATGTAAATATGGTCCGTCCGGATGGGCCAGCAGATCAGTGTGGCCTCAAGCCATATGACAGAGTGCTTCAGGTAATAAATGCAAAATGCAGTTCTGGAGGCTGGGACGGAGTGAATGAGTGGCTGAGAGGAAGAGAGAAGTGAGACCCATCCATGGCAGCGCTAACTTTAATGAAAGGTAATAGTTAGCCAACTAGGTGAGCACTTAGCCACTAAGCGCTCCATGAGACCTGTGTTTTATAATGAGAAATCACTAGGTAGTACCCCCAGGTGGTACCCCTAGGTTACACCTATTCCAGGACACAGCCTGCCTGGCACTGGCCTTTTTGAGCTCAGGCAGCTGAAAACAACCGAAAAGCTGTGTTGCTTCCCCCTCTCACCCTCAGTCCTTTTCCTATCATGTAAGAGGGTGATTTTTGGATGAACTAGATTGTGTTGATCGATACGTGTTCCTGCAAAGCTCCATGTGGAGTTAGGCAGCATTCATGAAGTTCTGTGCATGCCTTTGACAACTAAGAGTTTTCTAGGAAACACGTCCCTCAAGCAAAGTGTTTTTCATGGATGTTTTTCTTTGAAGGATACTTGATCTGAAGTAGCTGATGCAGAAACAGAATAAAAACTCTGGTCAAAAGCAGTGTCTGTAATAAATGTGACCTGGGCATATCGGACTACCAGAGGGACAGTAAGAGCACAGTGAGTTTTGGAGATTGGAGAGGAGCTTTATGTGGATGAAAACCAACTATTTTAGCTTTGGGGCAACTGAAACAGCAACTGAGAAAGTGCAACCCCAATGGAAAAATTGCCATCATTTGGAAATGCAGATATTGTGACCGTATTTGGAAACACTCAGAAAGATGTTTAGTTTTACTAATTTCTAGGCGGGGGTTGTTAGGAGTAGGATTAGAGCAAATGTATTATGTACATCAGGTAACTGGAGAACTGGCAGCGCTGTGGGGAACCTTGTTTAAGCTTGTTACGGTCTCTAGCCAGTTGGCTGCTATACAATTATTCCTTCTCGGCTTCAAATAAAAGATGGTGCAAGAATGAACAAGAAGCTAATTAGGCTCTGGGCTGCCTTTCTGTTGAATGTTGGACATGTTGCTTTTTGTGAGTGCCAAGTGCTCTGGGAGGTGTGCCCGAAATCCTAAACAGAGCGGCGTGGAGACTTTTGACACCCCCCTTCCACATGCTGCGCCGCATGGCTTATACCTACAAGAAGACGGGGTGATTGCCATCGTGTTGATGTGTGGAGTTCCGAATGAGGGATTACAGACCTGGTACAAGCAACTCCCAGCAAGAAGTACAGAGGTGCATTGCTGAGGATGCTTCACAGTGCTGCTGATTATGGGCATGATGATATGCCTGAAGGCCAGCGAAACATCTCGTCCTTGCTGTAACAGACCCTCTGCCTGTCGGCTGGATGGATTAGCCAGAGCACAGCATTGCACTAATGGCGCTTCTGCACTGGAACTGCCTGGCTGGCATAGAGCAAAGGCAGAGCAAGCTCCTGGCTTATCTCTCCTTGTCCACGTGTGGTCTAGAAATTGTCCTTAGTTACTATACTGTAAGGAGCAGTATTGGGGTCAACTGTGTGGACACCAGCTAGGCCAGGGGGACACTGCTACCGTGACAGAGCCCAGCTCTGTGGGCGTGCATTAGTGTTGGGAAAGGGTTTTGGATGGAAGGGTTGCGTGGACTCATCCAGCCCTTACCCAGAAAAGGAAGCAACGCCTGGCCCCAGGGGTTATGTTCACCCGCAAAGGTGGGTGGGAAATTCCTTTCTCCCTTCCCTGCTTCCCCTCCCTGTGCTGTTTGCCAGCCCCCTCCATCCCAGAGCTGTCATGGCACCAAGCCCAGGTGCTCTGGTAGCTGTAGGCAAGAGAGCTGGGGTGGTTCTTGCAGGTGACCCAGCCTAGAAATATGCTTGAAGGTCTGCAAGAGACAGCAGTAAAAGTCCATTCACTACTGAATCCTGCAGAGAGAATTTGCAGCCACCTTCTGAGCCCACGTGAAATGCATCCAGGCTCCTCTGAAATGAAGGATGTAAATGGAGAGAGAAGAAGCAGAAACTGTTCAGTATCGTCTCAATTTACTGCTGGCTGAGCTGGAAAACAGTTGGCAGAAGCCTCAGGGCCTGAGCTGTATTTGTTTTCTAGGCGCTGAATACCCTGCGTCACAGATTTAAGGCCAGTAAAAGCCACGATGGCAAAACAGTCATGGAAAATGGCACCCTTTCTCCTACAGGCTTGAACTGGAGAATTGGTTTTGAGCCCTGCAGTGTTTAATACTTGTAATACTGCCCCAGACACTGGGGGTCAGGGTTTATGCCTGATCCAGACTTTTTTTCCCCCCTTCCTATACCAGTAATTGCATAATTTCTCAGCTAAGCAAGGATGTGCTCAGCCTGAAGGGGTACCCCCGCTCTGCTCTGCTGTGAACCTGGAATCAGGGACCCCCAAGAGTTGTGTGTTTTCACAGGTGTGGGTTTAGCACCAGCCTTACATTTTCTGACTAACAAACATGGTCTTTCTGTTGTTCCTCCTCATGGCATGTCCTAAATCCATCCCGGCAGGTAAACCGCATCCGAACGAGAGACTTTGACTGCTGTCTGGCTGTTCCCCTGATTTCGGAGGCTGGAGATAAGCTGGACCTGGTGATTAGCCGAAACCCCTTGGCACTGGCTGCCAACGCTCCCCCGGAGGGGAACGGAGAGCTGCCAGCCCAGGCGGCCCATGGTGCTGAGGTCAAGGCAAACATCCAGACGCTCTGAGCAGCGGGAGCAGAGCAGACGGTGCCCGGGGCCTCTGCTGAGCCATTGTGGTATTTGGGGTGTTTTTCCTGGTTTTTTTGCACTGGTATTTGTAAATGCTGTGTGTACCATAACCTGCAAGTGGGGAGGTGGGTCTTCAGTTGAGCTGTTGGCTGTAGACTGCCACATATTGCTGGGAAGGTTGGAGCTGGATGCGCATCTCGGGCCGTGGGCAGCGCCGGCGATGGGACAAGCTGCCGACGGGAGGAAGGAGCATCCACAGCCATCCCTCATGGCAGGGCATCCCCCTGCGCCCCAGCCATCAGGGTGCGTGGGGTCCTGCCTCCGACACCCTCCTCACCCTGAAGGCCTTGACCATCCTATAAACACACATGGTGCTATTATGTTTCTTGTTTGCTTGGTTAATCGCATACAACAAGACTGAAATGCCTTTCCTTTTCTGTTGTACCCAACTCCATCCTTTAAATACTCCTGATAAATCGATTTCCGCAGCCCCTTGCACTCCCGGTGCAGGGCTGTGGAGAGCCCTGTTTAAAAGACATTTCAAAACGTGCTTGAGAGTGACTAGATGCAATTCTTGTTCAAAAATTGATATTTGCAACTGCCTCCTGCCAGCCCCGTCCATGCTCTGCTGTCAGGGCTGGCTCACCCTGTGATGGGATGAGGCACCTCATCTCACTATGGATTCCCATGAGCGATTTGGTTACCTGTGCTGGAGTAGTTATTACAGAGCAGAAGGCCATACCCATGGCTAAAGGCCTCGAATACCTGCCCAGATCCCTGGCCACCTCATTTGTCTGGGCTTTATGGAGATCTCTTGCTTGCAAACCTGGCCTGTGCCCGCAAGTAAATAGCAGAATAGCGATCTTCCCAGGGCTGTCCCTAATGTTTTGAATTAATAACACCTTGTTGTCTCCTGTCAGGCAGTGGCATGAGAAGCCCTTTGTTAGTTGGAGATTGTGCGTCCTGTGTCCTGCATGGGCTGGGCAGTGTGTGTGCCCACGTGGGTTTGGCTGCTCACCCCGGTCCACCCGCCTTTGCCTGTCGCTGGCCTGTTCGTGGCTTTGCAAGCATGATGCCCCATGGTCACTCCCCTCCCTCCCCAGAGCCCCCAACCCCACGGGGAAGAGGGGCTGTGATGTTTGCATCTGTTTCCTCATCTGCCTGCCACGTTTCATGTATTAGCACTTTATGATGATGTTCATGTCCCGGTGGTGGCGTGAGCCTGGCATTGCTTTCCCTGGGAAGGCTTGGGCATGGTGGAGTTGAGGAGTTCACTCGGTCAGGGACCTGCAGCCCTGGCGCCCGCCGTCCCCGTTCCCCGCTCACCCTTTCAGTTCCTCCATCACCGCCTGTGTGCTGGATGAGTGTACACCACACGTTTGTCGTTTTGCTGAGCCAGGACTTGTCCCCGTCCCCCCCCTCCCCCCCATCCATCCCCAAGGCACTTTGTGACTGTCCCTCCACGTTACCGCCATGTATCAGGGTGTTTCTTCGAGACACATGTCTGGCCCCATCCAGCTATTTGTCGTTGTAGCCATTTTCTCTTCAAGTATGCAATATTCCATACCATTGCTGCCACAACTAGATAATGTGCCATAATTGATACTGTGGAGCATTGACAGTGCAGCCGAAAAGTGTTTTTATATGCAATATTATGAGCAGTGGAAGCTCACTGGGGCTTCTCATAGGTTTTTAATGAAGACTTTTATTAAAGGCTTTAAAAAAAAAAAAAAAAGGAAGAAAAACTTGGTCCTTGTATCCCTTCCTATGCATTTTGAATGATATGAAGATGAAATGCGTTACTTAAATGTGTATTTTTATCCATATATTAGACTGTATTCCTTGTAAAGTATTTTTATATGCTAATTTTCTTATGTATCTATGAAAGCACAATATTTAAAAGTACAGCATTTCAAAGAATATTTTAGTCCTGTTTTGGACCTATTTGTAAATCTCTGTATTTAAATGGGATTGCAATGACTTTGACTTTTTTTTTTTAAATTAAATAAAATCAAATGAAATGCGTTTGCTTTGGTTCGTGTCTCTGCTGGAGGACGATAGCGAGGCAACACTCTGCTTCCAGCTCTATTTTAACTTGCCAGAGGACCCGCAGTTAAGAGAGACCTCCAAAGACAAGGAGGAGGGCATGCAGGGGGTTTTGCTGGGGGGTGACTGCTTGCAGGGCTACCAGTGTGAGGCTGGGGTTGTCCCTTGCCACTGTCCAGCAGCGGGAATTGGGGCCAGTCGCTTCCCTCCCTGTGGACATGGAGGCACTTTCGCTGTAGCTCTTGGTGATAAGAGCTGGAGATGACTGTGCATGTGGTTACACCATCGCTTGCAGCTTCACTTGGCCACACTGGAAATCTCATTGAGTTAAACCTTGGCTACTTCGTGACGAAACACCAGTGCAGCAAAGCACGCGGTAGCCATGATGTTTGCAGAGCTACAGTTAATCCCTGGGGGTGACTTAGGAAAACCGCTGGAGGATGATGCGCTGGCAAGAGGTGGCCTGTCCGATGCTCGGCACCCTGCAGCTGTAGTGGGGTGCCTTGGGGAGCCACACTGTGGTAGCCAGGTCATCCCACCTCTGAAACCAGACATCCAAAGAGATGACTGCCATGAACCCAGAACATAGTTCCTTGTGTCCCTACGTTGAGGATTTCTTCCCTTTGCTCTTACAAAAGGGTTTGGGGCACCTCTGTGCTCCCAGCGTGGGTAGCGCAGGCTGGGATGTTCCCCAGATAAGGCTATAGGGCATATCTACTCACTGGCAAGGAAAGGGTGAGCTGGGTTTTGCAACCCTTCATGGCCAAGTGGTAATGCAAGAATTTTTGGAGGTCTGAGCATGCTCCTGGTTAGACCTGGAGAATCATTGCCATGTAAACAAGCCTTATCTGCCATCTCTGGCTGCCCTCCTGGGGCGCAGACTTCAGAGCAAGGCCCTTCACACGTTTGGCACTGGGGACTTGCCAAAGCCATGCGGAGCCAACCGAGGCACTGGGGCAACAGGATGTTTAACGAGAGCCCGTGCAATGTGACCGATGGGGTTTCGGTGCATACACCAGGTAAAAGGTTAGCACGGTGCTGCTCCCCTGGTATGCGCTGCTGGTCGCCTCGGTGGGCAGCGTAACCTCCCGCTAATGTCACCTTGCATCCCATGGACATCGGCTGAGGGAGCTGGCCGCAGCCCTGGGCAGGTGACAGCTGCCCACGGCAGGTACATGAAACCTTTCGGCAGCAGCTGTCGTGATTTAACCCCAACCGGCAACTAAGCAACACACAGCCGCTTGCTCACTCCCACCCAGTGGAACGGGGGAGAGAATTGGAAGGGTAAAAGTGAGAAAACTCGTAGGTTGAGATAAAGATAGTTTAATAAGTAAAGCAAAAGCTGCACACGCAAGCAAAGCAAAACAAGGAATTAATTCACTACTTCCCATCGGCAGGCGGGTGTTCAGCCATCTCCAGGAAAGCAGGGCCCTATCACGCATAACGGTTGCTTGGGAAGACAAAACCCCATCACGCTGAATGTGTCCCTCGCTTCCTTCTTCTTCCCCCAGCTTTATAACGTCCCTGTATTATCAACACTGTTTTCAGCACAAATCCAAAACATAGCCCCATACTAGCTATTATGAAGAAAATTAACTCTACCCCAACCAAAACCAGCACAGCAGCTCACGGCACTTAGTGGCTTTTTAAATTATTTGTTTATTTATTTTATTTTAACCTGAGACATGTTGCAGTTGCTCTCTGTGCTGGTATCAGGCTGCTCAGCTCAGGCATTGCAGGCACTGCTGATGGGAGGAGAAATCCCTGCAAAAGTCCTCAAATCTCACTCAGCAAAATAATCAACTAAGCCAAAAAACTTCCAAATAAAGACAGCTGTGGGGCTAATCCTGGGCATGGGGTGCTGGAGCCTCAGCAGTGATTAAGGCCTGGTGCACGAATGCTTAGCACCTTTACTTTTCACAAATAGTAGCCACCTACATGCTGTTTTTTTCTTTCCCTACCTCAAATCTGGACTTACGGAAAGGCCTCTCTGGTTTAACCTTCATCTGCTTGACTGAACAGGCCACCAGCAAGCCTTAAATGACCAGTCCCATGCACTAGGAAAATGAAAGTTGGTTTTTTTTTTTTTTTTTTCCCCTTTGTTTTTCTTCCTATTGGGCTTTTCTAATGTATTTGAACCCCCATGGTAGCGGTGCCATGCAGCCAAGATGGTACGGACAGCAGCGGGCAATGCCCTGGGGTGGGCTGAGTTGGGGTGGCTCAGCCCAATGGCAAGAGCTCCCCAGCAGTAAATTATAAAGCTCCACTCATCTCTGTGAAGGGGCCAAGGAAAGCTGGTGTCTGCAGGGACAGTCTTGTGAGGACATCAGTGCTCTATTTTCAAAGACAGACAAGAAAAAAAGAGGGAAAATGGAGAAAAATAAGACTCAGCACATGCCCAACTGCACTTGACGAAGAGTTGGTCTCGGGGAAAAAAGCACCGGTGAAGTAAGGCCATAGGCTGGGCAAGATTGAACCGACGTGGGTTGGGACCAGCATTGACCCTTCTTCATGCTCAGCCAGGCATTGCTGAGGGAAAAAAATAAAGCCCAACAGACCAAACTGCTGTTGATGACCTGGGGATGTTTTAGCTCTTGCCAGGCAGTGCTTACACAGCGCCAAGGCCTTTGCTGCTGCTCACACTGCCCTGCCAGCAAGTAGGCTGGGAATGCACAAGAAATTGGGAGGGGACACAGCTGGGACTGCTGACCCCAACTGACCAAAGGGATATTCCACACCATACGATGCACAGACATAAACCCGGGGTGGGTGGAGGTGGGCGGGGGGTGGCCATTACTTGGGGACTGGCTGGGCACTGGTTGGTTAGTGGTGAGAAATTGCTTTCTTTTGCATCACTTGTTTTTCTTGGTTTTTTTTTTCCTCTTTGTTGTGGGTTTTTTTTCTTTCCTCCTTTTTTTAATTATTAAACTGTCTGTATCCCAACCCATGATTTTCTTGCACTTTTACCCTTCCAATTCTCTCCCCACCCATCTGGGTGAGAGGGTGAGCTGCTGACCAGGGTGAAACCATGACAGACGTGGAGTCAGAGTGAGCTGGGCCAAGCAGCTTAGTGAGCTGGGATTATATACATATAATGGAATATTTTATAAGGACAAAAAAACCCCCACAAAACCAACAACTCCACAATAAATAATAGGTTTAAAGGAAGAACTGAGCTACTCAAAGACCAAAAGAAAGCATCCAAGAGCACAGCTGGTTTATAAAGGAAAGTTTTATTTTCAGTTATAAGGTGATTACAAACTCATCTAAAAAAGCAAAGATGACTTAAAAATATCCATATACATTTTATTTATCTAAAAAGCAAAACAGAAACTGCAAAATACAAACATTTACCATATACACAAAGGCTAGGGTTTTTAGGATTAAATTACACTCCAGGATTTTTTTCCAAATACAAATATTCCCGTTTGGAACACACAAAAAATGTTTTAAAATGTTTAAAAAATATTTTTAACTTTTTTTTTTTAAAAAGTTCAGATGACATTTTTAAGGAGGCCATCATCGATGTCGCCTCCTCGCTGTATGTGCTACTCATCACATTACTGTAGTCACAGTTGCTAGGAATTTAAATAATAAAAAAACCACCACTGTTTTTTAGCCAAATACATCAAAGAAGATGGACCACCTCTTATAACGTGAAGTCCCTGGCAATGTTATCAGGTAACAATCACAACATTACACTGGAGAAAAACAACATCCTATTGAACAACGAGCACTTCAGAACAGTACTGGGATGCTGCAATGCTGAGAGACTGTTGCTGGCTTCCAGAACAGGAGCAGATGACAAACTAACTCAACTTGCCCCCAAGGATTTTTTTTTTCAGCCTCTCAACATGATTTTGCCACTGTTCTCATTTTTTTTTTCTTTATATATTGAAAACAAAAATCAAATCTTTTTAGCATCTCAACTGCAGAAGCAGATAGATTTAGGAACAATATGTATCATGCTAACATGTACTACGCTACAGGACTGAAGCCTTCCCCCGCATATGCATGCACACAAAAGCACACATGCACAGCTCCTTAGCATAACCAAGTTTCACTTTTTTTTTTTAAACTATATTTTTCCCCATTATTTCTTCTGATTTTTCAAACCGGGCCACATTTTCCCTGTGCTGCAAATGGGAAAGCGAGCAGCACTGCCCCACTGTGCACCGCAGAGCCAAACCATGGGGAGGAAGCCTCCAAAAACTTGTTCCTTTTTAAAATGTCTTTAATTTGCTTTACTCCTAAAGTTCAGGGCTGTGTAAAGCTTGTGGCCATTCAATTCTGACACTGTTACTGATTATTATTTCAAATTAAGATACAGCAGCGATACAAAAAGGCCATGTCTGTGCTGCCATTCAATAGTCCAGCAATACCAGCTGGGTCAGGCTCTTTGCCAGTTGCAAGCCCTGTCACTAAAGTTTTCCACCTTTGATGGGGATGGAGGGGCTGACAGTTTTCTTAATGTTTTCAATCTGTAAAATTTCAAGCTTGCCTCTTTTTTTTGGTCAAACGGTGTCTGAAGCTTTTTCTGCTCTTGTTTTAGGACACGAGTAAATTGAAATCACCAATTCACAATGACAATTGGAAAAAACACACAAAAAATTGACTGTTTCTGTTTATTTTTTTAATAGAAACAAACAAATTCAGATTTTTCTTTTTTTAAAGCAGAGAAGCATTATCCATGTACAGGTTTATTTTGGGCTGGCAGAAAAGAGCCGTGATCCGGTGGAGGGTGCAGGGCTGGAATGGGCAGTTTACCAGCTGGGGCTAGTGCTGGTTGTGCTCAAGTCTTTCTTGATCAAGCTTTCTAGTAAACTCAAACTGACCATCGATACCCATAGAAAATTTTTGTAATCAAAGTATGGAGCTCAGGGGGCCTCTTCTGCACTAGTTCATGGGTTTTTTTGGGTTTCAAGTGTCACCAAATCAACCAAATACTTTCTTTCTTAAGCTTGTCTTTGATTACAAGAAATAAAATGAGCTACTAGGGTCTGACAGCTCCTGATCTTTGCTCATGCAAACGTACAAATACACAACTACACGTCAGTCCTAATCACAAGGCTTTGGATGCTGATTTTGGAGAGAACAAGTCCAAGGCAGTTGCCTGAAGCTGCACTACACCCAACCTCCCATACCAGGAGCCATGTGGTGCTTACAAGGAACCAGGAGAGTTTTCAAGTCCAACCTCAAGGCATCCTTGGAGGGGCCACAGTCCAGGATTTTGTCATTACGTTCCCTCTTTCACCAGCCCCACTTGGGCACCCTGGCAGGTTGTCTCTTTGCAGGCAAGTGGTGCCTAAACGTTCTCAATCCTCACCCTAAACAGCTCTGCAAGACTTACGCACATGATTTGCAGCCTAGGAATAGAAGCAATGTCCCCACTTGTGTGCATGCATATGAGGGTGAAAGATTTAATCTACTTGTCTACTTAAACACAGATTTTTTTTTTTTTTTTTACCAAAAGTGAGCAACTTCCATTGAATCTCCTGGAAATGATGTCAGGGTCATCTTTCTTCCAAGTGTACTTGAGCTGCTTAACTAACTTGTCCACTCCATTCAATACACAGCTTATTAACATTTTATATACATTATGCCTCCATGAGTGATCCTGCTAGTGACCACAAGATGTGGAAGCTAATAATCAGTTATTCAAAAACGTTCAAATCCTTCTCCCATGGATGGAATTTTGCCATTGACACAACAAGCGGGAGCTTTGAACCCAAGTGTGACAAGCATGACCTCACCAAAACTGTAAGTCTCCTTAGCAAATAAAAGCAGACTGGGAGGAGACTTGTAAAAGGCCTATCGAACGGAAATGTCCATGTGTCTTCAGATCTACTCAAATTGTCGAACGCTGAGACAGAGAAGAGGAACCAGGAATATCTGCTGTTGAGAAAGGAGGATGCACACAGGAGTGAAAAAAGCTGCAGAAGATGCTATCCTGACGGTGACATTAAAGGCTCTGCTGATGTTGTTGGGGTTTATTTTGTGTTACAGCAACTGTAAGGCTGCACCTTTTTTTTTTGTTTTCCTCTTTTCCTCCTCTCCCCAAGAACAGCTGCGAAAAATCAGTTTTGCCGAGCTGTTTCAGCAGACCATTCCTAACTCCCCTCCACTCCAGGAGCTGCACTGCTGCTGTGGGGTGACCACCAGTGTTCTCCTAGATGGCAAACACAGCTGCTAGGCTTTTGTATTTTCATTTACAACACAAGAACAAATCCATCGGGGACCTACTATCTCACACTTTAAAGAGGACTTTTCTAAGTGTGTGGATCTGTTTGGACCAGATGAAAAGGAAAGCTATGGATGAGAAGGAAAATGAGAACGATAACAACAACAACAATATAAACCAGTTCTATTTATGAAATCATACTGTTTAAATATGAAATACAGACTACTGGTAAAGTCCCTTACAATAGATGCCCATTCAGTGATCATAACTAGTGACAGGTGAACTGAAAAAGTTTGGAAAATTGAGAAAAATATGAAACAGGTTGGAAAATCTTGTGGGGTAAATGTTCCCCTTTACATTTCTACTATCTCTTGATTTCAGTTCAGCTGGGAATAAATACTGCTGAAAGTCTGCCATTTTCAAGCCCAAAAGAACCCATGAATACAAAGGTACGTGAAATATAAAAAGGTGTGGGTTTTGTCTTGTTTTGTTCTGGCTTTAAACTCAGGGATCTGGTTCTAAAGATCTCATGCCAAAACTGCACTAACTTTTCCCTGGATCCAAACCAGTTCATCTATGACTAGTCATGATATTTTAATATAGAGTTCCTCATTTACATAAAACAGGTAAAATAGGTCACAAGTGTTTAAACAAGTAAATTAGGAAAAAAAAATCAGTTGTATTTGCAGTCAGAAATAGGTAGAAAACACAGACTTTTTTAAAAATTATTTTTTAATAAATTTGGCAGAGGATCATGTTGAAATGCAAATTTATCATCAAGAAAAGTTCAGAAATCTGATAAAAGTGTTAGGAAAGAACCCCAAAACTGTAAAAATGTGAGTGTGCTCATTGGAACTCAAACCCCAGATAAACCAAGAAGAATTAATTATATTTTTTTTGGAGGGGAGAGAAGAGGGGAGAGGGGAACTGTTTTCCAGAAACAATAATTTCTTAGCTCTTCGTGAGTCACAGCCCTCCCTTGCAGTCATGCTAAAGAGCACAGCAGGGCCAGAGAAGTTGACATAAGAGAACGCTTCAATGAGGTTGTTGCATATGTGCGAGACATCTTCACTTGGTACATGGAAGCGACTGATTTGAATGGCACAGTTTATATTGAAATGGGGCTGGGCTCTAGTTCTCTAGTAGTTGTACTTTGAAAGGTGTAGTATTAGCCCTCTGGTTCTTAACACAAAGACGCTCTCCACAATGCGGGAGATGGCTAAATACCCAGCTGACTCGCTGGAGACATCTTTGATGTAGCCAGTCCATTATTTCTCCCTAACTAGAGCTTGTCTCAACTCTATAGCACGAAAGTGATGTGCAAACTATATCTCAAACGCAGTTGTATGACAATGTATATACAAAAAAAAAAAAAAAAATCAAGCATCAGTGTTTCATCTGCACTCACAGAAACCATTAATTTAGATGCCCCCCCCCAACCTGCTACTGCCTCTTCACCCAGGCAAGCATGCCTGTTTACTGCAGACATTAACTGTAACCCAAAAATGAGGGTCCAAGCTGAAGCCCACTAAGAGAGTTAGCTTTGATTACATTTCCTTGCCTTTGATGGTTAAAGGCTATTAAAAAAAAAAAAAAAAGCTGTATGCATGTTTCTTTATTTTGGGCACATTTGATGACACCCACTGGCTCACAGAATTCCTCGAGTGACCTTTGGATGGCTATTGCCACTGGCCCAGCAGGTGACATTAGACGTTGGCCATCTCCAACTGTGGAAAAGTTTCATTTATAACTCTCATAATACAACAACCAGAAAATGAAAACAAAAGCAATTCTGCCGTGGCTGGTTTTGTTGCTGCAACTCAGCTATCATTTGATGTAAAAACGTGTACAAATTCAAACTAGAAAGATTTTGAAAGTTTTAGATGCCGCCACTTTTTCCTTTTTTTTTTTTTTAAATTAATTTGGTCCATATCTTAAGTTTTAAATCACCCCTTTTCTGTTACAGGAAAACCAACAAGCTAATCAACAAGTGTTTGTGCTGCTGCGGCCAGTTAGCCCATGGGACAAGAAAAAATAAAATAAAACTACTGTGTAGGAATGTTAAGACCTGGATATGTTCCTGTTTAAATGACAAACTCTGTCCTGACAGACTAAGCTGACAGCAGAATAAGCAGATACAAACTCTGCTTTTATCAAGCATTTCCTCTAAATACCTTCGGATAGCCTAACTGTGGTATCATCATCAGAAGAAAAACTCTCCCTCTAATACAATGCCCACAAGAAAAGAAAAGGCTGAGTTTTGCCAGAGAACCTGTTCCCAGCACAACCTGCTCAAGTTTTAAAAAAAAAAAAAAAAAAAAAAAAAAAAAAAAGGATTTTGTCCACGTTTTGGACAGTCTTCAGGGAGCAATTCCCCATGGAAACATCCACTGGCCCCACATGAAGCGGAACCCCCCATTCCTGCACTCCTTGTAGTGGTTTTTCTTCACTCCCCAGTCTAACCTGGAACGGTACGCGATTCTTTCTGACCAAATACAAAGCATTTCAGTGTTACATGTTCCCTTTGCTTTAACTTAAAATCCTGAAAGCCCTGTTTCTTCAGCAGATAAGATTCATAAGCCTCATAAATAAGTCTGCCACCCTCCTACCCCCCTAGAAAAAAAAAAAAAATTACGGTTTAACCCAATGATGGGTAAGGAGACTGGGGGCCCTAGGTCCACTGCTGCTATTTAGTAACACGGGACAAGGGACTTTGTCCTTTTGTCTGTTCCCCCAACAGTAATGAAACACCCCCAAATAAATAAATAAAGCAAATCCCGGTTACCGAACTTGGCAAAGCTTTTTTGAGATACATGGATCAAAAGCACCTGTTTGCTGAGTGATATTATTATCTTCATTACTATTATTATTAACAACATGTCTGTTATAAATACCGGTTACACCAGGTGTAGTGAGCGGTTTTGTTCCTCCTGTCGGGGATGACCTGGTTTGTGTTCACCTTTGGACGGTCAGAGTCCAGAAAGGATTCTTTTATTTTTCTGTCCGAAACCGAAGTCCAGTGATTAACACGCAAACAAATGAGCAAGCGAACGTCTCAAGCATCCAGAGGGCAGGTGCTGCTTTTCCCCTCTCAGCTCCTGGGCACTCGCCCCTGCTGCCCCAGGGACAGGCTGCCCCTCCCAGTTTGCAGAATTCAAGTTTACACCAGTGCCACCACACTAAAATATGCTTTGCTGGAAAACTCAGGAGCAGGTACTCAACCTCCCCACTCATGCACAAACAGCAGGCATTTCACTGAAGTAAAAAAAACCCCCAAAACCTAAAAAAAAAAGAAAAAAACCCCAAGAGTGAACCATGCTAAATCCTGCAAATGCCTTCCTAAAGTCCTCCTCTTGTCTGTGTGACAGGGTCCCAACGCCATGCTTGGGAGGTACGGCCGCAAGGCTTTTCACACCCAACTTCTCTGCCTTCCTCATAAACTCTCTGCTCCAGCTGCCTGGCTATATCTTTACTCAGGGACTGTGCTAAACATAACTGTACCCTTTCCCTAACGTGACCCTGAAGCCTGTCGTTTACCACAATTGAACCAGAGGGTGGAAATACTACACCTTTGAAAATTCTCTTGAAACAGCGTCTTCTTTTTAATCATATCTCTCAACAGAGCTCCTTTTGTGTGTTCTGTAGGTTACCCTGCTCCCAAACATACCAGCACCTAAAATTGCTTTCTGAGACTTGAATGTATTGCTGGCAAGACAATCAATTCAAGTGGTAAGGTGTATAATATTTAGAGATAAAGATATATATATTTAAAAAAACCCAGTAATAGTAAATTCCTGTAATATGTCTAGTCTGATATGAAAGCTCTCCCTCTACAGAGAGACATCTGCTGTGATTACCTTACAAAATATTAAAAAAAAAACACACACAAAAAATAACTTTCTCTGTGAGAAATAAAAATAAATCCTAGTGCAAATATAAAGCTCTGTAAACCTGGTCCTATGAGAATCTATGGTTAGTAAACGGCAGTTAAAGCAGGTTTATCCTCTCACAGAGAGAGCTCACATCATGGTTTCCACAATGATATGAGTTGGCTTGATCAATCCGCCATTCGAAGTTCCATTGGGGCAGAAGGGGGTGCCACTCTCCGTTTCTTTGGACCACCGATTCACTTCCTTGGGGGCAGCCACTGCTTTTATCCTCTGAAAGAAAGAAAAGCAAAGGTGAGAAGACCAAGTGGCCTCTGCGTCTCTATGTGCAGGATGGAGGACGTGGCAATCCGAGGATGGGGATGGTGGCCACCAGAGACATATGTATGCCATGTGGCTCTGCAAGAACGTGGGGACCTGGGCTGCAGAGCACCGCGTTCAACTTTTGCTCAGCTGCAGAGCCTGATTTGATGCAGGCAAGTCAGACACGAGAGGGCATTCACAGCATTATCCAGCATCCTGCACATGGGGCTTTCAGTGCTGCAGCTGCTGCTCAAATTATGTGCATTCTCCTTCCTCATTTAGAAACAGCTCTGCCTTTTAGCCCAGCCGTTCATTGCCAAGTGGCAACTTCTCTCCTACATCTCAGTTCACAAAGGAAGAACTAAATGGCATCTGACCAGTGTTTACTCTCTTTCCTTTCCTAACATGGCCTTTGAGGAGTGTTTTGGCTACTTTTAGACTTGTCTCTCAATAGATGGTGACAATGTAGGCAGGAAAATAAACACTCATGAAAATGCTCTGGCCACAGCTGAAAAAGACCATTAACACTTGGAGGAAAACAAATGCACGCATTTGTGCTCTGGGAAATGTTCTTTTTTTTATTCTATTCTCTCTTTGCTCCTAAGCCGAAGTGTCCCACTTTCTCCTCCAAGAATACCCTGGGCTGCATTTAAGACCGTCTCATTAGGCAGAAACAAAACTAATCTGAAACCTTAGAAGAGAATTGCTAAGTTTCATGCTCACACAGTCTCTAAAAACTTTCCGCTGGAAGAAAAACAAACCAGGGGAACCTGCGCTGAACTGCAAAGGGCAAGAGATTGCCTGCAAATCCAAACCTGAGAGAATCTGCACTGTCAAGTCTGAATCTGACCCAAAGTTTTCCAAAGACCAGGGCAATTTGGATCCAGTGTTTTGATTTGATTCATTAGGAACAAAAAAAATTTTAAAAAAGCTAAAAAGTGAAGCCCACTGGTAGGAGGGTTTGACTTGTATTCAGTCCCCCAGCGTGAAGGCCATGCCTGAGAGCCACACAATCCACAGGTGGATCCGAATCTCCCTGAAATTCAGTGAGCTCTTAGACAGCTGGGTTTGACCCAGGTCTCTCTCTCTCTCTGTCTCTCTTGTTTTCTCACTAATTTGTAGGATGGTGCTTCCTTGTCCCCATGGGCTGGAAAAGAGAGATCTGGCACTGGGAAGCACCCCAGTCCCTGAGTGCTTGTCTGCACATGGAGGCAACGATTTGCCAAGCTAGAAAGTGCAGAAGTGGGATGCAAGTATAATCACCTGGTGTTTGTCTGAGGATAGAAGGCTTTGTGTTTGTTCTGTTTCTACTGTTTGCCCGAAGGACAGCTGATCTTTAACACTCTGATTTGCATTCACTGCAGGAGAGGCACCCAACTTTGCCCTACCTGGACAAGGTGGCAGTTTTCCAAGCATTGTGCTTATTTTGTATAAAACACAGAGAGTTAAAGCTCCCTTTCTCCTCTAGACAGACAACTGGTTGCTCTTACCTCAATGAGCGACCCATCTGACTGTATGATGCGGATGACCATCACCATAGGGATGCAGATCATGGAGGAAAGGGCAAGAACCCAGCCCAGGCCGATTGCCCAGTCTGGGTATGTGTAGACCTTGTTGTAGGTCAGTGGTTTGTACTTGGCCAAAGAAAAGATAAAGCACCCCTGTGGATGAGAAAGGAAAACGAAGTGAGGCTCAAAAAATGCTGAAAGCAGTATGGCTCTGGTGCTACCACTGGCCCTAAGGAAGACAGGCAGTGAAAGGCAGAGTTGATGGATACCATAGGTATTTTAAACCAAAGGGGGAATTATTCTTCCCTTTAAATTATTGAAAGAGCATCTGCATCTGCTTATAGGTAAAGTGTTGCTTGACAATAGCATGTTAAGCAATGGTGCTGAACAGCTGCAGTATGTTGCCTTTTCTTCTTCAGGGCTCAAACACTTGCTGTACATCGCAAGGAGCTTACTGGGGTGTTCTTCCCAGCAAATGAAATACTTCAAGCTGAGTGTCTGCCTCAGACTGCTCAAGCCTTTTTGTTAAAATGGCCTAGTAGTCCTATCACTTAAAGTAGGGACTGCTTTTTGGAAAGTCAGTTTTCTGTGTCATGAATGTAATATTTTGCCAATCCTAAGAAAAAACCACTCAAATGTCGACAACTGCAGTTTGTGCAGGCACAGCAGAGAGCTGTCACATTAACAGCTAACATCTGAGAAGATTACGTCTTTGATGGGTATGTGCAAGCCTCCAGCAGCTCTTTGCAAATTGGTCTCTGAATGCAACAGCCTTCACTTTAAGAGAAGCAGTAAGAGGCAGCTCAGAGCTGCTACGTGGAAGACTTGAAAGAGCCCAGGTCAGTACTCACCACGCAAAGAACTGGTGTGATCACAATCCAGCTCCATTTCATCCAGGGACCAGGTCTGTATCCAATCATATCCTCAATGGCATCATAAATATTATCAGCGCCTGTAACAGATAGTGAGCACATTTATCAGAATCGAGCATATAAAAGCCATGTAAGGACTGTACGATTACAGCTGCTTCCCTAGTCCCCCGCAAGGGGTATTTAAAGGGAAGATGAGGGTGTCAGATGTATTGTTCAAATGCTTCCCATGGCTGTGAAGTTCAAGATGATTTTCTCCTTAAGAAGCTCAAAGGCTGGGGGACTCTCTCATCCCACACACCCCTCATTATTTAGATGCAGGAGTGTAATGCTAATCCTTCCTGCACACTCCTCTCCCCAGACCCTCACTGATCTTGCCAGGGGGATCACCATGGGAAGGACACAAGAGCAAATGGTACAACCGGCTTCTACAGAAATGTGACTGATGCAAAATGAAGGCTTTGTTTGTTTTGCTTTCCTAAGGAGATGGGGTACATGAAGAGTCAGGGAAATGACCAGTCCTAAGCAGCAAACATCTTCTGATCATTCCTCAGCTACTGTCTCAGGCAGCTACATAGGTTACTGTCAGACCTTGGTACTCGGCATCGCCTAAAAATAATGGGACAGAATACACTTTTCTGTCAGTTTTCTTTTTGTATCTTCTATTTGGTTGGCTTGCCCCTTGCAGACATTGCAGCTTTGAAAGGAAATTCTCTGAGAGACAAACAGAAATTTTCACGGCTGGCCAAACTTTCAACTCTCATCTCTAAACTTAACACATGTAAATGCTTAATTGTGTCTTTATTAATTAGCAATGGAAAAATACTCATTTTTGTGTGGAAAAACACTGGAGGTTGGCTTCATCCCAGATGCAAATTTGTGTCCAAGAGGTCTGTGCAAATTTATATTAATGGCATGTGTCTGTTGCTGGGAAGAAGATTCTGGGGTGGCTGACGATTAAATGTTTGGCTAGCAAAATTGTCACTGACTCATCAAAAGGTATCAGATGAAAGGATTCTCACTTACCATAAACCCAGGCTACAGCAATACATTCAAAGAATGCAACCCACAAAAGGCATACACCACTAGCTGCATAGTAGTCAAAGAGTTGAAAAACATACATGCCACCCTGTAAAAGAGAGACACAATGGATTAGGATCCAACAGGAAAAAACCTGAATACTTCAGGCTCAGCTCCCAGTAACATCTACCGACATATCTTAATGATTGCTGTCTAACAAGAAGAAATATCAAGCAAGTAGGTAAGGTAAATATTTGGCGTTACCTTCCCTGGGGAATACGCATGTTTACTACATGCATCCAAACAAGATGATGATCAAACAAAATAATTAAGCCACTTAGTATAATCTACTGAGACACTTAAATCTTTCCTTCTTAAAAGTATTTTAGGATGGGCATTTATAGAAACAAATGATGTAATAGGTCGCCTCCTAACATTTACGCCTCCAAAATACTAAAAATGGAAGTCAGTTCATCAGGAGGGTCTTCAACTACGAATTGGGTGGAAAGACTTTTTTAATGAGAATAGTTCTTTTTTTTCCTTCTAACTCTCTTTATTTATACTATGCAGTTAGACTCTTTGGTCTCACTACACTGAACTGTATATACCTGCACTTCTACTTGTTTGCTAGGCACCTCTGTTGCAGGTGCTATTTTAATTCCCACAATCATGCTCTTCCAGTTGTTTTTAAAATCTGGTTTGGATTTTATTTTGGAGATAAATATCACAACAGTGCAGCCACTGGAACATATTCCTGTCTTGTTTATACTAGAATAAATCCAGAGGTATTTAATTGATTCAAATCTGTGTAACTAAGATAAAAATCTCTTTCCCTGCATGCACTGCATGGATTCTTAATCTGCTCTGCTGAAGGTTCCCAATGTGTTTCATCATTTGGAGCCAGATGTTAATATTCACACTCATGTTGATCGGTACCTGAGATCAGTTTGAATTTAATGAGATTTCATTCCTCTGTTCCTCTGACTGAAAAGGGGGGAATATATAGCTCCCTTTCAAAATGCTTTCAGATCTAGGGATGAAAGATGCTCTGTAGATCTAAAGAGCACTGCTCCTCGAGTGGCTAATTCTGTGCAGTCTCATTCATAGCTAAAATCGGTCTAAAAACCGACTAAAAAAGAAGGCAATTGCCAGTACCGGTGCTCCTTACCTCAGTCACCATAGTTAGTCCCAGAAGATAGCTAAGGAAACATACTATAGCGATGAAGATTTCCCGTCGGTAACCCTTCCTTAGGAAGGATGGGTGCAGATCAACTAATGACGTGATCTGTCCTTCAACTTCAACAAACTAAAGGGGAAAAACAACAACAAAGAAACGTGACTCGAACATTACCCGCCATTCATTTTATCTGGGCTCATACTGAAACAAAGGCTCCACAGCAACACCCTGACTGTACTCTGTGGCAAAACGCTGCTCTGAATAAATAAATCAGAAGCCATTTCTTTGTAACCCAGAGGTTGAAGCGTGGGGGTAGTTTTCAGGTTGGAACAAGCTTTCAGAATTGCCGTTCATTTCCTAGCAGCCTTACGAACTACCAAAGGGGCTCTGTAAATGCAAGCCACAAGGATAAAGGAACTTAATTTGATGACAGGAAGGCACTTATGTGGCTTTTATGTTGTAGCTGTTCCAGATGAATACAAGGTGTGTGCCAGAAGAGAGGCAGAGAGAAAACACTCAAAAAAGCCTAAGCTAGGACAGTACCTCCCAGCCTTTTTTTGATGTGCCAGAAAACCTCACAGGTACTAGTTAGGTTAATTCCACAATTGGACAGAATTCTACTCTTGGGTCTGCTAGTGAAAATCCAGCCAAGGGAAAGCAGACTTTGATGTGAAACAGCAGCCCTTCCTGACTGAACTTGTCTTTTCTGAACCTGTGAGCAGAGTACCTCTGACTGAGGCTCTGGGGTACTTCTGCAGCAATAATGGAGCTGTTGATACAGTCCCCATACAAAGATTTGGTAGACTATTTGCATGCCTAAACCAAAAATGAAGCTCTGAATAGATGAGCTAAAAATCTTACTTTATCTCGCTTCATGATAACTGTATTTGTACTTACTTATCATTGGAAAACTACATGTAAGATGTGTAACTTGAGTTAACCAAATAACCCAAACTGGATTTGAATAAAAGCTTAAAGTTAATCGAAAACCAGATGCACTTCTCCCATGGAGAAAAGCGACTACTGAACTGTGCTGAAACAAATCCGAAGAAGGGATCATTCAGCTGATCTGTACTTTCAGCCTGGCAAGGTACAAAAGCACCAAGTTCACTGAAGACATGAGGATACCGCGGAGAACCAAGGCTGCCTCTGTAGAAATGATCTTCACTTCAAGTGGATACATCTTGTAACTAATGAGTTATCACGGGGAGTCTATGAAATAACATTATTTCAAGAAAAGCTACCTTTTCCTACCCAGTATCTATATTGCTCTTACAGTGCCCAGAAGTGCCCTGTAACAACTCTACCCTCTTTGACCACGAGCTGAAGCTCCATTTTGGAAATACAGACCGTGCTGCAAACACTCCACCACATTTTGTTGCCTCCTGTCTTGTTACTTTGACTTCTGTAAAACTGGTTTTCTTTTTAAATGCAACCCTTTCCTTTGGGCTGATTTGATCTTAAACTGCTCCGGCATTCCAGAAACCTGCTTGACTGCACTCCAAAAAACCAGAGGGGTGGAGGAGAGAAATTAAGCGCTCCAATTAGTTTTAATCATTCCACGCAGTGAGGAGCTTTTTAAAATTACTAGACAGCTTCCAATTTGCAAAAGCACAGGGTTGTTGAACCACGGTATTGGGCACTTTTACATTTACTTTGGAACGATTGAAAGTTGCTCACTAGAGTTCAAAGATTAAACCGTAAAGAGCAATTTAGGGCATATGGAATATCAAAAATATAAAAGATTAAGTACACAACAACTGGGTAAAAATCCATTTACAGATCTCTCCTTGTACGAGAGAGCATTGAGGCTAAGTGAACATTTCACCCTTACCAACTGGGTTTTTATAATCTTAGTGACTTTCCATTGGAGTGCAGAAAGCTGCCTGTTGCCCTGAAAACTTCGGCAATTTTGAATGTGTAGTTACTGTACAATCCCTGATCACCCATGTTTCCTTGTAAGTGGACTATCTAGAAATTATTTATAGGTTCTTTGGCAGCATTTAGTCCAACATTCCTATAAGCAACTACTGGGAAAAATAACCTAACGTCTTGGACTGAACTTTTTTATTTTTTTCACGCTCACTAATGAATAGCAGTGTGTGCTACAAAATTAGTACAGCTGGAACCCGAGACGCTTTCTGGCCTGTTTAGAGGTACTGAATGTGCACTGGTGACGTGAAAGTCAGCAGAATCCCAAGCTGCTCAGCAGCTCTGAGCCTAAGGCCACCAAAAAAGGCTGTGGCTTTGTCCTCTGACTGTTCATGAAGATACCCTGGATGCACTGTACAAAACATTTTGTGCTTTTTGTGCCTCACGATGGCTTTGCTTTTCTTTTTTGGCACTTGGCAACTGTCAAAGCCTGTATCCCTAGTAGTTATTAATTCTTACAAAGTGTTTTAATGATGGCATATAAACACTGCAGGTGATCACAATGGCACAAAGTACTCTGTGGAACAGACTGCTGTAGTCTTTTATGTTTTAAAATGATTGAGCTCTTCTCCAAAGTAGGAAAATACTGCACCGTGACCAAAATGGTGGTATTTTGTGGCCAGACTGGGACTGATATTTAGGTTAGGGAGTACTGCCCTAGTCTTGTGGACTCCATTAACTCCCGATGACAAAGACTTACTGAACAACATCATACTGACTATCAACCAAAAGATTCATCAAATGCAGCCCCTGCACTAAAAAGCAACCCAGATGAATTCCTCTTAAGCAGCATTAGAGGTATTCTCTTCTTAACTCATGCCTGTAAAAGCTGCTTTTCTCAGTCAGCGGTGCTGAGCCAATAAGCCACATATCTTACCCATCATACTAACCTGGCTATCCAGTCCAAGCAACAGAAGCATAATAAAAAAAAGGATTGCCCAAAAGGTGGGCAGCGGCATCATGGACACAGCTTTTGGGTAGGCGATGAAGGCCAGGCCTGGACCTAGAGAAAGAGAAGATAGGAAAGGGGGAAGGGAAGGGAAGAGAAATAGTAAGTACCAGCTCTTTGGTAAAGGTAGCCACACTCAAATGCAGGAATGCCTGGTTCCGTTCAGATAAATCCAAACGCGGCTGGAAATACCAGAAGTGAAACAGTTTGGCTCTTTTATCTGAAATCGAAGCACGCATGACTACAGCAGAAACCACAGGCAAACCCCCGAGGCCATGGCTAACAGATCACCAGTTTTAACATCTGTCTCAAACATGCCAATAATGGAGGTGGTCCTACACCTGCCCCGCTCAGACAGGATAGATTTGGGGCCGCGGGGAGAAAGGGTGACCCAGGGGAATGGCAGAATCCCACTGCTAGCCCACATGGTCACGATGAAGATGATGATGATGAAACTCTTTTGCATGCAGGGAAGGGACTCTGCTCCAAACATTCCCCGGGATCTTTGCTAATGTAACCACTGCCTCCCTCTGTATGCAACCTCCAAACCCAGCATGGCTTTTCTAGAGCGGGGTTTGCGCTCCAGGAGTCTGCTCCTTTGCTTCTGCAAACCCTCACTGCTGCACTGAAGTGATCAGGCTACTCCTAGTTATATCAGCTGTGGTCCCTGAAAAAAAATGCTTCCTGCTGTTAGGAATTGCTGGTGTGTAAAATCACTCTGTGTAAAATCACTTCCCCATGCTGGCACATCACCTGTCCCTACCTGGCCAGCCTAGGCAGACCTGCCAACGGTGACACTAATAAGACCAACATCAGCCCCAACTGCAGGATGGACTGCAACAGTCGGGGAGCACCAGCGGGGCTGCGACTAAGAGCCCGGCTTCTCTGCCCTGGAAACCAAAGCCTTGTTTGCAAGGGTTCATCACTAGACTGGGTCTCGCCTGCGCCATGGACCGGATGGCATCTCACTCACACCCACACACCGAGCATACGCGCAGTGCTCTCGCACGCTGATCTCCAAAGGCGCTTTCACCTGGAGCCAGGTGCTATCAGCTATCGCTTATGAGAGCTTTTGCTGAGAGAGAAAGAACCCTCTCCAAGTGGGAGACAGGAACACTGGCAATCCAGCATGTACGGCAGGCTCTCAAAGTGGCCGTAGAAATTTTGTGAAGCCGACAAAAAATTCTGAGGGCAGATTTAAATTCAGATTAAACCTGGGAATGCCTGGCTCATCTGCTTCTTTGTTTTAAGGAGCCTCAAAAACCAGCATTCTCCAGGATTTTGAAATGGATTCAAGTAATTTTCAATAGGAAAAGGAATTTTTTTTAACTGCTGCAGTGCAGGGACAGAAATCTTATCTCTGATCTGTACAGAAAAATCTCTAACACTGCTCTTCCTACCTCCCACTTTTCCTTTCCAACAAGAAAGATGGAAAAAGAAGCAAGAGAAAGAGGTAAAAAAAAGATGACTTTTTTTCAAACTAAAGAAAACTTTAAAGGTCACTGAAAATATCTGCACAGAAATAAATACAAATTAGCCAACAATCGAGCAACTAATTTTATTTAAAATGAAACACAACTAAGATTTTATATGACAGAAGGTACCAAAAAATTGGTGAATGTCTCAAATTTTGGGGGGCTTTGCTTTTTACCCCCTAATTCATCAGATATAGTAGATCCTCCCTGAAGGAGAACTGCTACCAGATGGCATTTGCAGCTGATCTGTGCAATTGATGAGACAGATGTAAAACTGCTCTCCTCAAAACTTGCTGCAATTCTGTATCCTTTGGCCAGTGAAACTGTCCTTGCACTGTGATACAGTCTAATACCAAGTGCCCTGAGCCCTGTGATAGCTTTGATTTTCCTTTCAAACTAAGTGTCGAAATATAAAGAGAAAAGTCCCTGTGAAAGAAAATGTTCCTGGCATCCCCTCAGCTGAACATAAATAATCTAAAATCATATTTAATTTGAAATTCTGTTGCTCTGAAGGGTGTTTTGCAAAAGTGAAGCACTTGTGGCTGCTATTAAGAGCTAATTAGGACTGCCACAATCCCAGCCCACTCACTGGCCGTTTGCTGGCAAAGTGCTGCGGCACGGCTGGAGATGCGCCCTGGGAGCAGAGCACTGCGGAGGCAGAGACCGGGCAGATGTTAGGAAGGCCAAGGCACTATAGTCAGGCCTGCTTAATCTGAATTTGTTTGCAATTGGATTTTAAAAAAAGGCAGATCTTGTGTTGTTTTAACACTGCTACAAATTGCACAGGCCGTAACGTATTTCTTCCAGCCAGAGACACAGCACAGATTAGACAGGACTCACTATGGCTTTGTTGAGCCTCCATTGCTTTCCTCTCTCCCTTTAAAAGTATTTCTGTAAAAAATCAAGTGCTATTTATTAAAAGTCTCCTTTCACTGGGAAGTCAAAGGGGTCTAATGTAACTGTCGTGTAAGTCTAAGCCAGTGAAGGCTGGCAGCAGTGACCAGTGCTTTAAGCGGGAGCCACCCCTCGCTGACGAGGGTGTCCCAGGAACACTGCACCAAGGCTGAATCTGGCACAGGTAAAAAATGTGGCCATGAGATTCTGCTGTCAGCAGATTTGTTGATGTTCCCCTGGCTTGCAGGGCAAACAAGGAAACAAACGGTGTCACGCATAGGGCAGGAGGGATTTAACTTGCTGGGCAGAGACGGGGGGGGAGCAGGAGGTCTTGGCCCCGCAGACAACATCTTCTCCCTGGTGCTACGGCCAACTGGGAGCGCCTCTGCTCACCTTTTTCCTGACCCAGGGGAGCCATTCTGACCTTGCGTCATAAGAAACCAAAAAAGGCAAGGCCAAAAAAAGAGGCTCAAGCATCTGCTGAACGTCCCTGTGCTGACAAGTCAGCAGCAGGGCAGCAGCGGCAGCGAGAGCCTCCCCCACAGCCCCACACGGGTCCTGGAATGCTCATCCCAGGGGGACCAAGCGGTCTCCAGTGGCTCTGCACTTGATCTCTGCTGAGAAAGGCAGCAAGGATACCCATGGGAAGTGGTTTGGATAATTTTGGATAATTTTGGTAACGTTTCCTGTCGTGTAAAAATGTCCCTTAGGATTTAGCCAAAGACCAGCCAGTGATGATGGGCAAGCCACTGAACAGTGAGATGGTTGCAATCTCTGGCCATTAGCAACTAGGGCTGAACTTAAATAAAGTAGAAAACCTGAAGGAATCGACAACAAAATATGCAAGAAACCAAAAACGAAGTTTGGGAGCTAAACAACACCCTTGTTGTCCCTATAATAAGCTATAAAATCCCTCCTTTAAAATAATGCTTTTTGAGCTGTTGATGAAAAAATGCTATGTAAACACTAAGTCTGTTAGTTAATTTGTATTTAAACATTACTTAACAGTCTAGTGTTACTATGAAACTGTTTAATTCTAAAAATGTCAAGCAACGGGAATATAGCTGCCTGTTTATCAGAGATTTAATAAGAAAAATTAGAATAAGTATTGACCAGATAAAAACCTACTGTGGAGTACTTAAAAATGCTGCTCTTGGAATTGATCCACCTACATATTAAAAAAAAAAAGGGGCTATTTATGATTCATTTAATAGGATTATTCCCTTGCTTCCTGTTTTCAAACAAAGCAATCAACCTCCGATCAAAATAAGCATTACGGCCAAGACTGTTAACTAATTACACTTGCGAGAGGTATGCCAATTGAAGCCACCCAAGAATCCAGCGGTGCCACCAATATGTCATTAGTTTTTCACTAGCCCTGCTGACGTGAGATATTTTTCTTAAAGACTTAACTCCCAGAGCCATGTGATCAGAAGATATATTGACTTTTTCTTTTTAATAGCATGTTTGCAGAGGAAAGCTTTCAAATGCTATGCAGGTGAATTAAAATTGCTCAAAAAAATCAGTAAGAAGAAATGCCAAAAGGGCACTCAGGTGACATTGTTATTACTTGAATCTGATTAGCTTTAAGCCTCGCGGCTGTCGAGGTCTGACTCATTATTTTTGAATAGTAATTCCCACCTAATCTGTCTGTTCTACGTGAAAACACATGGTTACACCTGCCCTCATGGACAAGACATGCACAGAGGAACAAATGTCATCTGTTTTGTCTGAGATACGTTCACATGCTATGAGGATTTAGCCTTCTTCAGCTGCAAGTGCGTAGCTGAACGTTAACGGGAAGAACACTTCTGAAATAAGGGAGGAATCTAAGTGTACATCCAGTTTCAAAATGGACTTCTCACAGTTCTGTCAACCTCACCCTGAAGCTACAGAGGACAAATGCAGGACTGCAACAACTAGAGCTCGTGTGGATGAAATGGTGCACAGAACCGAGGAGATGGAGTTCTCCAACTTCTCTTGCCTTTCAGTGAGACTTAGGAATATATGCGTGTATGTCCCTTCAGAAGGCCAAGGTAACATTCCCACTGCAGCGCTCTACCGTGAGCAAGCAAAACTAAGCTATGAAAAATACATAAACACTGGCTATTTGCATTTCAATTAAAATAAAGGTAGTCTGAAAAGAAGGATGGAATAAATTTTTGAATCAATGACATTCTGGACCCTAGATAATGGAGTGGTTATCACAACTCAAAATGGATTAGCACACTCTAAGAAATGTGTTCGCTGCCCTGTTAATCAAGACAGAGTAAACAATACAATCCCGCCTAACCCTCACTGCTCTAGATGAAAGCCCAAATCAACAATGTGCTTATTTTTCTGGAGATTATGGGAAATCTTGTTCTGTTTTTATTGCTTAGATGTTAGCTGATTGAGTCTGCAGAACTTTGCTCACACGCTAGGCGGCAGTGCCCACCACCACTGCCACCAATACCATCGTACCTGACTCTGCCACATCAGCAATGTTCACCCCTTGCTCTTGTGCCATGAAGCCCAGGACGGAAAAAATTGCGAAGCCAGACACAAAACTGGTACCACTGTTCAGGCATCCCAGCAGCAAACAGTCCCTAAGTCACACATATGTCATGGAGCAAGTTAATTAAAAAAAAATTAACCCATTGTCCCTACTTTATTTACATCATTTAGCTAAAACACTAAACCCCCTTGGATGGAAACTTGCCTATAGCAGTTGTATTTGTACTTGTTGTAGCTCCCCAGGGAAGTCATTGCTCCTAAGCAGATTGCATATGAGAAGAAGATTTGTGTCCCTGCATCTATCCAGACCTAAAGGGAAGACAGAAAGACTGTTATTATCGGCATTGTTGCATTGCAACACTCAATGCAAACACACAGTTCAAACTACGCAAAATCAACAAACTAACTGCTTCCATTGAGGGTGATAGCTAAAGGATCAGGGAGGGAGGGAAAGAGAACACCACATTTGCAAGTTCGGCTTTTATAGGGAAAAGAAAATCATTAGCGTCAGAGCCTACAAGAACATCATCTCTTCAACAGTTCCTTATCCCCTCCCCAGAGATGCTCAGTATTTCTAGTTTCTTAGTCATTCAGCTGATCCTTCCTGTTGGCGCAACAATAAACGTGTTTCAGCGCAATAGGAAACGCAGAAGTATTTATAACATTGCTTATTTCTGTTGTAACTCATTTCAGTTAGAATCAGCCGACAAGAGTCACTAAACTGAGGATGTGAAAAGCTTGAGAAACAGGTTTGTGTATTTGTTTTGTTTATTTTTCTAGCCTTCTGGTTGTTTTTGTATCTGTTCAAATGCAAGATAAAAAGCCATAGGGGTGGGGGGAAAACAAGCAAAATACAATACACTTTATAAGATATGTATCTGATCTTGGTCTCATGATTCTTTCTCCTGATTACATTAAAAAAACATATACAGAGTGAAATAACAGTACACTATCAACTTCTCAGTTAGTAAATACATAGCAAGCTATCGAAATGCATCCATTGAATCCCATCTGTTCACTTCTTTCTGCTAATGCAAGTCTGCTAACGCCAGTAGAAACTGCCAAGGAGTCTGAGTAAGTGAGAATTAAGACTGCAGACCATTACCTCCTCCCTCCCACCATTGCTTTCCACCACCTTGCTGACTGGTGTCTCTTTGGAGATGATGCTTTTGCTAACTGTGGGAGGGGGCCTGCCAGCTCGCATGAATCTCTTCTACATTACTGGTTGATAATCTGGGCTCAGGGCTAATAGTAGATCATAAAAATGATAGAGTCCCATAAAAGAAGATTCATTCATAAAATATAATGTCTCCTGTGGAGAAGGTGTCTTGTATAAAGAGGGCAAGACCAGAGAATGAACGAAATTTCCACAATGTTTCTTTCAATTACACTTTTCCTACTTCAGTTATTTAGCTATCATTGGAGTTTTATTTTAACCAAATAATCATTAGAAAGAAATAGCAAAGACAGACATTATTCCCTCTCACTGTGACCAACATTTTGTTATTTTCAAAGATCCCTTGTTTTCTTTTTTTTTGGGGGGGTATTGCATTTTTTTTGCATTTCTCATGTGATCACTATTGGCTGAAATGATGCTGGTCTGCTCAAGTGTCACATATTTGCACTCTGTGTGCGCAGACAGGAATCTTTATCTAATCACAGCCTATACAGAAAGGGTAAGCCTAGCTCCACTAGCCAGGGCTAAGCGAACGGTAGTTCCTGTGCCTCAGAAAGCATTTTTCTCCACCTTTGCATGGGTTTTCATTCTTCTCTTATTTCATTCACCTCTTTCCCAATCTCCTCCTGTTAAGCACTGGGAGCTTAGTGACACTGGTACTCACAGTTGTCGCTTGTTGTTCCATCTGTGAAGCTCATGTGTCTCTCCTTTGAAACTAAAGACTATCCTCATTAAAAAAATGCATCTCCCTTACCTTACCAACAAGAAAGCTGAGATTGTATAACGGGACAGAGTCTACAGCCTCAGAGTCCTTTGACACAAAAAAAATACACATGCATACACACATACACACACATGGAAAGATACATTAACACATATAACAGTGACCTTCAAAAGCAGATTTCTGGAAAATATAACCCAGCATTAATGTTCATGCTATATTTGGACCTCTAAAGACCATGGTAAAAAAGATCTATTGCCATTACGTCACCACCGTCACCCTCCACCATCCCCCTTTGCGTACGAAATTGTCCTGCTCCCCACTCCTGGTTCTGTACCTGTGGGTCAGCTAACCGTGAGATATCAGGATAAAGATAAAACTTGATGCCTTCTGCAGCTCCAGGCAGGGTCACACCACGGATGAGCAGAACAAGGAGCATGATGAATGGGAACGTGGCAGTGATGTACACTACCTGGCAACAGAAAAAAAAAAAGGTATGTTTAGTGTGTGGCAGTCAACGCTACACCTCCAGAATCGAGAGAGCTCTAACGATGGGAATTCAAAGCCCCCTCATACCTAAAAAGGACCTGACCCGAGTTTCTGTGTCTACTTTTAGTTTAATGGTCTTTACCACCTTATTGCTTTAGGCCTGGAGGCAATGCAGGTTTATTAAGCCCTCCAGAGTCCCCCAGACAGTGGTGACGTCACTCAGGCAGAGAACACGCAGGATTATACGACTCATGACTTTCGTTAGAAGTTCTGCCTTTGCCCTGTTTGTCGTCCTCACGTGACAAGTGCACCTTTGCCAGGGAAGCTGAAGAGATTCCCTTGCTGAGGGTGCCTAAAGCATTACCTCATTCTTTATTTGAACTTAAAAACTGCAGACTATTTTGCAAGCTCTGCTGCTACCTCTAACTTTGCTGTGCAGCCTCACTACTGCTCCTACAGGCAATTTCACCAGGCACTTCTTTCAGAGATGAAGATAATTTGTCCCATGCTCCTGTGCCTCCTTTCCCATCGCCTTGAACGCATGAAGCCCTTCAGGTTGGCATCAGCCTCAACAGTGGTAATTTCCAGTCCCATAACTTCATTCCTGCCCTTGCTGCCTATTCAGCAACATCGTTATTAGAAACTAAGGCTCTATTCAACCAGCTTTGAGAATATGTCTTCATTATCTTTAACCTCTATTCCCAGCCTCTTTGAATAACAGCCTACTTCTTCTCTTCTTGTTATCTTCTCATTCATTTGATGAAAGAGCCCTTTGCTTTAATCTCCAGCACGAGGGTTAATTGAGCTTGCATTTGGACAGTTCTATCTTTAGACCCACACTTTTTGACCTCTAACATTTTGTTTTCTTTGCTCATCAGTGCTTTTTCTCATTTTTTATATAACCGCCGTGTTACAGTCAAGAAACACTACTGCTCAAGAAAGGGCGTTTTTCATGGAGTCAGATGACCCCCCCCAGGTAATTACAGTTTGCTGCCATAAGTTAAAATGTGGTTTTGTTTTCCAGAATTTGTTTAACTACAGCAAAGCTCCCGGGATGCACCATTTTTCTTCTTAAGTGTGTCCTCTGAGAATAACAAGCAGAACTCAAAGCCTGCATTGCCATAATAATTCATGGTACCGGACTGATTTCATAAAATGAAAGGAAACCTTTTCACACACGCCTTTTTAATTCTCTCCTTGCATTTTTCTGTATATTTTCCACTGACAATATATATTACACATTAGCCCGGTTTCACCAAAACTTGAAAGATAAAAAGGGGGTTTCTGTGCTTTCTAATTTTTTTTAATATAAGCCAGGCCTACGAAAAATCAAAGTTTTCTTACAAGAAAGATATTCCTGGACTTGCAGGAACTAAGTAAAGAACACTCACAAAGCAGCCTTTGCGCTGCAGGTAAGGATTCTCTCGTAACGCTGGAGGAATTTTTAAGATCAAGCACATTATCCAAAGCATATGCACAGCTATTATTTTTCCTCATGATTTCATGTTTATTTGTCCAATACGCTACTATGAGATTTAAAAACTATGTCTTTCCCCGCCCCCCCCCTCCAAAGAGCCATTAACACGCTGGAAGGCAGGGAAGTGCTATAAACAACCATCTACCAAAGTAAACTAGACTTCTCAAATAATTCAAGTCCTCCATTAGAGTTTACAGTTTACTTTTGTTTGACCCCAAAGTTAATGGAGTCAACCGGAGACTTTCCAATGGTTTTGTTGGGCTTTGGCTCCACACCCGCATGAGCTCAGACACTGCAGAGAGGAGGCAGCGAATTCCTACCAACCGCCTTGTCTTAGAAATGAGATGATTTTGCTGGATTTCCAGAAAACACAAATTTTTAGATAACTGATTTTAACAGACCTGTTTTCATCCTGTTACCTTCACAGGGGCTTGAAATAGTGTACCATAGGGAGCTTGGAAAAATCTCTCAGAGCTACCGTAACCTTTACCGAGCAGACACCAGGCTCACCAAAGGTACTGCAGAAATGTGCACTTCCACTTGGCTACTGCGGGAGATTTACTGCGTTCACCTTTACTATAAAACTTACACAATCATCTCATTGGGTCACATCAATCAGAGGGAACAGAGAAGCAAACATTTTTGTCAATGTATGCTTTAGGTGTGGAAGCTGTTCTTTGAGGCAAAGCTGGCAGGAATCCAGGGTAAGGCACCAGCATGATTTTAATGAGGCTCCATGATAAATATCACAGAAAGCAAGACAGAAACAACAGTAAAGCAAGTAGTTTAGTCAACAGTGGAACTAATGAGGTCTGGTCTCCTACGGAGTTTTGTCTCCTGGTTGATTCTGCAGTGTCTAACAAGGTAAAACTGCTACACGATGCTTTTTCTGTGGTTAAGGCATTTGCAATGGTTCACTCCTGACTTCTCTGGGGGCTGACAAAAGGTGGGTTCACATTGTGGCCTTTCTCTCAGGTGGGACACTAACAGGGTTGCTCCCTTCCACCTAGTTGACAAGAAACATGTGAGAACTTAGTATTTGGGACCTCTGTTAGATTTATCTGAAATGCTGCCTCAACCAACAGGCTTGAAAGCTGAGCGCCACACATATGCAATGGCTTCAAAAGCCTTTTCTCATGAAACTAGATTTAAAACCACAAGTGTATGCAAGGGACAATAATATCATGCTTCATGTTGTTAAGCGATTGACCAAGGTTTGCTGTAATTTGTTTCTTGCACTGGAGTAGGATGAGGTTCAGGAATGATTTAACTGTTATCCTTTAGAGAAAAACATAATTCTAAAGAGCACACGATGAGACTAAAAACACAAACTATTCAGGATGTCTGTTAAGGAGAGTGCTTCTAAACGAGTACCTAAGTTTAGTCTCCTAGGTCTGCACAGAGCTCTTCTGTAAGTGAGTGGCATTTAAAAAATGCTATGCAGCCAGCAGTTTCCACTGACTTAAAACATCCCTACCACAGCTATGTTAACATCCACCCTGCTGCACTGAGGGTGAACTTGGCTGGTGTGAGAGCACGGACAGGGAGCGCAGAGCACCACACACTGCAAGCCTAAGACCCTCCATGCTCAGGACAAGCATCAGTGGGACACTTGTCCTCAAAGAGGCAAAGTGGTACTCAAACTGTGCTTGTATCTGCATCTTGATGCCATTCCAGTAATGGCTACTTGACTCACAGGCATTTTGGGCACTGGCAATGACTTTCTGAAGTCAGCTGAATCCCAGTCCCTCTTTCACTCAGTGCAAAAATATGTATTTTTCAAGGAAATGGTGAATACCTTTAAGAACAGCATTACTTAGTATTCCTAACATCTACTAACTGCAGTGATTATAAAAAGGGTAAAACAGCACTTACCTTCCCAGTGGATTTGACTCCTTTCCAAATGCAGAAGAAACATATCACCCAGACGAGGAGAAGACACAGTGCTAGATCCCACTTGATAATACCAATATCTTCAATTCCCGATGACAAGCTCAGTACATTCCGCCTGCATATTTGAAAGGAAACAAAACAAGAGAGAGATGTAGGAGCTCAGCTGATGCAGGGTCTGGTTGTGATGTCTGAGAGTATACGATGGTGTGTAGGGCAGCAGATGCATGGGCAGATCCCTGCCCTTTGAACGCTGCTTGCTAAGTCAGCATGGCTTACGTGAGCAAAGCTGAGCTTTGCAGCCCTACATCTTCCCTAGGTTTGTGGGACTCTTTTGTTCAATGTATTGCACAGCATTTCATTTTAAGCTCTTTTTAGCAGCCCGTGACCACGTCAGGATGAAATAAGAAAGTATGCTCAAAGCACTGCGGCTTTGACATTTGCTCCCTTGAAGATGTAAGACCAGCTCACCCTGGCATTGCCACGAACCCCGGCTTTGAAGCCACGTGGCAGCATTGCACACGATGTCTCCATCACGGCCTCCATCCATGTGTTTCTCCTCCTTTTCAGTTCATTAGCAAGACTGCCGCAAGGAGGAAAGGGAAAAAGCAACGCAGGAAACCATCACGCCGCGCAGCTTTGCAGGGCAAAGGCTGGAGCCGTTATCCGTTCTCCCCCTGCGGCCCCCCGCACACAAACACTGCCCAGACGCGCCGCCGTCCGCCCTCAGCACCGCCGCCACCAGGGTCTTGTTTAGCTAACTCCAGATATTTGGTAAACTTTATTCTGTCACTTAGGTTAATAAATAAAAAGAGATTCCTATCGTAAGCTGGGTCTTAAGGGAGCAACATCTGACCATCAAAATGTTCCCGAGGGGAAAAATTCCTTAAGCCTTCTCTCTTTCAGTAATTGCCATGGGTCATTGTTAAATACCAATTTAAAACTATTTCTCTTACTTTTGTGCAACATACACTGTCCTCACACAACGGACAGACCTTGTCATACCTGATACTTACTTCATTTGTCAAATATGTATGAAAACCCAAACTGTTTCTTACTGTTCACTTAGCTAAAACTCCTCTGCAAATGAACCTACTAAACTCCGAAGAGTTTCTGCAAGGTTTTTTTAAGTCAAGGAGAATTTTGACCTCAACCACAACAGAAACGCCTTGCCCCGAGACTAGAGACATGACCTTGCTACCTAACAAACTGTTGATTAAATTTTATTTTCAGACAACTATAAAAATCAGCCACTTTCCTTCAGCTAAGTTGCGGGGAGCCGAGACCACAGCAGTCTGGGGTGCCGTACCAGGGTCAGGCCCACAAGTGTGGCGTGCGCAGCTTTGCGTGTGGATCTAGTACAAGACGAACCACTGTGGTTTGTTTTTCCTCTGAATTAATTAAACTTTTTCTTTTTTTTTGCTACTAGCAAGGAAATAATAACGAATGAACTCACCGATGGAAAATTTGCAATTAGTTTTTGGAAAAAACCCCTGTATTGACCAGTTTAATAGGACTCAAACCCTCATCCATCTGTTTTTGTGTCTCTGTTTGCCAAATTCACTCGGATTACCTGTGTGAATGTGTTCTCACACCAAATGCTTTATTCTCTCTGAACGTGTGTGTATTTTGTTATGGAAAAGGACTAATGGCACCAGACAGGGTAAGTCTGCCCTAATCAGCACAGCTATTCAGCAGTTACAAGAAACCCCTCGGTAATGAATATTTGGCATAAAGTTGCAGTCCTGGTTCACCTGAGCCTAAAGAAACCATGGAAAAACCCACTGTGTATATACAAAAGAAGAAAATACATTTATAAGACGACAAACTTCAGCTGCAACTTTCTGTGGCTTTTTTAAAAATAAATGGCAATTTTCCAAACTAAGGGGCAGTTCATATTAAAAAGGCAACCTATAGAGCTCGCTCTCAGGAAGCCATGAATAATTAACTGTAAATGCATTTTGGAGTAGGGAACTCTATTAATGAATTCAGCTAAGGCTTCTTTGCTTTTTATTAGGGAACTTAAAGCAAACGGTCATCTCACCTACAGTTTGCCCCAGCAACCCTCTCAAGCTTTTTTGGAGGACAACCCAGTGGGTCACTGAGAGCCAGGTATGTTACTTTTCTATGGTGAGGCAGCAAGCACAGTAAGTGATGTTCTGGCTTTCTCTGTCCTGGGTTATCTCATCTCACAAAGATGGACTACCTCAAGGAATCCACTCAGAATTACCAGGGGAGCCTCAGCATTAAAATTGTTTCATGGAAATCTAACCCAACATCTTTTTGCAGCAGAAGCACTCAACGTGGATTTTCGATACCCTGAAAATTCAAGTTCAGGAAGGAGCGCGAGCCGAGCTCTTAAATTCTGTTACACAACCCACTGCTGCTTACATTCAGCCAAGCCCACCCGACTAACTTCATGCCATTTATGCATGAAGTTGTTACTAATTCTAATTTATAGTCTTGATGCTGTCATTAACTGTCACTCATATATAATCAACGGGACAACAGGCTGGGGCCGAGTTTGTTGTAAACATGAGTTCTTGAACCTTGTTCATACACTAGTATGTTCTAGTGATGTGCAATATGGAAGTGTAATAGGAGCCGTAACTGGCTCTAGAACATAAACAAAAATAAAATGAGGAGAGTTATGCAATCCTTGGAGGATATTCCAGCTCGTTAATCAACTGAATGCAGACAGGACCTTTCGTACCAGGAAAGGCGAAGCACCCTTTCATGTTGGATGGACACGAATAACTAACACTGAAGCAGTTGTACCGGAAGACTATTAGAAGGAGAATATGAAACAATTTTTAAAACTCTCAAGTTTGCCCCCAAGGCAGAGACAGCTGCCCTAGATTTTGTTTAGTTTTTGTGTTGCTCCCTTCGGGATTACATGCCATTAGCATGTGATGGTCTTTCTTGGGATTTGGACAAGTAAAGTCTGCTGATTACCAAATATTTATAAACACTTGGCCAGCACCAGACAATCAGAGGTTTTGTTCAACCATAATTACCCCATAACACTTATCCCTTATGTATTAATACGTGTGTAAGCCTTTAAGGTTTTGGACTTTAAAACAAAATCTTCAGAAATAAGACGGGAAGCATGTGATACCAAGAGGTAAGTCTCCTGATACAAAGCCAGATTTGCTTAACCCCCTTTTATTGCTGCTCAAGCAAGCATGTGATTTGCACAGAACATTAATTCAAATGAACCGAAATGTCAGGCTGTACTATACGTCCAGCCAGGCTGAGAAGGACACGTGTTATTCAACGCGAAGAGGTTAATACATCAATGTGGTCAATTATATCTGGGCAGCGTTCATTTTACAAAGCAATACTGATGAGGACACTATATAAATGTCCCACAATAAAAATGGTATTGGGTTTCAGAAACCAAATACTCACAAACCCCTGAATTAAATCAGAATTAATTGTACCACAAAGCAGATGGATGTCTTCAGTTAAAGACTATTTATTGACCTGTCCTTTCGATGTGGGCAGCTGGCTGCCTGGCAGTTGGCATTGTCTATGATGGCGAAGTACCTGGAAGTTCTTGAAATTATTTTTAATTTCAGAACTATAAAGAATAGTAGCATGGCTAGGGAAAAACTGGGGATACTAAGTGCTTGCACCACGTAAAAGCTACATTACTTTATTAAATAATGTTGCGTGATCTCTGTCCTTACTTTAAGACACCAATAGTTGTTTATGCAGAGAGAACAGCTATTTTTAATACTTCTGTAAGTGCCATGAGTCCTGAAGGCAGCTTGGTCTGTCAAGGGCCGTTTCGTTCATGATGAAACAGTGAGCTATGGACAGTATGTCTGTATTAGTAGGATTACAGAGCCAAACTCCTCCCTAGCATGACTCCAGGGAAGAGTTCAATTCACGATGTTTAAAACTGTTATTTGAGGACAAAAGTTAAAGTGGCTGCAAAGTGCAAGGACAGTCGCTGAGCAACCTTTGCTCTGGCTGTGCTACAGAAACAATGAGGGGAAGACAGTGGGAAGGGGAAAGCGCTGTAAGGACCAAGGATTTGTCCTCCAGCCTCGGGCACCTCCAGCCTGACTACCTCTGTTAGGGTGTGTCTACAGGAGGATTTGGTTCAGATTGCAGGGGAGTTTTGAGGACAGGAACTTGGTTTCTTTTAGAGGAAACTTAACTAAAAGCTCTACCCCTAACATGCTCCTATGGGGACATCGTTCCCCCAACCCATGGACAGGCTGCCCTGCCATAAAGCCCTTCACCACGTACCTGCTGTGTCATTACCCACGGAAAGCTCTGCTGTCCCCTGAGGTCCTGGAGCCCCTGCTCTTTCTTTTACAACCTGTTTTTCAACTCCCAGCCCTATTTTCTTCTGCTATGGTATCTTCAGTCTCCTGAAGTGGACGTGCCACCTGGGGCCCCAGGGAGACAACCCGGCCCATAAATTTGTGCATTACAGGAGTAGAAGCTTCTGGGGCAGCAGGACAACCCCATGGCCACATCAGGAGGTTGCTAAGCTCATGGCTGCCCCCGGGTACAAGGGGACCTGTGAGCAAAACTACTGCACAAAATTGAAGATGAACACAGTGCTTTTGAAGTCCTGGGAGAGTAACTCTATTTCAGGGGCAGCACTGTGGACCCGTCCTTCTTAGGGAGGCCTTGAGAAGACCTTTGAACATCCTACCAAGCCAGCCACTCATTTGGATTCAAGGCCTTCAGTCCCAAAGTCATTGTGGGAGAGTCCAAAGCAGTGAAAGTAGCTTCCTCTTCTACTGCAACTTGCCTCTAAGTTCTCCTAAAATATCCAAAGGTACCATTTAACAAACCTTTTCCAACTCCCTCCACATTTACAAGGGAGGAAGTCTTCTGGGAAAGTATCTGTCGCTCAACATGAAAACACAATGCTCATGGCACAGTGAAAATGACTGCCCTTAAAGCCTGCACCCCAGCTCTCACACCGGTCACTGGTGCCTCTTGACCAACTTCTCATCCAGGATCCAATCTACCCTTTGTATTTTGGCTTTGTGTTACAAATTTTAGCGCAGTTCATAAGAGTATTTTTTTCTAAACGTAATGCAGGCCAAATACCTTCAGCATGAACATCATTCCTGCTGGGGCTATTGGCTGACGCTTCTTTTTAAAAATAGAGAAGTAGGTACAAGTTGATCAGGGACCAAACTGGACTTTAAACATGCTGAAAAAGCCAAGCTGGGTCAGAAACTAATTCTACTCTCAACTGACCATCTGAGCAAGCCAAGAAAAAAAAATTTCTTCCTAAGCTATTTGTAGATCCTTTGGATTTAAGTTTCCCTACAGGTGTCTTCCTCTGCTGCTACATTTGGACGCCTATATAAACACACAGAGATTTGAGGTCATGCCCGTTCAGAAATCAGGTTATGCAATATAATTTAAAACTTGAAAAATAAGAGAGAAATGGGAATAAGAAGCTTAGGCCTGATGAAATCCAGACATCTGGCAAAACAGAGTCTTCTCAGAGACTGCCGAGAAAAATGATGTAACAAAGATGATCTGAGAAACCTACAGTACGGGACAACGTTCACCACCTCTGTCAGTTTTATTGGTAAGGTCAATGTCTTGCTTCATTGACAGACTGATAAAAGATGTGTTATAGCTTCACAGTGTACTGCAAATGCTAACAGCTGAGGAAGAGGGAAAGGCAACCACAATGGGAGTGATTTGTCACTGTTTCCATTGTAAATCCATGCTATCAGGGCATCTGAAGTGACTTGTTTCTGTTATGCTACATTTAGAGAATCCCAACCAAGAAGGAAACAAGTTTTCTTCCAAACCAGAAATGACACTGAGTTTTTAGGGCTGTCTGTGTGCTCTAGGACGAATGCAGTTATACATCTAATGCCTTCCTCCACTGCTCCCAGACTGACCAGTCTGTCTCAGGATGGGCAAGAACCTGTAGCAAACAGTGGTCAAACAACTGACATCCAGAGCAATTTTCTCTTCCTGTCTAACATTCCCCATGTGGCTTCCATAAAATCTCAGGCCAGACCTCTGGCATGCCACCGAAGCGCCCCAAAGGCACCATGAAGAGGGGGTACTTACTCCCAAAACTCTGTGACAGGAGAGGTGAAGTTAGTGGCATTCAGTGATATCCAGAGTGTTTTGTTCTTCCTGAGAGTGTCTTCCACACAGGTTGGCGTGTTCCACTTCTGGTGGCAGTGCGCCCATGGCAGGACGCTCTGGAAAGACTGGAACAGGTAGTAGAGTCCCCAGGCCAGGATCACGATGTAGTACACATTCAGAAGGGACACAATCACTATGGAAGCATAACCAATTCCTGGTGAGAGGGAGAGAGAAAAGAAATACGTGCAGACGTGACAGCCGCTTCTTGCTAGGGCGCCTTGTGATCTCGTGGAGCTGGTGCTATTCCTGCTGTGTTGCGGACTTGTATCCCACTCTACCACACTGCTGTTGGAAGCTCAACTCAACTTGATCACACATAAGCACAGACCTGCCACCACCTCTGACTAGCATGGGCACTCAGGGTTGAGTTTCTGGCTGTGGTTTGCTGACATCGGAGGGAAGGTCTGCAGGACATCTACCCGATTTAAAACCAACCCGGCTATTTCAAGTTTTATTAAAAGGAAATCAAGGCATCATGCTTTGCTTGTTTGGGAGCTACACCATCTCACATCTTAGGTACCTACTTTGGCAACATCGTTCTCACCACACTGTCCCCCAAGCCAACTCCCCTGGAGGCAGCTCAGCTGGGCAGCCCCTGCACCTCTCATACTTATTGACTGCCTCGGCTCAGCCCATGTGCAAAAAAAAAGACAGCTCTGGAATGAGTTAAAAAGGAAAATTCCAAAGCTCTCAGTGTGAAAGCTGCTGTTTCTGCCCCAATTTCACTTGTGCAAAGGAAGCATGATATTTGTAGCTGTTATGGTTAATTAGATCAATGTTTAACTCTGCTATCAATATTTGACGATAAAAAATGTTCCCTGTTTGTTTTTATAAGCAGGGTCATAGGCAGATAAGGGCGAGTCCCACACAACTTCAGGAGGTGGCGGAATGCTGTTCTGGTGCAGGCTTTAATTAAATACCACAACCGTTCTCCTGAGTCTGGTATCTCCCTCCTAGCTCAGCAGTTTAGCTCCACCAGCAGATGCATACTACGTCTTAAGTCAGCAGCAGTCACTATTTTTTTAAAAACAAAATGAAAGGACTCTGAAAAGTCCTCTTTACTTAAAATCTTTTAGCTCCAAAAAGCTTACAAAGTTTGTCATTTAGGAATAACAGGGGAAAAAAGAGATTTCCTTTAAAAACTTAGAGCAGTCTCTTACAAGAGGATGAAAAGCCTATGAGGTTCCTTTTAACATCACTCTGATTGATAGCTACCCCAGCACCTGGGATACCTGCCTCATATTTTATAGTTTCAAACCTTATTGCAACAAGAGTCTTCACCACCAGAGATTACTTTTACGCCAGGTGAAAACAACCAGAGCAAGTGCTGTTTATTCTGTACAGCTGCATTTCATTCAGGATATACAGCTAGTCACATTATTAGAGCTACAATTTCTCTTTATGGATGCCTGGGAGATTGTTATTTAAACAAGGAACGTTCCTTCCTCCTCCTCCTCCTCCTGAAAAAAAAAAAGGCTTCATAGAAGTGGGAGGAGTAGGAAGAAAATGGAGCTAAAGCAGCACAATTACATCAACTTCAGCAGCGATGGTGGCAGAGCTAGAGACACGTCATCATGAAGTGCCCACTCTTTCCAAATGGGATTTGAAGAGTGCTGCTCTGTTTAGTGTAATTATTCCAAATGATTCTGCCTGTGCTGTCCGGCTGTAGAAGGTAATCTATACACAAGATAGGCATCCTCGGTAATTTTTCTAACCTGTCCTTGATTTTTCATTCTAGTTAACTTCCAGAGTGGCATTCGTATAGCTCCTGTGAGCGGTGAGTGATTCTTCATTCACTGGCAAAGGCCCTTGAATAACAGCAGACCAACATGCCTGTTTGCCAGGACCTGCTCAGTTATGACAAAAGTCCCATTCCTGAATCCTACCACAAAATGCTGTCCAGGTTTTGGCTGTATCGGTAACAGAGGGATGACGCCAATGATAAGCTTTCACAAGGCAGGAGGAGTTTGATTTCCAGACCAGAATAATATTCTGAAGATGCTTTCACTACAACCATGTAAAAGACTCTAGCCTTCCAAAACAACACTTTCTCCGATACCTGTGAACAAAATGTGCCATTGCCTTTTAAGGAATAATACGCAATTTCTTTCTTGCTTATCGGCAGTTCTGCCAGTTAACAAGATGATAGTATCAAAATCAATACCTTAGTTTGTCCTTCAGACTCTCTGACTTCTACCTTTCCAGGAACCAATATCATACCCTCAATTACTACAGCAAATAGCTGAATTAATGGACGTGAGGGGAACAGTGTTGGTGCACATGGTTTACAGAGGTGTCTTTAATCAGTAAAGCACAACAAGATGTACTAACCAGTGAAAATAGGGCAGATCTTTTCCCAGCATGTAATTCCACCTTCAGAGGTATACTGTCCTAGCACCACCTCCAGGAAAAACACGGGAAGACCTCCCCCAAACAGGAAAATGAAATAAGGTATAAGAAATGCACCTGTTGAGAAAATATAATAGTAAAAAATTGAGATGAAGTGAGTGACTTTACACAAGATGATAGTCTAAAAAGTGTTAACAGACGTATATAAACAAAGAAACATATTTGATAATATCAGTATACAATAATGTTATTCTGGGGGATTTTTGCTCACATTCAAACTCTGCAAGTGGAATGGGTATATGAAGCTGGAAAGGGCATTTTCTTACCTTTTTAAAATGAAAATCTGCAATAACAATGGGGTTAGGCACACAACAGTTTCACGTGGCTCAGAACGCTCTTATTGTGAAATCCACTGGTCTGAAATCCTACTGGTCTATATTAATAGCATAGCTTTTGCTTAAAACTCAGACTCAATTGTAGCAGAAGTAAAAGAGCAGAAAAGGTTCAGTAGTATAAAATTTTAAATTGCTGTTGTTTTTCCATAATTAAGTTTTAACAAAAACTATTAAGTAATAAAACAATTTCTCCCAAAGACTGGTGAAGAAGGCAAAAAACAGATGTGTGATGATTATTCTTAGAAATTGAATGAAGGCACTGAAAAATAGTAAGCGTAAGGCAGACAGATTGATTCATGAGAATGAAATAAAGAAATACTCACCTCCGCCATTTTTGTAGCAGAGATACGGAAACCGCCAGACGTTGCCTAAACCAATAAATCCACCAGCCACGGACAGCAGAAAGTCAATCTTGCTTGCCCACTTCTCCCGCTGGGGCGGCTTTCCTTCTGCCTCATCCTCAGGCCGTGTCCCTGGGCTCTTGCCGGGGGAAGGTTTGAGGATGTCCTTGTGGAAATCTTTCAAGCACTGAAGCTTTTCCTTTGTTGCCATATTTCTGCTTTCTACATAGGAAAAAAAAATACCCTGGGTTTATTAAACAGTCTTTACTGGTAGAGCTCTCTAACACTGCAAGAACTGTTTAAGCAAACTCAGTTCCATAAAAACCAGTGCTGTTTATCAAGCTGAGATAAGAAAATACATCTGCTGCCTTCACTGACCAGGAGAGACAAACCACCCCGGACTCTGCGGTCACCTCTTTGCGGCCAACGCAGCGTAGGGGACAGCAAAGGTTTGACACTGCTGCCTACCTGCTGGCTGCAGACAAAAGGTGTATAAAGACTGCACACTGCATCAGCATCAGCAAATGGTGTTACTGAGCACGTGCCTCATGCTGTTTTCATGCCCCTAATAAGGTACAAATCACTGCATCTGATTCCTTCTCAAACATTTAAGTGAAATACAGCAGAACAGTAAATCTCACCTTTCCAGATAAAACCCATTCCTCTACTTCCCAATAACCTGAACCATCCTGTATCATCTATTGACTGCAATTTCCTTACCCTGAAGTATTATAAAACTTTCAGAAAACTATACATTCATAAAAACTGGAATGGAAAGTCATTTGTTCTAATCAACCTGCAGGAACTGAAGGAATCTTTTCAGTTTATTCCATTTTCAAAACTGCACTGTTTTCCCTTGACATCAATAAAGGGACAAAAATAAACCTTTATATTCAATTATTGTCTTATACGCACCTATGCAACTGAACAGTTTGCCAAGAATGATGGCTCCTTAGCTAATTAAAAAGTCAGTGGCAAGGGTCACCTGATGCAAAACCCATAACATATTAAATCATAGCTGGGTTTATAATTTATATATAAAATTTATGATGTTCAAAAATCATGGATTGTGTAAAAATAATAACAGAAAGAATTACTCTAACAAATGCCTTTTTATCCAGGATTTCCTAATGAAAACAATTTAGGAATAACTTGTAGCTTTTATGTTCACTCAGATCTCAGGCATCTGAGGCCAATTCATTCCCCACATAACACAAGTGACTTTAGCTGGATCTGACCAGTTATTTTTGCATAGTGTTTTGATACTGAAAAGCACGTGAAATTTTCACCAGAACCAGGCAAACCAGCAAGTTTATTCCAGATCACAACCATTCCCTGCTTGTACATGTCATTATGGGTGTGGGTGCACAGTCATAAAAAAATCATGCTACAGATTATCCCATTTGATAGCTGCAAGCCTCCCTCGTACCTGCTTGCTGGTTTTGATCTCTAACCTGATTTAGCTTGTGGCAGTGACCTGAAACCTGAGCTGACATTAGCTCTGCAGGAAGCTTTTAATCCGAACATGATTTTCAGATAGATATGCATCACTGTACCCGTAAATCTTTCCATCCACTACGGAAAGTTTCAGAAGGCTAACATTTTTGCAAACCATAGCAGCTCGATATTTGCCCCACTGACATATCGGTGGCCTTTGCAATACAGTTATTGCGACAGCAGTTGCCTATCAGGCCATGATCTAAAAAGGGACTTTAATCTTCACAATGCTAATCATTATGACTTTCTACTGTTTTTTAAAAAAGGCCACTGCTGACTGCACAGAGGCGATATGAGCAACCGCAATACCTCCTTGTCAACAGCAGAGAGAGCTCACAGAAGGAGAAAGTTAATCACAGGGTGATGGATCGTCACCACCCACTGTAGGGGTCTGAGGGCAGGACACACATTCCTCTAAAATATCTCCCACTGGTTGCTCTAAGAGACATGGTATGAGATAAAGTAATGTAGTAGCTGAACAAAAATGGTAGGGCCAGCTCTGTAACAGCCTTTAGGCACCTAGTTGCTTCAGGGAATTAATTCACAATAGCTAACTCGTGTTCCTAGTACCATGCATGCAGATTAATGGAGGCGCCTCCAAGAGGGATTCACACTAGCCTTAACCTCCCTGGGACATGTACATCTCACTCCAAGCCCCAAACAGGTATCACCCTGCATCATCCCCTGGAGTCATCCCTTGGGGGAGAAAAAAAAATAAGTAGGTGCAACCGCTTTTCTTCAAAGAGGTACCTACAAGGTGGCTGATGTCCTGCTCTCACTGCAACAGCAACCGGGCATGGAGAAAGCCCAGTTTCACTGTCTTTTGCTATTTGTGCTGCTTGAATCCCTATCTTTCATCTTGCAGGAGAATGTCATAACCATCAGGCAACAGGCTATTCTGGGCTGAGGAATGGAGGGCATTCGGACTGTCTCTCATGGAAGCTGTTCTTCACAGGGGTTACTGAAATACTCATCAACAGAGGAAGAAAGTGTGCAAAAGAGAGAGTAAAACTCACACCTAGTGTTTAGCGTACACTCTTGTTTTTCTGACAATTTTTCGGTGAACTGCTGGGACAGCCATAAACCTGCTTAACAGGGCACAGAGATACATAAATTTATAGATCCTTGCAGGATTAAGGTTTGAAATAGGAGCTTAACTGCTCCCCATGGGGACTGATACTGGAAATACTCCGAAACAGAACACTGGGCATGCGGGGAACATTTATGTAAAAAAACCATGATGGGACCCACAGACATTAGCCACCTCCGAAATGAATAACTCTTCCAGGATTGCAATTTTTTGCAATCTACTTTTATCTTGCGACACACGAGTTCTTTATTTTTCTGCCAGCTCTAATCTTCTTGCCTGTGGATTTACGTTGACCCAGGTGTTACTCAGTTCTACCCAGAATTTGCAAGCCTGACCAATTCATTGCATTCTGTAAACTCTAACTCTCCCTGGGACAAGGTCATCACCCTGTGGTTTGTCCTAATTACCTGCACACAAAGTGTGAAATGGTGCCTTTTCAGTTTCCTATCTTGTAACTGCATAGTACTGCATTTTAAAAAGGAATTTCTAATTTGTCTTAAAGACACCCCAAATTAATGGCCACGCTTGAAAACCTAATTACTGAGTGTAAATTTTGTTTCAGCCTTAGCTGGAGTGCGAAGATGGATCGTGATCTTTCCCTTAGCCCACAAATGACAAATCCTCAAGGTCACGCTTGCTTTTGGGGTGCCCATTTCACCGTACGGGTGCCAGGAGATGGACCACCACAACTTTGTTGCAAGTCACCAGCTCTCGCTAGTGGGGCACGGTACGGCACATATCCAACACTTGCACAAAATTAGTTACAGCCCAGTTTTACTGTGTGTCTCTTATCTAGTCTTGCTAAAATCTCGATTGTGTTTCGAGGGCCGGCAGCTGTGGCTGGCAGGCACGTACCGTCGACCAATACCATAGGAATTGACGCTAAGCGGCCACCTGGGACTGCAGTCCCAGCCCATGTCACGTTCAAGGGATGTCAGATTTATCCCCCTTTGCTGCCAACCATTGGTGTCCACCCAGCCATTCCCAATTACAGGAACTGTCTACAAAGGCTGCGAGGGTGGGGGGTACGGGCGATTCTCCTTGGTGAAGAAAAGCCAAGAAAATCAAGTTTGTTTAGTGAAAGGCATTGTCTTTTTCCTTAATGGGGTTGGAGTTTCATTTCCTTTAGTTATGTCCCACTGGGTGAGGTTAAAATGGCTCTTAAGGGAAATAGGCTGACAGAGATGCTGAAACAATATGTTGCCACCGCCCAGGTCAGAACCAGAGAATAATAGGTTATTTTTACTGTATCACTTAGTGGGGATGGTATCCGAGATCTAAGTCCATCTGATTCCCCCAAGGAAATATATTGTAAGAAAATGCTCTTACAACCACATAGTCCAAAAGGAGCGATCCAAGTCTGAGACACACGTCTGCCTCCCGGAGACATACGTCTGCCTTCCAGGAGCCACATCTGCCTGCGAGAGTACCCCCTCCAGGAAGCTTCGGATGGCCCCAGGAAACTCTGGCTTCATCTGATGAACTTGATATGGATAAATAAAAAGCATCAGAGAAGCATGCCATTTACAGTGTGCTGCTAGGCTGAGTCCAGCCAAACAGCTACAGCCTGACCTGAAAGCAAGGGGAGAAAGGATCTAAACTGGGCCAGGCCCAGGATCTGCTCTCATGTACACTGGTACAAACCCTAATTAACTGAGGATGAAGTTATCGATTCTCAAATCAATGCCGGTAAAACGTGGAAAAATAGAACAAGGGAGCAAGCGTGGGCTCTTTGCACTTTTCGAGCATCTGCTCCCCGGTGCAGCCAAGAGCACCTCAAGGGCTCCTCTCCTGCAGGAGAATCACGCATCTGTCCCATGTGCCTGGTGCACAAACTTGCTCATTTGAAGTAGCCCCTGCGATAACCTAAACTCTCTTGCTGCCCCCCGTGACTGATTAGTCTTTGGTGCACAGCTGAAAATACCAAAAGATTAGCCATAAGCAGAGAGCTTTTGCAGCCAACCCGGCTTGGACCATCTACTGTGCTACAGTTATCATATCTTTGCACGTACAGCCTGCACCTCAGATAACCTATACCCTTTAAAAAATCCTGGCATTGAAATGTAATCCTTCATAACATGCAAAAAATGAGGGGTACGGGAAGGGGGAGGCGCTGGGCAGAGGGATCAGATGATGAGAGATGCAGATGGGGGAAGGCCACCAGCGCGGACAGGACCTGCTGGTTGTCAGAACAGGCACAACTCACATTACTGCTGAACCACCGACATTTTTTGACAGGCAACCCACAGATTACACATCTGAAAATACACAGTTCAATTTCTGCTTTGGTATTACAGTAGTGATCCGCTCCAAGCTTCTTGTAGCCAGAGACAGACGACCAACGCAGGCTAACACCTTCCAGGAGGAGTCCCGAGGACAAATTCATCGTGGATGCTACCTCACTTAACAATCTTTAAAAATCAAGCCTTCAAAACAATGGTTTTCCAAACGCTGATGGAAACACAAAAATCAAAGTCTGCCTGTACACACCAATATGCATTTGTAAATATTTATAAAATGCATGCCCTGTCTTGTGTCTGAAGATTGGAAATCACAGCAAAGGAGCTACTTCTTTTTTGGTCAGCGCATATAAACTTTGAATAGGGATTCAACGCACTGAATTGGTGACTAGAATTGTAACTGAACATTTGTTTTCTAGCTCCTTCTTCTGTTAGAAAACTAAAAGCAAAGTACATACTCAGAGTGTCTCTGACCTTGATGGGATTGCTGCCTGAGGAATGACTGTATGGCTGTACTGCTGATTTTATGGACTATTTTTGCAGCATGATGTGTACCACCGCTACTTTTGCTTTCAAGGACCCTTTTCTACTAAGTTCAGCCTGTGCAGACTGTATGTCTTGAGCTTCTCAGTGCTCTCTCCTCCTCTGCTGTCTCAATGGCTTTTGAAAGACATCTGTTTATCACATCATTATAATTAATTTTTCTAACCCTACTTAAGCTCACCGCCTCTTTAGACATTACCATCTCTCTTATTTTTCTGCCATTTTTTTTCTTTTGTGTCTTGGAAATCGAAGTCAACCTCCCTTAAAAACTGAGCTTTCCTAGATCTGCCAATCTATTTGTGAGTTGGTTCTTTTTAAAATTATTATTATTTTATATTCATATTCAGGAATATTTCAAAATTAGCTGCCCTGATTGCTGGATCAGAGCTGCTCTTCAAATAAGCAGCTTCCACTCTCATTGAGAGCAACGGAAAAGCTGCTATTGATTTCAACAGTAGTAGGATCAGGTCCTGAATAAAACTGCATTTATTATGTTTGGCTCATTTCCTGGGATTACTTGGAACTTTGAAAGCTGTAATTCTTGATGTTGACAGCTTTCCCTCCCTCCCGGAGCAGTGTGGTTAAGCCAATCAATACATGATTAAAATAAACAGCCCCTTGATCAAACTTATGGCTTTAGTGCAAGTCTTTCTGATCTGCAGAAGAAAAAGCCTTTATGTTTGGCAGCCCTCGAGGCCACACCAGTATCCAAAGAGCACCTGACTTCATTTATCGTCCTTAACTCATATCCAAGTTCTTTCTGCTTCATTGAACAAGATACCTACGTTTTCTGAAAAACAATACCGCTCCCTTTACTGCACACATTGCTTCTCTTCTTAAAAATGCTTCTACAATTCCCTGAACTACATCTCGCCGTTCTCTTTGTCTGTAACGGAATCCTCTTTTTCTGATTACTTTTCCCCGGGTATGGGTAGTTATTGAAACACCTATCCACTTGTCCTTTCTTCTCAGTTTTCCCTCCAACTTTCGCCATCTCCCTTCTCACTTCTTTGTTTCCTCTTCTTTCACTACTATGCTTTTTTTAGCCTTCTACGATTGACAGGAAAATCTGCTACTGAAAATTTTCTAGGAGCAAAATGCGCTCCTTCATAAAGCTGAAGTCTATTCCGAAAGGAAAGCCCAGGGCTTAATGCAATTTCTTTTTCATCAGTTGTGGTCTGGACAAAAGGTATCTTTTTTCCCCCACATGCTTTTTTCTCACTGGTGTTTCCATTCATGCTCTTTAAATGCTTCCAATAGGTACCGTGTCACAGCGCAGAGCTCTTCTAAAATCCTGCATCTTTGCTCAGATTTCAGCAGCAGAAAATCTGCAGTCACGTAATACTCTAGATGTTCATTTTGTTCTACTTATATATGTGAAAGAACAAAGCAGTTACAACTAAACCCAGAACTGGAGGAAATTATAAAAACTCCCTTCCCGTCGTGTGGGGTGGAAAGGAGGAGAACGAATACCCACAAACTCCAGTGGGTTTCAGAGGGAACATGACCTTGACCCTAAACACAGGGGCTGAAGGGAAGATGATGCTTCTCAGCCTGAGCGGGATGGAGCCTGATTCCCCAGGGAGACGGCCCAGGGCAGCCCTGGCCTCTGCAGCAGTCAGTGAGGAAGGGCATGGGATGCAGCCAAGCAGAGGACTGGCACACTGTGTCACACTGGTTACGACTCCATCCTACTGAAATCCTCTGTGGGCATAGTGTCTCCTGCATCCCAGTGCGAAACTGAGCGTCCTGCACTGGAGAGCCACGGTCCTCCTGCTCTGTCCCCTCCTCAAAGAAGAAAGCCCAAGGGTGGCTCTTGCAAAGAGGACCACAGGGAAGGAGAGCGTGAAAACAGGGATTGGTGGAGGCAGGGAGAACGAAGGGAAACTGCTCATCCCTTGTACACCGTGCCGGTAATTATGTGCAGGAGAACATCCAGTTAGCACTTGGTTTTGTCCACGTGAAGCCAACTGCTGACCTGATTTAATGCCTCCGGTTGTGCCAGCTAACAGCCCCCTGACTGCCAACAGGCTGGAAAGAAGCACCTGCTCCCTGCTGCTTTCCCTGCATACTGCCTCCACTGTACCAGCTCTCCTACTGTGAAAGTAAAAAACCATTAATTCACTGGGTGACACCACCTCTCAAGGCCCTCGTCTTTAAGAGAGGGCCCTTAACAAAATGCAGGAGTATGTCCAAGTGGCATGGCAAGGTGATGGCTTTCCAAGAGAGATGGGCATTGTCAAAGAAGATTCAACGAGCTGTGCACATCCTCGACTCTTCAACCACCTTGTATCCTGCAGTTATACAACTTTTGACTAAAGGAACAAGCATTTTCATATTTTCTTTTTGATTCTGAAGGTCTGCTCTTGAGTAGATTGCAATTCTCTAGTAAGTCTTGGTGTCAGTTAAACTAGTTCTACCGCCACAAATAAACATCAAAATCTGTAAGTGATGTCCCTCATCCTGCTATAAAAAAGCAAAAACCTTAAAGCTTATGAACTTGAATAGCCAGTGGTGTGCACTGTGCCTACTGAATTTTTTGCACGTGATTAATGTTTTGATTCTATGTGACACATCTGCAAGGCATGTGCAATGCATGTTAATGTCAGACTGCAATCTCCATACTACGATAACTGAGCAGTGCCCCAGAGCAAGGAAGAGAAAAAATAAAGTCGCCATTTAGTGAAGCAAATGTGCAATAAAATGTACGAATACATTCTTTCAAAGTAATTTTTTCTTGGGGATAAATCATTCCACCCTCACCTGTTTTTTCAACTAATTCTGAATTTAGCCTTAAATTACTGAGTTTACCAACGCTAGTGTTCAGGGCTTTCTCTTAACTGAAGATTACCGTACTTGTGTAAGATGTAATGTGTAAGATTACATGTTTTTGGAAAAACAAGCGGAGTTTTCCATACCCACTAATGGCTTTGATCAGCTTTGTAACCAGGCTGTTGCCATACCTGCCTAGGCCACCCCCACACAAAGCCAGAGCTCTGTTTTTATTGCTTCTATCCATTCATCTTAATTTAAACAATAACTGAGGAGAGATTTCTATCCCACCTGTGGCAGCTGTTTAAACATGTAATATGGTACCTTATTGCCACAAATCTAGATCCCAACACCATCGGTGGAGGAGAACAATCCTCTTTCTTCTTCTTTGTTCCTGTGCCCCATCTACAAAACACCTGATTTTTTTTCGAGAATACATTAATGAAAGGAAGAGTTGTGCAACATGGCACCATGGGTGGAAAACAGCCAGCCAACTTGTACCAGGAAAACAGCTATTGCATGCACGCAATCAGCACTGTTAGCCCCATTACAGGGCCATAAAGTCTGAGAAGGTTACAAAGCCCTGATGACAAAGCCACAAGCTCTAAAACTTAATGATAAGAGTAAGCTACTTTTGATTTCAGTCTTGACTTCTCCTTCATGCTGACAGTAATTATCAGCAAAAATATGAATCAGTGATGGAAATGAGCTGTAGACTTTTAAGGTGTGGAGCTAAGGTGGAGCAATGACCCTCACTGCTGCACTGCGGTACTCGGGTGACTGTAGTGCTCGGGCAGGGCACCCACTGCTCGGGCAGGGCACCCACTGCTCACAGCCCTTCAGCCATCAGAGCTTTCCTAAGCACCCTGAGGTTTAATTTACTGTTGTTGTTTTCTTTCCTTCAAGAAAAAAAATGGAACAGAAACTTTAAGCATATGAAGTTTCACACAGGAAATGAAATTGAAACTACTGATAGGGCAGAGCAAAACCGAGCGCAGGGGGTTTCTGCAGAGGATATGCTAAAAGAAGAAGTGGCAAAGCTGATGAACAAGCTCGCAGAGAGTGCAACTTTGCAAAACAGGTCGGTGAACTGTAGACTTTCACACACACACGCACAAAAAAAGCGAAGCTGTGTAGACACTACGGTATTTATTTGCTCTCATGCAGCTGGTGCCAGGTGCTGGCTTGCACGGCTGGACACTGGCATTTTTTGTTTAATCCCAGAACAGCCTTGGCTCGGTCTCCAGCTGCAGCTCCATCCTCTGAGCTTCCATGGCTGGCTGGAGCCACGCACTGTGTTCCTGGAGGGCATTTCAGAAGGAATACCACTACATCCTACAGGCCTCTCAATGGGCATTATTTGATCAAAAATCTGTGATTTTGATCGTGATCTGTGATTTTTCAAAACCCATCTGTTTTGAATGTCTGAGTTGGAAGTAAAACCTTTGGTATTGACCACTAAACCAACATGCTTTTAAACATCACATGATTCAGTCTGATTCCCAGTCAGAGGTGTATTTTCAGTTCGCTTTCGCCATGGACCTCTGACATCAGCTTTCATATACGGAGAGCTGCACTCATTTTTATGTCAAGAGAGATGAAAACCAAACAGCGCCAGAACAAATACTTCACTTCTTCAAGGAAACTAACATATAAACCACTTCTGCATACCATGGTCTGCAAAGTGCAGGGCACACACCAAGCACAAACAAAACCCTGATCCCACACACTGCTTGGACAAAAGCCCCACCGAATTCACTCTGGAATTCGCTGCCTCCAAAGGGAATTTCATAAGAGCAAGGCTGACTCCAATACAAGAAACAAGTACCTGCAGTCCTACCTTTATACCAGTGTCAATCCCGCAGGCTACAGGTACTTGCTTTTCTGTTGGCTTTTGCAGGTAAGCATCCCCAAATATAGCATGACAATATAGGAACAGCCTGAGTATTTTTCTCCATCTCTTATCTTTTCAAACAAACACCAGCTGATGGTTTTCACTGCAGGTTCCTTTTATAGTCCTAGCTTGACTACTGTAAACTTAACCTACTCCTGTTGACCAGTTCAGAGACGCAGTTCATAAAGCTGAACAGTTGAGGATCTTTCTTAGTGCAATTTCAACTAAGCGAACATGCTTACACTAGATACCAATATGGCACATTAACCTTTAATATCCAAAGCTGTTTTCATCATGACTACAATTGTTTTTCATGATTTTCTTTTGTGTGCAAAAGCTAATTACAGACAGGTGGGAAACTGTTTGCAGTTCCACCATAAATGATGGGTACGTGACAAACAGCTGAGATATAGCCATAAAAACAACTCCATATGTAAACTAATGGTCGAAAGCGAGAGAACTTCCTTTGGTTTACTTTTCTGGATTTTTGTAAGGAAGAAGTGACATGCGTACAAGAGCTACAGGAACTTCTGAGAGTTTTGCAGAAGCAGAAACCTAGGTGATTCAAAGTCAGATGTATTGCTTTAAATTCCTCATGTGAATATTATCTGTCTACTAAATTTGACTTGTAATCTATAGCTTGTGTACTGCAGGAAGAGTGGAGGAGAAGGGATCTTCAACCCTACTAAGCAACACTATCTTCCGCTACTATATTCCCTCTACATGGTACAACACCTTTTTCACATTTGAAAGAGCAACCCTCTACATCATTTAAGGAGGATCTGTATGAGGAGAGAGAATTGACGTGGTTACAGAAGAGGGAGGGCAGCAATCACTAGAAAAAGTACATGAAAGCAAGTCTGTCCTCTTAAATCTGGATTTTAGAATCCTGCCTTGCATAAAAAGGGACAAAAAAGGCTTTTGGTTGCTCATATTTAGTCTTTCTTCAATCCACTACGGTAGTCCCATTTGTAAACTTTACTTTTGACAGAGCCTGATGGGAAATAAGGTGTTTGCATAAGCAATATACTTCTTGCTGATAAAGGAGAGATATGGAGGAAAATCCCCTTATCTTGGCCGACTTGAAAGAGCAATCCTATAAAGCTATTCCTGTATTTCTTTTTCCTAGTAATTGGGAGTTTCTTTTTTTTTTCCCTACAATAGCTACATCATTGTTGAAAATTCCCTAGACTGATATGGTCAATCTGAGTGTGGTTTTGCTTTCTTCCGCCACAATTAAAACAATGTTATTCTGACAAAGGGCGGGTTTTGGCTAGCATATGGGCCAAGCCATGAAAATTTGCGACCCTATAGAGCTCGCAGATGCCCCTCTGCACGTCCGAAGCTCTTTGGCAGACAGCTGCAGGGCTGGGAAGGCGTTTGGCTGAGGAGCAGATGCTCTGTGCAGCATTAACTCCCTCACGTGGTTACAGCCGCATGAGGAAACCAGCACGTAACGGCAGAGCGAGGGCAGTTGGTGACTCGCTAAATCCTAAATACCCCAAAGATCTCTTCAAGGCTGCTAGAGAATGGGATTTGTAACTGAAAGGGAAAAAAGGCGATCTTTACTTTTTAAATACTTATCGTCCTGATATAATTATGCATCAAACTCTTCAACTGATAACTTCAATTGGCACTTAATGAAGCTTTGAAGAGATCTCAAGTGAAATCCTGGTAAAAAATTCCAACTAATTTCAGAGATACCCGAAGTTCACCTACTAATCTCATCTGAGGTTACCATTTACATCTTGATTTCGATCCCACGTGAGTAAAACCACTGTAACTTCACTGACCTTCAGGAGGCCAGTCCTGTTCTGTGCTGGTATGAATGAGAGTGACTCCAGTGGGGAGTGAGGAGTTAACGACACACACAGCAGAACGGCTGAATCAGAATGGGAACCGGGTATTAAACAGAACCATAAAATAATTTAGGTTAGAAGGGACTTCTGGAGGTCACGTAGCCCAGCCTCTTGCTCAAAGAAGGGCCAACATCAAAACCAGACAGGGCTGCTGATGGCCTCATCTGGTCAAGCTCTGAAAACCTCCAACAGTAGAGACTGTACAATCTCTGAGCAACCCGTCCTACTGCTTCACTCCTCTCAGGGTGAACAATTTTTCCTTATAACCAATCTGAATTTCCCTATCGGACAAAGAAAGAAGATGAGGAGGAAAAGGGAGGAGAGGGTTAACGCAAAATGACAAGACAATACCGAATGGAAGGCTCAATCTTCATATTCTGATACTGCGCACGTACAATACAAGCAGTTGGAAAGGAAAAGATACAGAGGGTGTGTGCGGTGAGTGACAAGTGGGTAAGCTCCAGGTTAAGTACAAAATAAGCAACAGTCCCTGGTGGCAGCGTATCAGACGACACTCATTTTATTGTCCGAGTAAAAACATATTCCTTTAAGAAAACCAAACAAAAAACCCTACTGAATGTTACAATGCATGTCAAGCAATTATTGCTTTCCACAATGTGTCCTGTGACTCACTGTGCCACAATAAATTGGCATATGGTGCTCATTCAGGGTATGTAACTCACACATTTGCAATAGCTCTGAAGAGCTAATAGTTACTTGGACTGTAGTTAATTTTGGGAGTTTTTAATTTCCCCATGGCAATGCAATAAATGTCATGCTTATTATTGTATTATTATTATTTTAAAAAAATAATAAAAGAATGTTTTCAGTGGCAGGCAAGTGCCATTAAGGCCTAAAATCTCTTGTATGCTAGGGAAATCAATTCAGACAACCTCTGGCATGCGAAAGCACATAAATAATTGGTAAATACTACCTGTGGTCTTCTGGGTCCAGATTTGCCTGATGCCAAGAGCAATCAACTCCTTTTTGGCTGCAAAGGATAGGAGGGCACTCAATACCTTGCAGAAGGCACTCAGTACCTGGCAAAAATCAAGCTTTCTGTGTGCCAGCACCCCATGAAAGAGCAAACCCTGAAGCGCATATGATAGAAATGGTTCTCTTCTCTTACGAGGGAAGGCAACCTCCTAGAGAGACACAGAGCCAGCTCTCTATAAGGTGCCGAATAGTCTCCCAGCCTGGGAAAGGTGCACTTCCTATGCTTAGCCCGCTTAAAAAACAGCTCTAACTCTCTTATCAAAGGAGAAGAAAAAAGAAAACAACAAAACATCTGTTTTTCAGTGAGTCTACCCAAGAACAGGAGCAGACTAGAAATCCAGTTTTTATCATTAATAAGACATCAGAGATGCTTAAAAGCAGGGATCGAGCAGTGGCAGAAGAAATTGTGTGCGATTACAAGAGAATTCTTCTCCTGTAATCAAGATTGCTCAAATGAGCCTGGGCTACACCATGACTTGTGAGTACCACCAAGAGAATACAGCTTCAGAGTGCTAATGGAGCTTTCCATCATACCGAGACAATTTAATGGGGGGGGAAAATCCTATATAGACGAGGTCTGTGTAACACATGTATACGTTTGAAATAAGTCCACTGGAGCCAGTGATATTCATTAACAAAAGTGGATCAGTAAGATAGAAGTGGACCACTGGGATTTTGCCCACATAGGGCCTCAGAGCTACAGCAGAAGTGCCACGGGTTTCAAGGTCAGCAGGACCGATTCCTGAAAAAGGGGGTCTGACTTTGATCCTGTTTATACCATGATAAAGCAATAGCAATGCTACTGGAATCAACAAAGCTATGCTGGAGTAAATCAGTTGAGAATTAGATCCTGAATTTGTACGTCTTTCCAGCTAATTTTACAGGTATTAAACAACACTAATGTCTCAAAATGTGACTTGGAAGGAAAAACATAAATAAACATCTCAGCCTACCACTCTATTGCTCCCTGATCCCCGAGGAGGCAACTATTCCCTTGGTGGTGTTCTGTACAGGCCAAATACAATGATTGCCAGTATAAATATCTTGTTCCTGGGTTTTTGCTTTGTAAAATGTAAGTGTTGCCTCAGGTGTTTTCTTCAGTGCTTAACAGAACAGGCTCCAAACAGTGAGCGCGGAATACGGCCATGACCTTAGCACGAACGGCAGTTCTGAGTAACGACCTGCTCTGCCTATTTCCTCACCTTGAATCTCCTGAACTGTTTAATTGTGTGGAAGACAGCTGGAATTGTGCCTGAATTAAGACTGCTAGGGTCTGACCTGCGCTCGTTTACTGTTATTCTCTAAAGTGTTTGCTACAGCTCACAAAATATTCTCCATCTCCTCAGAAATATCTTTGATTTATTAACATGTTTGTTGCATCTTGCTTACCTACCTTCCTCGAGGAATGTACTCGAGTAAGTGCAAAAGTACATAAAAATTAAGTATAGCTCAGACCTTTTTCCAATCACAAGTGGTATTCACCTATGCAGAAATGTCAGTCTTCATTTCAACCCAAGGAGATAAAACCAGCGTTTAAGTAACAACCACCTTCTCCTCAACGCAAAGACCCTCCCTCCAAAGAAGGAAATGCTGCCTTTGTCCAGATCCCATACGCTCGTTCTCTCGTTGGTTAATTCATGACAGTGTTAGCTAGATTTTCATTACAGGGTATTATTTGTAGCTGCTGTTTTCATGAAGCAGCTGTAATAAACAAGTGAGATTTACGTTCCTTTTAAAATAACTTGAAATAATTAGGGTTGTTAAATTTAGACTCTGAAAGAACCTACTGATTTCTCTATTTTTTTAATAAATACGGAAGCTACAAAGCAATCTACCACCGCCACTCAGGCTTGGGCCAGAACACATTTTGGATGAGGAAATAATCTAAGTTCTCCAAACAATCTTTTAAAAGTAAATGATGGTTGTGCTGAATTGTGTTAACAACTGCACTGCATGTTATTCTTCTCCAGCCTAAACTCAGAAAGGACTTCTTTTTATTCCTCTGCTGATCTATACAGGTGCAAATGAGCACCCTGGATCTGGATCACGTTGGTAAGCTCAATGGAAAGTAGGACCAAAACTGAGACTCAGACCCAGATCATATTTTTGGAGCTGACTTCCTAGCTTGACAATTCATACTGCATCTAACTATTATAAAAGCCCCGACCCATGTCAAGCATTCAAATACCAAAGTCGGAGCTTGTGGTTTGCTCTCATCTCTCTCTGCATCATTTACTTTTTCCACTCATTCCCCCTCAACCACAGCTTGCTGTATTGACAGTCCAGATACTTATTCAAAATAAGTAAACACGATGCCCTCCCCAACCCAGTTTGGCCGTTTCACAGCTACTGCTGCATTTCAGAGCCTGATCCAACAAACCTGCTTCATGACAGCACCGAACAAACATCCTCTAAAAAGCTTTTCACGCATAGGGTTTTTTGTTTTGTTTGGTCAGTTTTGTGACTCATCAGCCTTACAGTATTTTTCTTGGTGCGGGCACCACCATCCCAGCAGTCCAGGTTTCCTCAGTGCAATGGGAAAGACAAGATGAAATACCAAGGGCCATAACAGAACTTAGCCTTAATGGTTCTACAAGAGGGGACTGATGCTGAGCAGACGTTCAGGTGACGACAACCCCAGAAGAGGTGAGGAAAAGATGATCTGCTGTGGGAATGACCACACCGTGCCATGCATAGAAGAGATACAGCAACAATATTAATTGCGTAACGAGAAGAGGTACAAAATGAAGACAAGGAGAAGGCTAAACCTCTCAGTTTTTACATTATGTACTTTTATAACTAGAGGAAGGAAAAGTTAGGGAGGGTATGCAAACAAGAATGATGGAGTGGGAAAGGAGCCTGGAGTAACGCACAGAAGACAGTTGTAATAGGTATGAAAATATAAAATTGTAAGTACTTCTTTGCTCTATATATGATAAAACAGTAACAACTTCTATGTAAATGATGAAATCCCAGGGCATTAAAATAAATATATAGGCATACTGTCTTAAATCATTCCTGGGTAAAATAAGTAAGTGGCATGCAATGGGATGGGGATTTAGCGCTAGGAGGTATAAAGCCCTACATCTCAGGAGGGCAGTGACATTGCCTGAGGAGCAGCTAGCTGCAAAGCCATGAATCCAAGAAAGACCTAAAGGTGACTGCAGGTAAGATGAGCCAAGTAATAGAGTTTCTCTGTGTGATGCTACTGAGTGATGCAGAAGAAGGGTCAAAGGCTAAGCTGTTTCTGGATGTGTACATATGAAGGGATGACATGGAAATCTAAAGCATAATGCTATGTCAAAACAACCACAGTGGATATAGTATGAGCTGTTCAAGTCTCCACAGATTAGAAAGGAGATAGAAAAATTAAAGGAAATACAAATAAGGACAATAAAAATGATCTCAGGAGAGAGTAAGAGAGCTAAATTAATACGGTCTATAAATGAGAAGACTCCTGGGCTGAGATCTAGCTATAAATACCTTCAAGGTACTGTGTGTAGAGGAAGGTAATTAATCTAGTTCAAAAGATAGTAGGACAAGAAGCAATTGCTTGAATTTAGGAGTGGAAAAATTCAGGATATATAATAAGAAAAAGTTATTTGAAGAGACACATCTGCTCAACAGGGCAGACTCCCAAGGTGGTAGCCAAGGCACACTTACTGTATGCAACCGAGAACAGGCTGAGTAAGGAAGGGGCTCTGGGAAATGCTGCAGTCACAGCTTTCTACAGTCCAAAGAGATCACCACAGTCCAACTTACTGATCTTTTAGTCTCTTTCTTTATGGGTTATCTGAAAGACTGCTCCTTTATTTAAAAAAACCAACACCCAAACCTATATATCCATGCAGTGACAATACATCCACACCAGAGCTCAGAAATGGGGGTGTGCAGCACTCCGATGTGCAACGCAGGCAATGACAGAAACTGCTGACCCAACGGGCAGATTATGCTGAGCATCTCAACAACAAGGTCAAAGGCTGAAGTGGGAACTACCTCTTGTGATACCCGTGGTCTTCCCCAGCCTTGTGTTAAGAGATCCTGCCACGGAAGCTTTTAATGTCACTGCATAAATTATGTACTTTGATTTATGATTAGCTGAAAACCAACACTAGCAGTATTTAACAATCCTCAGGAGCTCTGAAATACACTTGCTTTAAGGAAATAAAATAAAAATCCCAAAACATTTGTAACAGGCCTTACAACTTTCAACGACAAATGGGTATACACAAACGTGAGGAATATAAAACCCAAGTACCGTTATACCCCCCCTTAAACATATCCCATCCCAGCTGCACTCACCAATCGGGACTTCTGTCCCCTCCTCAATGTAGATGGGCAGTGGTGATTCCTCCATAGGATGAGGCACTGATGGAAAGTAATGAATTGTGGTAGTATTTGTCGCAAAGTGACTACAATAAGATGGTCCCTTTCTTATCATTACAACTACATATGGCTGGTTACTGTCACAAAGAGTCCTTTCTCAAAGTGGTCACCTCCTGTCACGGTGACCGGTCCAAGTCACAGCCCTGAGGGGTTAATCCCCACCGAGCATTCACTGCCACAGGAGTCAACCCCCTCTGAACGGGGCCTGGGAGAGGTCCCTGTCCTGGATGCTTCACGATCCTGCCATTTTGCTATAGCCTCACTATTCCCATTCCTGGAGTTTAACTCTCTTTTGGGAACTCACACAGTTGAAGAAGCCAAGGGGAGCCAATACACAGACAGGCACGAATAGAGTTATCGAGTCAAAGTCGTAATATTTCATGCACAGAACCAGAAGAGAGAGGATCTGATGCTCAAAGCTTGCCGTTAGCTCTTGAAAAGCCACAGCAGGTGATGGAAGGCTGTGCCGCAAATGGCCTCCGGACCGCAAACTTTTCATTGCTCATTCATTCTGGAGTGTATGTATTGGACTTAGGAAGCTCCCGATTATTTGATTGTGATACGGGAACCTCCAGACAAAACTCTTCAGACCTGCGCTGCACGCTTATTCTGCAGTTTCCAGACAACATACAGTCAGCGCTGTAGGGTTCGTCTGTTTGGGTTTTTCTCTGTTCGGGAGCTTCTTCCCGTAAAGGTGGTTTCGCTGCACTATTTCCCATTTAAAATCTCCGGGAAGCATGTGCTTCACAGGCTTTTCAAGAGGTTTGAATTTCCTCCACTAGAATGAAATAATAATGAGCTACAAATGTTGAAAATGCTCATAATCAAAAGCCTTCTGAAATTTTTCCTTCTCCGTTACTTTTTTAAAATTATGCTTTACCTTCTCAAAGATACAAACTCTTAAGCTAGTCTCAGCTAGGATTCCAGCCGCAGGGAAGGAGGATTCTTTAATCCTTTGTGGGGTGTCTTTCACTAACTACTGGCTTTTTTTTTTTTTTTTTTTTTTTTGAAAGATTGTCTTACGATATCCATAAAACCAGCCAAAGAACACTTGTGGTTTAAAGCTATTAAATAAAGCGTCTCACAATGTTTCTGCTAGAAACACAACCAGACTAAAGAGTGTTTTCAACAGATGCTTGACTAGCAACAGGCTTAATATAAACTCCACGCTGGTCCTTTGCGAGATGCAAAGGGCTGCCAGTTCCCTGCCTTTACCTAAGCCCACCCCTCGCTCACGTGGAAGATGAAGGGAAGCACGGGGCAGAGGAAGAGCAGAACACGGTTGCCTACAGAACTACCACACGAGCCACAGAAATCATAGCCTACCGGGGCACCTTGCGCAAGCCACTTTTATCTAGAAGCTGAACTAACATTCCAGCTCAACAATAGCAAAAAAACATTTGTTACCACACGGCGTTTTGCTACATATTAACCAGCAGTTGCTACGCAAGCATAATGGAGTGCTGCAATTCCGAGATATATGTTATTTTTCAAA